>CM044009.1:65731571-66272598 GCA_024085815.1 Flaveria linearis
GTATTACAGCCCATCCTTGAAGAATAGAACTCGAGACACCACGTAATACAAGTGACAAGCAAAAAGCATACTGTCATTGTTGAAGAATCAGCCAAGAAATATGTACCACCACCACCTTATGTTCCACCACCTCCATATCCGGTCGTCTGAGACAACAACGAATGGAGGCACAATATGGCAAATTTCTGGGATTGTTCAAGCAACTCCACATTAATCTGCCATTGGTGGAAGCCTTAGCCCAAATGCCAATTATGCTAAGTTTTAAAGGTGTGTGTCAAACAAGAAGAACTGGAAGAGTTATCACATGTAGTTTGAACGAGGAATGCTCAGCAGTTCTTCAAAACAAACTACCTCAAAAGATGACTGATCCAGGGAGTTTCACCATACCTTGCCTAATAGGAAATCTTTCTGTCAGCAACGCGTTAGCCGATTTAGGTGCTAGTATTAACCTCATGCCTTATGCAGTTTTTGAAAAGTTAAACTTAGGTGAGCCTAGACCTACTCGTATGAGCATTCAATTAGCTGACCGTTCTGTCAAATATCCGAGGGGCATTGTTGAAAATCTCTTAGTTAAAATCGACAAGTTCGTATTTCCCGTTGATTTTGTGATCCTCGACATGGATGAGGATAAGAATGTTCCTCTCATCTTAGGTCGACCTTTCTTAGCAACCGCTCGAGCCCTCATTGATGTTTGCACCGGCAAACTCACACTCCGTGGATGAAGAGGAAGTGACATTCGACATAGGACAATCCATGAAACATCCTCAACATCATGACGATTCACTCTATTACATTGATGTTTGCGACTCAATCATAAGCTGTCATCTGAAGAACACTCGTCAAATTGAAGCTTGCGATACTCAATTAATAGAAATCCAAACCACTGAGCCCGTCTGTGAGCACCAAATCATTCCAGAACTCGAAGTTGACGAAACATCATCTTGTCAAGAAGCATTTGAGATCATCGATCAAGAATTAGAACCTAAAGCCAAACCTTCCATCGAAGACCCTCCGGCTTTAGAACTCAAAGAACTTCCATCTCATCTCGAATACGCTTTTCTTGAAAATACCTCTCAGCTTCCTGTCATAATCTCATCCGCCCTATCAAAAGATGAGAAGAATAAATTACTCAATGTGCTGAAGGCACATAAACGAGCAATTGCATGGAAAATCATGGACATCAAGGGAATATCCATCCTTTTGCACTCACAAAATATTGATGGAGGAGGATTTCAAATCTGTCATTCAACCTCAAAGACGTTTAAATCCGAGCATGCAGGAGGTGGTGAAGAAAGAAGTAATCAAACTGCTAGATGCCGGTTTGATTTACCCTATTTCTGATTCGCCTTGGGTCAGTCCCGTCCAAGTTGTTCCAAAGAAAGGAGGAATGACTGTGGTAACTAACGAAAAGAATGAGCTTATTCCAACTCGTACGGTTACAGGATGGAGAGTTTGCATCGATTATCGCAAACTCAATGACGCCACAAGAAAGGATCACTTTCCTTTACCTTCATTGATCAAATGCTCGAGAGACTCTCTGGAAAAATGTTCTATTGTTTCCTCGATGGTTTCTCAGGGTACTTTCAAATTCCCATTGCTCCCGAAGATCAAGAGAAAACGACATTCACTTGTCCATATGGCACTTTTGCGTATCGACGAATGCCTTTTGGATTGTGTAATGCTCCTGCTACATTTCAAAGATGTATGGTAGCAATTTTCATGACATGATTGAACACTCAATGGAAGTTTTCATGGATGATTTCTCAGTTTTGGAAACTCATTCGAACAATGTCTTGAAAACCTGGAGAAAATGCTGGTTAGATGCGAGGACTCTAACCTTGTTCTAAATGGGAAAAGTGTCATTTCATGGTTACTGAAGGAATAGTGTTGGGACACAAGATCTCTCGAGCAGGCCTCGAAGTTGATCAAGCTAAAGTTGACACTATTTCCAAACTACATATCCCACAACCGTGAAAGAAATTAGAAGCTCCTAGGTCACGCAGGATTCTATCGCCGTTTCATTAAAGACTTCTCAAAAATCGCACGACGATGACTCAACTTCTTGAGAAAGATGCAAAATCGTGTTTTCCAACGAATGCATCAGTGCATTTGATCTTTTAAAAGATAAGTTGGTCACCGCTCCAATTATGGTTTCCCCAGATTGGACGTTACCATTTGAACTCATGTGCGATGCAAGCGATTTTGCGGTAGGAGCCGTGTTAGGACAAAGGAAAGACAAGCAATTCCACCCAATTCACTATGCGAGCAAGACCTTAAACGACGCACAAGAAAACTACACAACCACCGAGAAAGAACTTCTCGCAGTAGTTTTCGCATTTGACAAATTCCGCTCGTATCTAGTCCTGTCAAAAACAGTCGTCTATACCGATCATGCAGCCCTACGTTATCTGTTCAACAAACAAGATGCAAAGCCGAGATTGATACGATGGATACTTCTGCTTCAAGAATTCGACATTGAGATTCGTGACAAGAAAGGAGCAGAAAATCTAGCGGCTGATCATCTTTCGCGTCTTGAAGATTCAAACCATCCACAAACCGAGGAATTCAAAATAAACGATAATTTCCCTCACGAATTCCTTTTGAACATCCAATCTTCAATCGATGAGTATCCTTGGTTTGCCGATTCGCAAACTATTTGGCAAGCGGAATCCTTCTCAAGGAATGACTTATCAGCAAAAGAAGAAATTCTTTACGATATAAGCATTACTATTGGGAAGATCCGTACCTATTCAGAATCGGTGCGGACCAACTCATTCGAAGATGCGTGTACGGAAGTGAAGCGGAACAGATCCTAAGGCACTGTCATGAAGGACCCACAGGAGGCCACCATGGAGCAACTCTAACAGCCAAAAAGGTCTTGATTCTGGATTCTATTGGCCAACGATCTTCAAGGATGCTCACAACATGGTACGCACCTGTGATGCATGTCAAAGAGCAACCAACATCTCGACACGGATGAGATGCCTCAGAAACCCGTTCAAGTATGCGAGGTATTTGATGTATGGGGTATTGATTTCATGGGGCCATTCCCGGTATCATTTGGAAATCGTTACATCTTAGTAGCAGTTGATTATGTCTCAAAATGGGCCGAAGCTCAAGCCCTGCCTACCAACGATGCAAGAAATGTTGTCAGATTCCTTAAGAAATTATTCTCTCGTTTTGGTACCCCCAAGGCTTTGATTAGTGATCGAGGAACCCATTTCTGTAACAACCAGCTCGAAAGAGCAATGGCTCGTTATGGAGTAAACCATCGCTTTACAACCGCTTATCATCCACAAGCGAATGGGCAAGCGAAGTCACTAATCGAGGTATCAAACGAATCCTAGAAAAAACCGTAGGACAAAATCACAAGGACTGGTCTGCCAAGCTAGACGATGCATTATGGGCTTTTCGAACAGCCTTTAAGACTCCCATTGGCACAACACCGTTTAAACTCGTTTATGGGAAGTCGTGTCATCTACCTGTGGAACTCGAACATAAAGCCTATTGGGCACTCAAAGCAGCAAACCTAGACCAAGGCCTTGCAGGAAAGAATCGATTTCTACAAATCCATGAACTAGAGGAACTGAGAGAACAAGCATACGAAAACGCTAGGGTTTACAAGGAAAAGACAAGGAAATTCCACGACTCTCGTTTAAGGAGCACTAAACGATTTCATGTGGGGGAACGTGTCTTACTGTATAACTCTCGTTTACGTCTGTTTCCGGAAAGTTAAAATCACGTTGGTCTGGACCTTACACGATTAAAAATGTGTTTCCCAATGGTGCCATCGAAATTGACAACCACGACGGTTTAAGTTTTAAAGTGAATGGACATCGTTTAAAGCCATATAACGATGGGCCAACCAAGATTTTCTCGGAGGAATTACACCTCCGCCCCGACGAGGATTAGTGTGGGGAAGGGTCGCGCCGAAGACCCGAAACGAAAACACGGCACTTGTACATAGATTTATTTGAAATTTTTAGCTTTTTGTAGGACTCCCAAGCACAAGCACGGGGCCGTGCCCCACCAAGCACGCCCCCGTGACTCTGACAAATATTTTCCACGATCTCCGCTGACGACTCTGGAACGTTACAGGACGAATTTAAGACGACTTCTGACAAACACGGGGCCGTGCCTACCCAAGCACGCCCCCGTGATCAACTTTGCAGACCTGTGTATAAATACCACACTTGTTCCAAGCTTTCATCACACCCATTTCTGCTCAAAATCTCACGAAGAAAGATGAAAGAATCCAGTCAAGGAAGTTCCAATTGGAATCCTGCAACGAAGCCCCGGTCTGAAACGAGAGAACCAACAACTCAAGAGTATTTCTTTAAGCTCCATGAGCTAATCAAGAAATTGACGGAGATGAATCTCACCGCAACTCAACGCTTGGCTGAGCTTATCCAGAAAGTTCAGGACATGAGCGAGGAGCTTGTTTCCATCAATCGTCGGCTTGCGGAACTTAGCAACCGCACTTCGCACTACCCTATCCCGACCCTTCCACACGAAATGTGTGGAGGCTTCTTCTAGAGGCATTTCGTAAAGGGTCATGTGCGCTAGTGCGCGTTAAGGAGTCTGGTTTTGCAGTTTCAGATTCCCGGTTATTAACGTATTATGTAATCGTAGGAGATAGGAAAATGTAATTGTCGCTTGGTTGCTTATTTGAATTCTAGAACTAAATTCGTAACTTCTGATGAATTGGATACGTCAAAACTTATCCGGGTAAATTACGCAACGCGCGAAATTGAAAAACGAACAACAAAAGACTGAACCAAATCTGATAAGGTGATCACGGCCCCGTGCCCACATAGGCACGCCCCGTGACGACAAAAATTCGACAAAATCTGACTTGTTTCAGCATTTTGTCTTGTTCCTAATCAATGATGAGTGTTAAAACCCGAAGTTTTGACCTGCAACTTCATTTCTTCTTCATTTTGCTATCATTTTTCAATTTTCCTTTATTTTCAAGCATCCTTTCAAGAAGTTAATCAAGAGGTTAGTATGCCATTTCCATGATTATGATAGCCATTTGCATGTATTTAGGTGATTAGGTCTCTAAACAACCGAAATCCTAATGATTATATGTAAGAGCTTATGCCTAAACGTTATGGAATTATGAATGCTTCATGCCTTCTTGTTTATGTTCTCTTGAAAGTTGATTAGTGTTAATTAGTATAATTAGTTAGTTTTAGTATTTATGTTTCCGTTAGTGTTAATAAGACTATCTTCATAATGTGTGGTGATTTCTTTGTTAATCATGTTCAAGTTACAAGAATTGGTAAGTAGTGTTGAAACATTATATATTTTGTCTTGAATTATTAACAATTGATAAAAATGTTTAACGTATAATCTTTGGTTTTTCAAGCAAGAAAATGACAAATTTATGCTTAATCAAGGATTTACAAACAAAACCACATTGGCTCGAGTTGAAATTTCATGATTCAAAATGTTAACCGCACCCCCACGTTTCAAGAGACACACCCCATGTTTAACAAATTTTTCTTAAAAAGCAACGTGTCAACTATTTTCAACACAAGTTCACAAAAAGGGGTGACGTGGCTTTTGAAAATCAATCTTTGTCCCTAAAATAGATAGTCTATTCCAAAAATATCGTTTTGTATATGTAATGATTTGTCAAATTTCAGGATCATGAACCCTCCATACTTACAATTTGGAGGAAACGTGAAAGATGGTGTCGTGATCGATGCAAAGGCTCTTGCAAAGGGCTGAAAGGTCACATTTGCAAGCCGATGAAGAAACCTTGACGGCGGCGCGCAGCTCGAAAGATATAACAATTTATTGAGTATTTAGTGGAAGTGGTGTTTTCACAAAACATGCCTTCCATTTATGAACTAACTCTTGAATTTTTATTTCAATTCAGCATGAAAGACTCCGATCCTTGGGATGAGGAAGCAGTTACATTCAGGCTAGGTGGACATTGGCGAAACACATCCATCGCTTTGTTTGGTGTCTATCTGGGAATATATACAGAACATGAAATGGAGGAGGAAGCAATCTCAGGAATGCCAGCTTATCATACATTTCCAGATGAGGAAAGTAGGGAAGCAGAAAGTGGCGCCATGAGAAAGGCATTTTGGAGAAGATTGGAACAGGGGCGTTCAACTCAAGTAAAACCAAGAGTAGTCAGATTCGGGACCCATTGCTACGATACATACATCGGTTGCTTAGCCATTCGATAACAGCTCGTGGACAAAGCGAGGGGTTGTTAGTTTGAGAGACTTGTTTATCTTATACTGTATGACTAATCATTTGCCTGTAACATTGGGTATTTGTTTTGTAACTTGTTTGCCAGAACGCAAATGCAGGTGCCCCGACACCAATGTTTGGAGGAAGCTGGATCTGGATTTATACGAGAGTTATGGGTGTAACACGGAGGGAACCGAAGGAGTAATGCCAGGATTGTTGGATTTAAGCATTTGCACAAGCATGTACATGATCACAAACTTACCAAATGGACAACCGAGATTCATGGATAGGAAGGGACAAAATCTGGGATCCGGCAGATCCCGAGGAGATTATCATGGACCTTGATATACCAACACATCATGAAGACGCCGGGGCCTCCAGCTCACACGCCGAAGAATTTCCAACCATGTTAGACCTCTATGAAGCAATCCAGACCACCAGTGATATGCAAGGAGATCATTCGAATACGCGCAACAAGCTTTCAACCGCGTCGAAAATCTGAACTCTCGAGTGACGACCTGAGCAATGATGTCACGTACATCAGAAACCGAATGTATCATGAGTGGGGGGATATCCCACCACAAAGCCCTTGAAAATTCACATCACTTTCAGGGGTCGGGCACAGTCGTTTTGTGCCATCTATCCTTACTTTATGTCATTTTATTTTTATTTTGTGTGTTTAGGATTTTAATGTTTTCAATAAATGGATGATATTTCAGGTGATCCGATGGTTCTCGCAAGCAAAGATACAAGTCAACTTCATAATATTTTGGGGAGTATCTCGTTTTCATCCTTGTTTTAATTTATCTATCACATTGGGGACAATGTGAATTTTAAGTGTGGGGATGGGATTTAATCGAGACACATACTTAATACTTTGCTAAAAATAGGTCCAAATTGAAAATTTTTAACCAAATCACTTAACCATAATTTTTGTGACACGAAGCCAAAATTTAAACAATTTTTGATAAGCCAAATTATAAATATACGTTTTCGGGAAATAAATAAGTAAATAAGAGAAACCAAATCAAAGTTGAAATTTTTTTTTGTGATATCCTTAAAAGCAATAATCAAGTAAATATATGTAATATGCAAAATGAAACACTTTTACCCAATTCCATCCATTTGTGAGTTTATTTTGAGCCTTAAACAGCTTTTGCAAACCTTTGCAATTTTACTTTCATTCTGGATTCAATTGAGAGTACCTCATGATACGTGTGATTAGAACTTGCTTTGGGTATACATTTCAAGACCTTAATTAGTATTTTTGCATAAAAATGAGTTAGGCATTAGGAACCCTTAACCTCAAGCCCCAACATTTTCTTTTAATCTTCTACCCGAACGTCAACCCTAGTTAGCCCGTTGAGCTTAAACATTTTATTTTATCACCCGATCACCAAGTCACTCAACCAAAAAGCCTTCAACAAAACCCATTTTTCGTTAAAGACACGATTTTGGTTATAAAAAAAAAGAAGAAAGAAAAGAAAAGAAAAAAGAGAAAAAAAAAGAAAGAAAAATTTGGTCTTTTACCGGCAGACCTAAAAGAACTAGAATGCATTCTTTTGATTTTAATTTGCTTTGTTGCCTTCATCACGCAAAACCGGGACTTCCCCGGAAATCCGCGAACAAATCTTCAACCTCACGTACGACGCAAGAAAGAAATGGCGAAAAAAGGAACAAGTTCCGCATTTGTGGAATTTCAAAAAGCGCTATAAAGAGACGGGCAAAAAGATACGAAAGATGCCCGAATTGTGGAAATTGGTCACACGATGGAAATGCAAAAGGAACCAAACTGATCCCAATACGAATACACAGAACTGATCCGATTGGGTGCTATTAGGCTTCAAGCCGAACGATCCTTACGAAAGGATAGTTTTGTGTATCTTCGGGTAAAGGATGAAGTAGGTTCTGAAAGCAAAGTATGGTCTTGACAATCTGACCTTAAACGAGTCCTCAAGTTAGCATATCCCTTCTAGCTTGAAGTATGTATAGGGAACTTTTTACTGCTTTCCTTGTAGTCTATGTTAGAAAAATAAACCAAGACCGTCGTCTTTAGCATTAGCCACTTTTCCAAACATTCCCCACCCGAGCCCAAGCCAAGTTACAACCCATCAAAGACCTAATGATTTATGCAAGTAAATACCTAAGTAGGTGGAGAATTGATCCCTTAGCAAGCTTATGATTCCACACGTATTCATGCTAGGCAATTGAGCGTATAGTCATACTTCATCTTATGTATGATTCCATATATTCAGCCGAGTGTGAGTGTAATTGTGAGGAGTATGGATTTTTGCATGGTTATAATCTCTACTAACAATCCCATTGCTTGATAGGATATCATTCTATACATGCTTAAAATGTTGCATTTGGATGAAATAATTTTTACTTGCATATTTCCCGAAAGACATATTTATCTTTTGTTTTATTTGGTTTTGGTGGAGTTGTCATTTTAAGTGATTTGCTTGAGGACAAGCAAAGTTTAAGTGTGGGGATATTGATGTGCTCCAAATTATACATAAAAACACTATCAAAAGCACATCATTTATTCCTTGATTCTCCCGAAATATGGTGATTATGTACTTAAAATCATTTAATTGTGTTTCAGGTGTTGTGAAGAGCAAGATGGACAAAAGGAGCATAAGGACAAGAAATTGAAGAAATCAAGCTTAAAGCTCCAAGCATGGGGCCGTGCCTCATTAAGCACGCCCCCATGCCTTGCCTGAAACACACCCCCGTGCTAATTTGGCACACCCCGTGATTGGACATCTGACAGGACAAAAGTACTGTCCCCCAAAAGTAACACGGGGCGTGCCCATATGACCACGGGGCCGTGATCCCCATTTCACAGGGCCGTGCCCAAATTGTCATGGGCCGTGCCCGACAACCCCTGCGCGTACGATCCGACCAACTTCCGTAAGCATTGTACTAACACGGGGCCGTGTGCCTTTTTGTCACGGGGGCGTGCTTAAAACACTCCGGAAGCCTATAAATAGAGGGCCAAGTCTTATTTTGCAAGCTTTTGGTGGAAGGGATACTCTGCAGAATTCTCTCGGGAATCAAGCTTTGAAGACCATTTGGAGGCTCGGGAGGTGCAACAACACTTGGAAGAAGCTCGGGATTGTCTAAACACCATCATTGTGGATCATTGGTTTGATTGTTCTATTTATCAATGAATCCATATCTATCTTATATGTTGTTTGTTATTACAGCTCGTTATGAGCTAAACTCCTATTATCATCCTACTTGGATGAAACTTATGTAATTTGCGATGAATTAATGGTGTGATAAATTGTGTTAATATTATGGTGGTTAGGAAAACTTTCGGGGTAGCACCTACTTTGACGGGGGGTTATAAGTTTATGGTTTGTAATTGTGATTGTCATACACGATTGAAAAACGTATGATCAACTTTTATTCATAACAACTATGGCTAATTAACTAGAGATGGTATTAGAAATCATAAGACCTTAACTTTCTGATCATTTACGGGTTCCCTTTTATTAGTCTGATAAATCTACAGTAATTGTTATGGTTTTTTTTAAAATTAATGGTATGTTAGAATAGAATTTGATCAACTCTCTTCTTACATTAAGTTATGTTTTCAGAAATCGTATGTCGAAAACGACACAAAAGATTACCTACATCACTAGGGCCTTGACCTAAGCAGTAAATCTAACCTGTGTTGGTCCTGGTCATTACGGAGCGGATAGACGAGAAATCACGCCAGCTCATCTTTATAAACGTTAACACAATTACTTTATTCAATATCTTTAATCACCCACCACTTCATCATATTACATAAGCGTAATCCAAGTTAGGATGATAGCCTTTATTCCCTGATTTTAAATCCAAAAGTTTCAACTTGTTTTACTTTATTTATTATTTTTATTGTTAGTTTAAAACCCTAAAGATACCCTAATTTACATCAATGCAACTTATCATTCTCTTAAACAAAAATTGATAGTCAATTATAAGGATTGTAGTAGTCTTAGTGTGTCCACGGATTAACACTCGGTTCTTACCAACACTATATTACCCCACGATAGGTACACTTGCCTTTGTGTGTGTAGTTAGTATAGTAATAACCATTTAAAACTGAATTTGTGCGAAAAACCCTTATCAAAAATATATTACTTTCACACCGCATCAGTCATTATTCATACGTGAAGAACACGAAACAAAGGCCTGGGGTAAGCAGCAACTTTACGCAAGATGAAGGCCTTGTTCTTCAAGCACTAAAGCTGAAGGTTCTTAGCGATGCTCTGAAGCTCAATGATTATGACGCCGAGCCTTTGCTCGAATATTATGATGCAGTAACTGGTATTCTACATGGCATGTTTGGAGTCGCAAGTGCTGGTCAAATGAACATTAATCAGTATGCATGGTTGCCGATGGCGATAGTCCAAGATAGACCAGAAGTCGAATGTTGATAAATAATAGGAGCGATAGGATCCCAAGTGATAGACTGGAAAAGAGATGGGACAGTATTGCAGCGAAGGCTTAAGGAACAACAGGTTTCGGGGACGAAACCCGTTTAAGGGGGGTGGACTTGTAACGCCCGGAAATCTTGATTTGGAGTGTCATGCGACTGGAGCGTCCGATCGCATGGGAGTCATGCGATGGAGTCCCATACGCATGGAAGTCATGCGATTGAAGCTCAACCGCACGACTGGAGCTCAATCGTACGACTGGAGTGTCTAATCGCATGGAGCTTGGACGATCGAAGGTCCAATCGCATGGAAAGCTTGGGCGACTGGATAGTAGTATTTAAGGAAGAGAGTAGCTCTTACTCTCTTCCACACTCACGACATCAGCCATAGAGAGAGAAGAAGGAGACAGTTTGGTCCAAGCGGGTTCGTGAGCCAAAATCGACGTATAGCGGGTCAAATCGAAGCTCTAAACGAGGAGGCTGCTAAGGTGAGTTCTAGGCCCCCTCTTTTACACGTTTTTGAATGATTTTGGGGCTGGAACACATCTGAAACCCTATTTTCGAGTTTTTGGGTGTTTAACCATGTATGTACGTATGTGTATGTGTATGGTACGTTTAGGGCTTGATTCCGGACTAGGATAGGCTTGTATGAGGTTGAGGTATGTTTCCATATGGAGTAGAGGGGCTAATTTGAGCTCAAACGAGGTGGAAGGGTTTGAAAGCCGAATGTCGCGGCTGCTGTTCGTGATGACTACAGTCGCTGCCCAGCTAGGGCTAGGCGACTGAAGGGCCAATCAGCCGACTGAGGGACAACTGAGGCTCAACCGCATGACTGAGGTCTAGTCGTACGACTGGTGATCCAGTCGCATGGGAGTCAAGCGACTGAGGTCCAGTCGCATAGATGTTCATCCGCATTTGCTTAGTCGCATAGGTTCATTCGCATAGTTGTTCAATCGTACGACTGAGGGTTCAGTCGCATAGGAGCCCGTTCGCATAGTGTCCATTCGCACGATTAGGTGTTCATCCGCATAGATGCTCATCCGCCTGGGTCCAATCGCATAGTGTTCAGTCGCATGGAAGCATGCGACTGGAGGTTGCTCAATCACCCAAATAGGGCTGATGTGTACCAGGAGAGGTATAGTTCAATTACGGACTTCGGGAAAAGAGTAAGGGTAAGTAATGATGTGATAGCTCCTGTTGGTACATGTGAGAGGACTGTCGAGGCTTAGAAGTTACTTTGGGCACGATGACGATAGTGTTGCATGTATATGCTTGAGGTATGTATGTTAAGTATGATGTTGCCATAATAGATGGTGAATACTGATGATTTGTAAATGCCGATGTTCCTTGCTTCGATGTATGTTACGTATACGTATACGTATACGTGTGTGAATGAATGAAAAGTATTATGTAACGTAAAGTGAAAGATAATGAAAGAGGAAGGTAATGAATGAACACCTGCAAATGAATGAATGAACGAACGTAAAGCTAAAGAGTGTATGTATGAGGTGACCGACTCTGTGTCACAACAGACTCGAAAGAGGATCTTTGTCGCGTACCCCGGTGCTGTGTTAGTCTTCGGACGTGAGTCGGGGGTTTGTTTGTCAAGCCCCGGCACAGTATCATTCTTCGGACATAAGTCGGGGGTATTGCATCAGACAAGATAGAGAGATGAGATCTCTGGCGTATCCCGGTACTGTGTCATTCTTCGGACATGAGTCGGGGGTTTGTTTGTCAAGCCCCGGCACAGTATCAGTCTTCGGACATGAGTCGGGGATATTGCATGAGACGAGATAGTGAGGTGAGCAACTTTGTGTTGCAACAGACTCGGATGGAGTTCAATCTAGATGATTGACTCGATGGGATCTTTGTCGCGTATCCTGGTGCTGGTTAGTCTTCGGACATGAGTCGGGGGTTTGCTTGTCAAGCCCCGGCACAGCATCAGTCTTCGGACATGAGTCGGGGATATGCATGAGACAAGATCTAGATGAGAAAGAGAATTATGAAAGGAAGTATGAAACGAATGAAAGTTAATGAAAGTAATGAAAGTTAAGAACGAACGAATGAAAGTAACGAACGGAAGGAACGTAATGATAACGTATGAAATGGGATCCTTGTCACTCAACCTCAATAATCATGGCTTGTGTGCCATGAAGAGGGTAAAGTTTGACAGGGTCTAGATAGTAGTAAAAGATAAAGTATGAATGTAATGACGAATGAATGAACGTAACGAACATACGGACGAATGTAATGAATGTATGAATGTATGTAAGAAACGTCGAACAAAAGAAAGAAAGTGAATGTTAACGATGAACGGTACACGAACGAAAGCTAATGATGAATGAATGATGAAGATAATAATAATATTATCTATGTGTACGTATGTTGTGTGATCGTTTGTATGTAAGAACGGTTTGAACGAAAGAAAAAGTATGTTTTATTATAAAACTAGAACTCACTTAGCAACGCTGACATTGATGTGTTTCCAGTTGGCAGGTATGTTGCTGAGGATGGCACGGGGCGACTACTCAGTTTCGTTGAGGCTGGCATCCATATTTTGACATTTCAATGTATTTTGAGATGAAAACGAATATTGTAATGTTATGAAATGACATGTTTTAGTTATAAATGAAAGTTTTAAATTCGCTTCAAAGTAAATGTACGTTTGAAATGTTTTTATGTGCGATGAACGACCAATCGTAAGGTGCCCGGGAACGGGGCCTTACAATTTAATTGCATTACCAAACAACAATAATAATATACGTAAACGGATGCCAATATTGTCCTGCCGAGTAGTCTCCCCGTGTGCCATCCTCAGTAAAATTACATGCCAAGTGAAAATGTATAAAAGTCAGCGTTGTTGAGTGAGTTCTAGTTTTTAAGTATTGAAATACTTTATACAGTTTATAAAAGAAAATACTGTTTCTTAACAAAATAATTCCTTTACTTCCGTACGTGAGCATTCATCGTACATACAACAAGGTATAACCTTATTCATTCATTATCGCACGTATTTGAACCATTACGGACCGTGTACGGACGGAGTACTAACTGATTCAACATGAAACCAGATCAAATAGTGCGGAATCCTATTTGATTGGCGATCCAATCAGGGAGAACGTTAATCCGATCAAAACTAATGATGAGAATACGTTAAGAATTGATTAGAACGATCAGAAACGTCCTATGAAGTTGGAAGGGACTCTCTGAACGTACAGGAACGGCTAGGGTTGATATTCTCGAAGTGTTACGTTTTTCCATGTACTAACTGATATTTATAGGTTACAGCTCTCATTCGTACGACTGAGCCATGCGTATGGCTCAGTCGTGCGACTGAGTCATACGATTGATTCATCCGTACGACTGAGTCAGTTTATGACTCAATCGTGCGATTGACTCAATCACCTGGTTTAGTCGTACGACTGGCCCATTCGCATGGTTCAGTCGTGCGACTGAATCATGAGACTTAGTTAAACATATTCCTGAACCTTTAATGATACAGAACTTGTCTAACAACTGTAAACCTATATAACATGTTCATATAAGCATGTAACAATCCATCATATTAATAGATATAACATTCAACAACCAATAAACATTCAAAGAAAGTTTTTCATTCATATATCAAACATTACATAAGTGTTACAAAATGAAAGTCAAATACATTTGAACTCACTAGAACTAGAACTAGGGACATGTGTACCAACAAACTCCCCTTGGACCTAGTTTTATCTAATCTTTGACTTCCTTTTTTAAACTCTTCAAACCTCTTAGCTCGTTCATCTTTAGAAACACCAGCACGGATATTAAGTGCAAAGCATAAGCGTATGACATGTTGAAACTGAAGTGCTTGCACTATATCCTGCGTATCAAAAAATAATGACCACTTGTACAATATGTAGACATCAGAAGCAGACAAGTTTGTTAGCCACATAGGATCAAATACCCTTATCGTCTCTACCTTCCCTTCCCTATCCAAAACTATGACGACTCTCCAGGGCCAGTCATAATACCACCATTTGAAATGGGATGCAAAATCTTGTGGCATCTCCCTCAATGGAATACGAGACATAGTACGCGGAGGGTGCCATTTCAGGATAATCTTTGGTCTTTCCAAGTAATAGGTTTTACCTCAGATCTTCTGATGTACCTCGTAGCCTGTTGAGGTTTGAAGTTCAACATCTGGTAAGATACTCACGTTTCAGCGCAGCCTCAAACCAGCTGACATTTTCTTCGTGTTAGCATACAGCAGCTTCAGTCGTCCAGCTGGTTGAGCTCAAAACCAGGGACAGTCTTTAGATCGTGAGGGAATCTAAAGTACTCGATTCCCCTCTCCCTCTTTACTGCGTAAACGTTGAGATCCTCAAAATAAGCCCATGATATAATCTTCCCTGACACCTTCTGATGCTTCTTCACTTTGTAGATTTGGTGTAGGTACTAGGCTTAGCTGCAGCACGTTGGGCTCTGATCTCTAAGAAAAAGCCGCCCATTCAGCCTTTGATATGTACATCGGCGTCTGAGGCTGGGGCTTGCTTGTAGATGCTTCTGCTGCCTTTTCCTTCTGACTCAGCTTCTCCAAAGTATCGCTGCTAAGAGTACTACCCAGATCGGGAAATACATTTCCCTCTCGGTCAGTATACTTGGATAATGCTGAGCAGGACGTCTCCTCTATCTCAATCTCGTCTATATTGTTTAGCTCCTCGTCACTATCACGTCGAAGGTAGGTAGGAGCATCCTTCACTATCTCATCTGGATTCAGCTAGAATATTTTAGCAAGTGCCCATGAGTGAGGTCGTGAATTATTTCTCCTTCTTCAGGAGTATAACTAACTGACCTCCTGACGATCCATTGCAGATCAAGTATCATAGTCAGTGAGACTTGATCTGCTGTAAGGGAGCAACATCGTACTCATCTTGTGAAATGCTGGATCTGCTTGATTTAAACATGTAACACAAGCAGTAGTTAGTATGTAATCAAGATAATCAAAACACTAAATAATAAATATACATTAATTTCATAACATCAAATGATGATTTCAAGTACAAAAGCTAAACAAAGTAAAACATCTAATCTTTATTTTGTCTGAATCCTCTCTGTGTCATCAGCTCCTGGTGAGGTAGGCGGGGCAGACGATGATGCTCCTTGGTCTGCTCTTCTTTGTCCTTTGCTCTTGGACCAGGAGCAGAGGCAGATGCAACTGCATCTCCTTCATCGCCATCATCGTCATCCTCCCTACTCTTGTGTCACCGTCACCCCTCCTCATCATCATCATCACTGTCATCCTCTTCATCATCATCATCCTCATCATTATCACCATCATCATCTCCTTCATCATCATCACCATCATCATCTCCTTCCCCGATCTTCAGAGGCTCATTCTTGTGATCCTTTAAGCTGAGCATGATCTTCTTGTTAGTAGCCTCCAACTCCTCCAACTTTTCACCAATTCCTCTTTGTGCTCATGGAGTTGGGCGTTCTGCTCAGCCTGCTGAGAAATCTGCTGAGCTTGAGAAGCATTGAGCTCCTCCAGCTAACGTAGCTTAGCAGATTTCCCTCATCAGCTGCTAACAGCTTCAGCACATCCTGTTGAGTGCTGCAAGCTGTTCCTCCACTCCAATAAGAGGGAGGGATGATTCGGTGCGGAAGTGGAAGGGCCAGCTGGTGGCTGGCGGGTGGTAGCAGTGGCTGAGGTGAATATGGGTGGTGGAGTAGAATGGGTGGAGTGGTATGATGGGTGATTGTGGTAGGTGGTGTAGTGGTGGTAGGTGGTGTAGTGTGATAGGTGGTGTAGTGGTGGAAGCGGTGGTGGTAGTGCATGAGTGTAGAGTGGAGGTGGAGGTAGTAGAATCAAAGTGATCCTCCGTCTTTTTGGCTTCAGATCAGTGGTGAGCCATCCTCTTCCTCTGAGTCCCCCTGGACCCGGAGGCTTCCCTTGCCTGCTGGGCTGATCTGGGGTGTATGATGGATCTGTAGTATGTCTCCCAGACCCGGTCGGACGTCCACCAACCGTCCTGATCCCCCTTTAGGTGGCAACCACCCGGCTGCCCACCGCTTAGTTGTGCTCCTCATCAGACTCTCCTCCTCCTCAGGCTGGAAGTCCTGATGGAACCCAGCTGTCTCTAGATCACCGTGTGTGGAGATGGTGGAGATGTAACATCAGCGGTAGTGGTCTGAGTATGCGACGGACCTGTATCTCCACCATCACCATCATCTGAGTCATCATCAGGGATAACTATCGGCTCGGATCTAAATCACTATCGTCATGGTGCCACTCCTCTTCGTTGGCGCCACATAGTTTTCACGGGCCAGATTCCCAAATAATCTCCTCACCGGGGGCTTCACCTGCTTCCCCCAGTACACCCTATCCGACCCAGAGTAGTGTCATCCATGACCTACAGGACCACAGCATCCTCTTTCTCCTTAGGCAGCGAGGGGAGCTTCTGATCTATGATCATCTGAATAAACCGTGGATACATACAGAAGCTTTCCTTCCCCTTCGCCTCGATGTTCTCCACCAGATAGGTGAAGATCATCCTAGAAAAGCGAATGGATGATTCAACACCAACGCAGCATATGCGTCTGCGTCTGCTCGGAGAGCTCATCGAATCCACCTTACTGGATGCGAGGCATCTCAGTAGTACATGGGCTAAGTATTTGAACTAGGGGCACAAGTTGTCTTGTTGAGCATACTTGCGTTAATGTCCCCAGAATACTTAGCCTCATAAAGCAACCTCGTACAGTGAGGGATGTAATCGGGTGGGCAATCAGAATCATTCCCTAAACTCCAGCACTGTCCTGATATCCTCCTCAGTAATCTGGATGGCCTCTTCGAATATAGAACTCTTGATAGTATGGGGCTCAGTGGATCTACCTACAGTAGCGCCTCCCAAAACGCCTGCTGTATGGATTGAGGTGTGAATGGCGTAGAGATCGCTCGAAAAAAAATCCTCGAGGTCGTAAGATGTGATGATGCCAGCAAACTCCGCAGCATTGCGGGAAGAGAGATCGAGATGAGCCATATGTTGTGCTTAGTGCTCATCGGCCACCGACTAGCCATCTGTGACACAAAGTAAATAAACATTAGTACGTGTCAAAGAATACCAGACTATTTCATGAACTTGAAAATTTTGTTCAGTTGTGCGACTGAGCTGAGCGACTGAGATCTAGTCGTGCGACTGAACGGTGCGACTGAGATCTAGTCGAGCGATTGAGCTCATACATACGACTGAGTCATGCGATGGACTTGTCGTGCTATCTTTCATGCGTTTACCTCAGTCGTGCGATTAAGCTCAGACGCATGGTTCAATCGTGCGATTGAGCTCAGATGCATGTTCAGTCGTGCGATTGAGCTCAGACGCATGGTTCAGTCGGGCGATTGAACCATTCGTCCATCTCAGTCGTGCGAGTGAGCCATTCGTCTCGCTTAGTCGTGCGATTTAAGCCATTCGTCTCGCTCAGTCGTGCGATTGAACCATTTGTGGATCCCAAAGCTTATATTGTGAAGTCGCTGGATCGGTAAACATCCGAGCGTGTTTCTGACGGAAGATGTAAACCAAAAGACAAACGACAGTACGTGTCACACCCTCAAATTTCCACAAACGGGGTATTACGTTAGGCGTGGGACTTCCAGGATCTCAGCCACTAGTTACACCAACGACACGTTATTGTAAAACATAATTCATTTGAAGTTTAATATTACCAAAGACCAAGTTTTAAAGTAAACATAACAGAAGTTGCGGAAGCAGCATAGTAAATTTAATTGTTTAAAGGCGCAACACGCGCAAACCTAATAAATAAAAGTTACTGAAAATATTAAATAAGCCACGTGAGATAATAAATGCATGAGTGATGCTCCTAATCGTGCGCGTCATGTGAACCTGAAAGAAACATGCTAAAGTGTCAACACAAGGTTGGTGAGTTCACAGGTTTTGATAAACAGAACATAAAGTAAACCGATACAGTAAACAAAGTAATATCAGTAGGTAGCTAGTCTACTAAACCAGTACTCAGTGTATGAAGTTCGAAACCGAAGCTGACAATCGAAACTGAACGCCTCGGGTGAATACCAGGTCACAGCAACAGAAACTTAGGTCCATTAAACACGTTTGACGAACGTTGTGCTAGCGCGACTAAGCCGGGTGGGGTTGTCAAACCCAGTAGATCTACTCAGAATGCCTCGCTATACTACATACATTAACGGTTCGAGAGTGAGGACTAAGTGGTATCACACTAGTAAACAGGTGATATTACAATAATACTGATCATTGAAAATGAATTGTTCCATGTTTCTACTTGCGTAGAGTAACGGACCGAAGGGCAAAGTATACGAACATAGTATCATGTATATGAGTATCACAACAATCCATATAATGTAACGTTATGAAAACAGCATGTTTCTCTCCCCCGAAAATAGTATAAAGTAAAAGTGGGCTGTAAACTCACTTGGCGTATGTATAACGATGATTGAATAAGATAATAATTGATGTTTCAACGAACGCCCTTCACGAGTACTAAAATATATATATATATATATAAGAATATATATACTTTAAGATTTAGGTTATTAATAGGGTTAACGATTATACATGAACTAGGGTTGCGATAAGAATTCGAGGCTTTTTATAGATAATAGGTTTAACGTAATTATTTATGTTTGATTCAACTAAAAAGACTATCATTTAATTATCTTAAATGAAAACAATTTAAATATAAGGTTGGATATATATTTGAAATTTCATCGGATCAAAAGTTTCATTATTTGAAACAACTGATTGGTAATAAGTTAAATTAGAAATAATACAGTTGTATTATTGAACATGTAACGTGTTAAAAATAATCTATAAAGTTAGGGATTATATCCTTTGTTTTGGAATTATTAGAAATAAATGTTATGATATTTTAAGAAATAAATCCATTAAATTAATTTGGTGGTTTTAAAATACAACAGCGTTTATAAAATGATTTTTATAATTTTTGGTATTATTTCTAAATTTCTAAAAGCTTAGAAGGCTGTTTAAAAAAATAAATGTTGTGGCCCGGGGTCGAACCCGGGACCTCTCGGATGGGGAACATGTGCTTAACGGTGACCAAAGGCCTAAGCCGCGGTAATATCCGGGTTTTAAATCTTTTAAACACAACCCTTTACAATTCCCCCGAATCCGAAGAACCCTAGATTTGAATCCAAAATCGAAACCCAATTCGCCAATAATCACAGAAATAAACATGGGGCTTTTGATCCCCGTGTAAAAACGAGCATGTGGGTGTTTACTTACCACAAAGATGTCGATTTGATGATGAACCCACGAAGAACACCGCGCGGATGGTGATGGTGATCAAACGTGGTGTGTGTGTGTTTTAATTGATTGTGAATTGCGCAATCGATCAGTAGAAGATGAAGGTATTTATAGTCAATTAATTTGATATTATAGTCGTTAGTGGCGATCGTGGCTCGGTATTTGGCCGACAATGGAATTAGTCGGTTTTAGTGGGTTTAACACTTGTTTTATTAAATGAAAGGTGGCCCGAGTTCGGTTTATCCACGAGAGTGTGTCGGGATTTTTATTTTAGTCAAAACACGTCCGTTGGGTGTTTGAAGGGCGCGGAGTTGGCGGAGGGGTGGCCGGACGGCGAGGAGGTCGACGGGGGAAAAATGGGGTGGGTTTTAACATTTTACACATTTGGCCCCTGGGGTTGGGTGCTATTATCATTTCATGCAGAAAGGTTTAAAATGATTTTTAAATTTACATTTAACCCCTTAGCTTTTTAATCTTATAACACAATTTTGTTATTATCATTATTATTATTATTATATTATTATTATTATTATTATTATTATTATTATTATTATATTATTATTATAATAATTTGTACTAAATAATAAAATGGATATTATTCGCGATAGTATTAACCGACAAAAGAAAAAAAAAATTCGGGTTGTCACATTATCCCTTGTTGAAGAAATTTCGTCCCGAAATTAGAACACGCGTTAACGAACTACTAGCAAGCAAGCTGGTCAATGATAAGCTGATTAGTTATCTAGGACATAGGCAAGATAGGGTCTCCGGGAGTTTCTGAACAAACCGTAAGGTTTCGTGAGAGCTATTCTATGGCATGTTCAGGGTTCAAGTCAGCAGGTACTATTCCTAGTAACTTACTAACCTGTTGGATACCTAATTCTAATTGGCACCAAAATCAAAAGAGAAGACATAGTGACTATCTACCAAGAAGTCTACCGGATACTATAGTAGGGCATTAAGGGTTTACCTGAGCCTATGATAAAACACTCTGCCTTTGGCACCACCGTTGTCATTCCCATTTCCGTTCCTGTTGCCATTTCCATTGTTCTTCTATAGTTTGGGCAATACCTTTTGATGTGCCCAGTCTGACCACACTCATAGCAGCCTCTTTGTTCCCCCCGTTGAGCTGGTTGCTTGTCTGATAAATTCACACGACAATTCTTAGCAGAATGACCAAACTTGCCACATCTCTCACAGTTGTTCTTGTTACACGACCCAATATGGTGGTAGTTGCATTCTTCACACTTAGGTAATGTTCCATTGTAGCCACTACCATACTGTGAAGATGTAGAAATTTGGTTGTCGAACTTCCGATGCTGGTGGGAAGGGTTCTGCTTGTTATGTGAGCCAGACTCCCACTTTCTTTTGTTATGGCTGTCAGTAGTGGTAGAGGTAAAACCACGTGGAGGTAGTTTACCTTGTGCGACAGCCTGATCAGTCAACTTGTGGGCCAGTTGAACAGCTTCCTGAATGGTAGCTGGTCTAGCAGTGGTGACCATGCTCTGGATTTCAGGTACCAGTCCGTCGATGTATCTTTCAACCCGTTTGTAAGCGGGTTAATCATAGTAGGGCACAGAGTAGCCAACTCGTGAGAACGAGTTGTGTAAGCTTCAATTTCAGAACCTACCATCTTCAGGTTCCAAAATTCGATTTCCAGTTTTGTATTTCATCCCGTGAACAGTACTCCTCTTTCAGCAGATTCTTGAATTCTACCCATGTTGTGGCGTTTGCAGCTTCAACGCCCAGCATTGAACTTGTGTGTTCCACCAGCTCAGAGCAGCACCATCCAGTGTGCCAGCAGCATATTTTACTCTATTCACCAGCAGGGCAGTTGCAGATTTCGAACACCGATTCTAGCTTTTCGAACCAACGGAGCAGTCCTACCGCTCCCTCAGTTCCATTGAACGGGTTAGGTTTACAATCCATAAAGGACTTGTAGGTGCAAGTCGGTTGTCCAATAGGATTCTGCTGTGGAGGGGGTTGGTTTGCCAACGCTGCGGTAATACTATGATTGATTATTGCTGCCAATTCTGCAGGTGTCAGTGAGATGTTACCTCTTCCACGTCCACGTCCTCTTCCAGACATTCTTTACATTACCAAATATCAAAAGCTATCAGTCATATGAAATAGACCTTTTGTCTTGGAATGAAAAGGAAGAGGAATTCGAAGTTTCAAAGAAATAGTCAAGGTAGAGAATCAGTCCGAATCTGAGGGATTAACACAAATTTCATGGTTTGAATTTCGTCCAAATTCAAGGTAAGTGTGAGCATTCCTACAAGTAGAACTGATAAATAGTTTCCACATCAGTGGTTATGTTCTATGAGAACGAGGCTTTCTTGCTCAACGTGTAGGAATGATGACTTATACTGACTACAACGTTACCACCGACCAAATTCACCGGACTTAGCATGCACGACAAATTACAATACATGTGCACCGTAATGGTAATTTGCTTTGCATGATCATCCCGGTTCCTCCTATCAGGTTAACATATCTTGTCAAGTACAGTGGTCATCAATGATAGAAGTACCAAGTATGTATGTATTATATCGGGGTTGTTTAATCAAAGTATACGAAAGGATCAGTGAAGTTTTGGGTATCATTGACACGCCAAGGTATTTGACCCATTTGCCTTAGAGACCTGTGTATTGACCATAGTTTATCACTCATCCCAGAAATCCCCAGGTAAGCATACCAGGTCTCGCAATGAGATATATGCGATATGCTTGCCTTAGCCCGAGGGCCTTTTGCCAGGAAATCCAGAATACAGGTGTCTATGTGTCACACAAATCACGAAGAACATTTAGGCGATGTCAAATGCACACAAACTCTCCCGTGACTCACAGCAACTTGGAGCCACCATCCCGGTAGCCATATGCTCACAGGGATATGTTAAAGCAAAAGTTTTCAGGTAATTAAAGTTTGGGAAACCTGTAAGTAACCCTTTTCCCGTGACTCACAGCAACTCGGAGTCACCATCCCTGTAGTCGTAAGCTCACAGGGATATGTTAAAGCAAAAGTTTTCAGGTTACTCGTAAGTAATCCTTCCCGTGACTCACCGCAACTCGGAGTCACCCTCCCTGTAGACGAACACTTACAGGAAGACACCAAAGCAAACAGTTCTCAAGCAGATAAAAACCAGTAAGGCATGCAAACAAAACCAGCTAACAAAACTAAACGTGTCTATATGCGTGTAACTAAGGCAACGGCTATAGTCTAAATGCAATGCAAATGAGATGCAATGTCAATTTAGTTCGCTATAACCAATGGCTCTGATACCAATCTGTCACACCCTTAAATTTCCACAAACAGGGTATTACCGTTAGGCGTGTGACTTCCAGGATCTCAGCCACTAGTTACACCAAACGACACGTTAATTGTAAAACATAATTCATTTTGAAGTTTAATATTACAAAGACCAAGTTTTTAAAGTAAACATAACAGAAGTTGCGGAAGCATAGTAAATCTTAATTGTTTAAATGGCGCAACACGCGCAAACCTAATAAATGAAAGTTACTGAAAAATATTAAATAAGCCACGTGAGATAATAAATGCATGTGTGAATGCTCCTAATCGTGCGCGTCTTGTGAACCTGAAAGAAAAAAGCTAAAGTGTCAACACAAGGTTGGTGAGTTCACAGGTTTTGATAAACAGAACATAAAGTAAACCGATACAGTAAACAAAGTAATATCAGTAGGTAGCTAGTCTACTAAACCAGTTACTCAGTGTATGAAGTTCGAAACCGAAGCTGACAATCGAAACTGAACGCCTCGGCTGTGAATACCAGGTCACAGCAACAGAACTTAGGTCGATTAAACACCCGTTTGACGAACGTTGTGCTAGCGCGACTAGCCGGGTGGGGTTTGTCAAACCCAGTAGATCTACTCAGAATTGCCTCGCTATACTACATACATTAACGGTTCGAGAGTGAGGACTTAAGTGGTATCACACTAGTAAACAGGTGATATTACAATAATACTGATCAATGAAAATGAAATTGTTTCCACGTTTCTACTTGCGTAGTAACGGACCGAAGGGCAAAGTATACGAACATAGTATCATGTATATGCAGTATCACAACAATCCAATGTAATGTAACGTTTATGAAAACAGCATGTTTCTCTCCCCGAAAATAGTATAAAGTAAAGTGTGGCTGTAAACTCACTTGGCGTATGTATATACGATGATTGAATAAGATAATAATTGATGTTTCAACGAACGCCTTCACGAAGTACCTAAACATATATATATATATATATATATATATATATATATATATATATATATATATACTTTAAGATTTAGGTTATTAATAGGTTTAACGATTATACATGAACTAGGGTTTCGATAAGAATTCGAGGCTTTTTATAGATAATATGTTTTTAACGTATTATTTATGTTTTGATTCAACTAAAAAGACTATTTATTTAATTATTTTAAATGAAAACAATTTAAATATAAAGGTTGGATATATTTGAAATTTCATCGGATCAAAAGTTTCATTATTTGAAACAAATGATTGGTAATAAGTTAAATTAGGAACATAATACAGTTGTATTATTGAACATGTAACGTGTTAATAAATAATCTATAAAAGTTAGTTTGATTATATCCTTTGTTTTGGAATTATTAGAAATAAATGTTATGATATTTTTAAGAAATAAATTCCATTAAATTAATTTGGTGGTTAAAAATAAACAGCGTTTATAAAATGATTTTTATAATTTTTAGGTATTTTTTCGTAATTTCTAAAAGCTTAGAAGGCTGTTAAAAAAATAAATGTTGTGGCCCGGGGTCGAACCCGGGACCTCTCAGATGGGGGAACATGTGCTTAACCGGTGAACAAAGGCCTAAGCCGCGGTAATATCCGGGTTTTAAATCTTTTAAACACAACCCTTTACAATTCCCCCGAATCCGAAGAACCCTAGATCTTTGAATCCAAAATCGAAACCCAATTCGCCAATAATCACAGAAATAAACATGGGCTTTTGATCCCCGTGTAAAAACGAGCATGTGGGTGTGTTTAATTACCACAAAGATGTCGATTTGATGATGAACCCACGAAGAACCGGTCGCGGATGGTGATGGTGATCAAACGTGGTGTCTGTGTGTGTTTTAATTGATTGTGAATTGCGCAATCGATCAGTAGAAGATGAAGGTGTATTATAGTCAATTAATTGATTATTATAGTCGTTAGTGGCGATCGTGGCTCGATTATTTGGCCGACAATGGAATTAGTCGGTTTTAGTGGGTTTAACACTCGTTTTATTAAATTGAAAGGTGGCCCGAGTTCGGTTTATCCACGAGAGTGTGTCGGGATTTTTATTTTAGTCAAAACCACGTCCGTTTGGTGTTTGAAGGGTCGCCGGAGTTGGCCGGAGGGTGGCCGGACGGCGAGGAGGTCGACGGGGGAAAATGGGGTGGGTTTTAAACATTTTACACATTTGGCCCCTGGGGTTTGGTGCTATTATCATTTCATGCAGAAAGGTTTTAAAATGATTTTAAAATTTACATTTTAACCCCTTAAGCTTTTAATCTTATAACACAATTTTGTTATTATCATTATTATTATTATTATTATTATTATTATTATTATTATTATTATTATGACAATTATTATATTATTATTATTATTATTTGTACTAAATAATAAAATGGATTAATTCGCGATAGTATTAACCGAAAAAGAAAAAAAAATTCAGGTTGTCACAGTACGAACAATAATCTAATGATTTCATTGATAAAACCGAATGATTACAAGCTCGTTAAACAGAAAAAGTCATGACTTTTGGCAAGGGGAGATGAGCATGATCTCCCCTCTCAACCGGCAGCATCTGGGCGCCGGGCACACTATCAAAAACCCTCCGTTTCTACACAATGAAACTGGTATATATAGGCTTCAGCCCATATCAGATGCGACTAGGCCCATTCGTGCGATTGGACCATGCGTATGGTCCAATCGTACGACTGGACCATGCGTATGGTTCAATCGTATGACTGGACCATGCGTATGGTTCAATCGTACGACTGGACCATACTTATGGTTCAGTCTTACGAATGGCCCAATGGCATCTCTCAGTCGCACGACTGGTCCATTAGCATGGCTCAGTCGTACGACTGAGTCCCATTCGCATATGCTCCTGCGAATGACTCAGTTTCATGTGTTTACAAGGTGTATAACATTAAGCCTAGACTATTCGTCAAGCGACGGACACACCATATATGACAATATATGCTCCAACAAATTCCCCCTTGGACGTTGCTTGCAAATAGTAGATAACACCTCTTACAATCTTCAGTCAATCTTTGCTCTAGTTTCCAATAGAATCAAACGAAAAACCATATTAGCCAATGTTGCCGATCCGTCAGGTTGCTACAGTATCCCTGAAAATGAATTTAGGCACAATAGCTTTCGTTTACTTTGCAGAACACCATCATAGCAGTAAGATTCCACATATGACTGATTTTTCCAGATAATGACATGAATAGTTTTCCATTACTTCAATCTTCACACAGGCTAACTGATTAACATTAACAACTGCAGAAATTCCCCCTCCGATTTAGCATATCCTAATATATAAATGTTGTGCTCTCCTAGTGTCTTCATACGGTGTATTGGGCAAAAAGTAGAAGGTTCCAATCCATAGCTGACAATCTCAAACAAATCAGCATGCATGCAGATTCATCATCGGAAAACAACTCATATCATCACTTTCTGATTGCGTCTTCAATTTCTCTATACATGGATTCCCCTTAAGAATGAGAATCCTCTCTGTGCGGATAGATATAACTTGATTGGCCCATAAATAGTCAGATGCTCCTGACTACCCCACAAAATCAGCACCGACTGCTGACATCTTCTCTTCTCTCTTTCGTGTTCTAACAACATTCACCTATTCTGGAAGTCCAACGAATAATGGGGTATCCATCGAACTTTTTTGACATAAGAACCTCAGGGTGAATGTGCTTTGCTCATCCTCAAATCTGTGCAGGAGGCAGTTCCAGACTCTTTCTTTTTTTGGTCTGGAACACCGTTTATTTGTATGACATGGAGGACAAATATCATATTCGTGTGAATGGATGATACGAATGATATATTCGCACGACTACCGTAAGACTGGTCCAGTCGTATGGTCCAGTCGTACGAATGGTCCATTCGCATGGTCCAGTCGTACGAATGGTCCATTAGCATGGTCCAGTCGTACGAATGGTCCATTCGCATGGTCCAGTCGCACGACTGGTCCATTCGCATGGTCCAGTCGCATGAGCGGGTCTGCATGCAAATTTTCAGATCTGCAGCCGCCAGGGCTGCCAAAAACCCTAATCTGAAGAATTTTACATGAACCGAAACAAAATAGACATCATCAGATTTGAAAGGGTGATCAGAATGTGGTTTCAAGTTCGATTTTAACATAGAAACAACACACGTAACAAAATCTGAACAAAACACGAAGAACACGAAGTGGGTTTAACGTCAAAGAACCTGAAATAGATCCAGAGATCAAGAGCTCGGGTTGCTAGAATGATTGTTAGACCATTCTAGCAGTAACCGGCTCTGATACCAATTGTGAACTCGCTGGATCGGTAAACATCCGAGCGTGTTCTTGACGGAAGATGATAAACCAAAAGACAAACAATAGTACGAACAATAATCAAATGATTTCATTGATAAAACCGAATGATTACAAGCTCGTTAAACATAAAAATCACGACTTTTGGCAAGGGGAGATCGAGCATGATCTCCCCTCTCAACCGGCAGCACCTGGGCGCCGGGCACACTATCAAAAACCCCTCCATTTCTACACAATGAAAATGGTATATATAGGCTTCAGCCCATATCAGATGTGACTGGGCCTATTCGTGTGATTGGACCATGCGTATGGTCCAATCGTACGACTGGACCATGCGTATGGTTCAATCGTACGACTTGACCATACTTATGGTTCAGTCTTACGAATGGCCCAATGGCATCTCTCAGTCGCACGGCTGGTCCATTAGCATGGCTCAGTCGTACGACTGAGTCCCATTCGCATATGCTCCTGCGAATGACTCAGTTTCATGTGTTTACAAGGTGTATAACATTAAGCCTAGACTATTCGTCAAGCGACGGACACACTATATATGACAATATATGCTCCAACACATTTGTTTCGTACTTTATTATTATCTTTCACTGTTTCTAGATCTTGTCAAAACTTTACCCCCATCGTGGCCCAAAGCCACCATTCCGGGCACAAAACCTCTTCATTTCCTGGAACAAAGCCACATCATATCCAGGCACAAAGCCATATCATTTCCGGGGTAAAGTGACAAGGATCCCGTTTCGTTCTATGGATCAGTCACCAAGACTGATCCCCCTGTGTGTGAACCCTCATGGGTTAGCCAAAATCGCACGCTATAATGCACACAGTTGAGCTAACAACTCTCAATGAGTTATGATCCTCCTTTCATTTTGCTTGCAAGCCTTTTCTTTCATTCGATCATTATGTTCCACTTTAATTACCATTAATCTTTTCACTTTCCTTAATGATAATACTTTACATTTACGATTATAATCACACCATATAACATCACACATCAATATATATAAGGAACATAAGGACAAAGCATAACCATGCATAAAATAGGTACATATAAGCCTTAAGTCAAACTAGGATCAAAGCCCTAAAATTCTGATTTTCCAAAATTTTCAGAAAAATTTCTAAGTGCGCTTTAACACTATGTAGGCGCATGAGGCCTCTTTAGGTGTTTCAACACTATTTAAGTGCATGGACCCTATACTTAGGTATTTTCAGACTAATATTTAGGTGCTTTTACTGTTCATGCGCATGAGCCTGTAAGGCGCCCGAAAATAAAGTTGGGCGCATGGGAACTATTGGGGCGCATGACCCCTAACACTTAGACGTCTGGCCAAATTTCCTAGGCGTATGAACCATTGTTCAAGTGCATGGGTATACTTAGCCATTCTAAGGCAATATTTTAGGCGCATAAATCCTGTTTGGGCACAGCAACCTACTTAGACTTTTCTAAGGCAATTTCTTAGGCGCATGGGCCCTGTTTGGGCGCATGACCACCTACATACATGTTTTAAGTTGTTTTTCAACCCCAAACATCATTTAACCTATCCTAAGCTTGTTACACCCATTCTAAACATCAACAAAGCATTAACAAACATAAAATGTCCATACACATACACATACTCATACGGTTACATGCATAACATTTGTAAAAATATTTTACATGCATTTTCATTCCTAAAAACATTTAAAAACGTATAAAACCGGGATCTAGAAACTCACCTTTTCTGCTTCCAAGCTTAACTCCTTCAAATTCAAACTCTCAAAGGTTTCTAACACCTAAACATGTCAAAAACACCCAACCGAAAACATATACACACATAAGAACGTGTAGAACTCGGTTTCATGGTCAAAAATCCATAAAACCCGAACCAAAAACTCATAAAACACTTACCTTAGGCCAAAATAGCTACTTTCTCTCTCTAAAAACCAAAGAAATCTGCTCTTCTTCTTCTTCTTCTCTTTTGGTCGATAAAACAACGGTTGCTATGTATACATGGGCGGCCATACTTTAAGTAATAATAAAATAATAGAGTTTTGTCCTTTTTGCACTTTAATCCCTCCACTTTGGCTTCTTTTCTTTTCTTTCAAGAAGCTTTTCCTTTTATTTTCTTATTATTTTTCTTTCTTTCATTTAGATAAAATTTTCGGGTGTTACAAGTCCACCCCCTTAAAAAGGTTTCGTCCCCGAAACCCATCACTCTTCGAATAACCGTGGGTAATGTTGTCTTATCTCTTCTTCCATATCCCACATAGACTCAGAACCCTTTTGGTGTTTCCACTACACACGCACCAGTGGAACCACTTTATTCCTTAATCTCTTCTCCTTCCGATCAATGATTGTCACTAGTTGCTCTACATAATTGAGTCGTTCATCTACCTCGATATCCTCCAGTGGTACAACCATATCTTCCTCAGCTAATCATTTTCTTGTATAGGATACGTGGAATATTAGATAAATTCCACTTAACTCATCGGGTAGCTCTAACTTATAGGCCACCTCTCCTACTCGAGTAATGATTCGAAAATGTCCTATATACCTCGGGCTCAGTTTACCTCACTTTCTGAACCTAAAAATTCCCTTACAAGGTAAGACTTTCAACATAACTCGGTCGCCCACCTTGAATTCGATCGGTCTATGCCTCTTGTCGGCGTACGACTTTTGTCTATCCTTTGCCGCTTTCATGAGGGCTTTGATCTTTTCTAACTTTTCAGTTGTAGCCTCGATCACCTCAAGGCTTCCCAACTCTTTTTGTCCAATGTCACCCCAACATACGGGCGTCCTACACCTTCTACCGTATGGCATCTCATATGGTGGCATACCAATGCTGGCATGATAACTTTTGTTGTATAAGAATTCTGCTAACAGTAAGTGATCATCCCAGCTTCCTCCAAAATCGATCAAGCATGATCGGAGCATATCCTTGAGCGTTTGAAGCGTTCTCCCTGACTGACCATCTGTCTGAGGATGATAAGTCGTGCTGATGTGTAGCCTCGTCCCATCGCGTCATGGAATCTCTTCCAAAACTTCGATGTGAATCGGGTGTCACGATCCAACACGATAGACACCGGCACACCATGACGAGCTACAATCTCCTTGATGAACAGATCTGTCAATCTTTCATATGAGTATGTCTCGCAGATCGGTAGGAAGTGAGCACTTTTATCAGTCGATCAACTATCACCCAAATGGTATCGCACCCCCTCGCCGTACGAGGTAGCTTTGTTATGAAGTCCATGGTGATGTGCTCCCACTTACACTTATGTATATCCAATGGTTGGATCTTCCCATATGGCTTCCGATGCTCTACCTTCACTTCCAAACAAATAAGGCACTTACTCACATACTCTGCTACATCAAGCTTCATTCCCGACCACCAGTAGCCCTTCTTCATGTCCTTGTACATCTTCGTGGCACCAGGATGAATCGAGTATCTAGTCTTGTGAGCTTCATCCAGAATTCGTCCCCATAGGTCTCCATAATGAGGATCCATATCCGTCCATTTCGGGTTCTAACACCAAGAGTGTTCTCACCCAATTCTGCGATTAGACCCTTCATTCGTTCAGAATTATTCCGATCCTCTTTAAGCGCTTCGTCCTAAAAATCCTTGACATGTTTCATCACATCAGCGGTCATAACCAACTGATAAGCCTTCACCCAAATCGGCCCAGGTCTCTCCTTTCGGCTAAGGGCATCGGCCACAACGTTGGCCTTACCCGGATGATAATGGATTTCACATAATAATCTTTGATGATCTCTAATCATCTCCTATGCCTCATGTTGAGATCCTTTTGCTCAAAGAAATACTTTAAGCTCTTATGATCCGTGAAGATGGTGCACTTCGTCCCGTATAAGTATTGCCTCCAAATCTTCAACTCGAAGATCACAGCCGCTAGCTCCAAGTCATGAGTGGGATAATTGAATTCGTGGGTTTTCAGCTGTTACCCTTCCACGTTGCATCAACACGCAATGAAGTCTCGAATAAGAAGCATCCGAATATACCACCAAGTCTTCGCTCCATTCAGGCAACGTCAAGACAGGAGCTTGAGTCAATCTCGTCTTTAGCTCTTCAAAAGTATTCTCCTACTCTAAACCCCATACGAAATTCACATCTTTACAGGTTAACTCGATCAACGGAGAAGCTATCTTAGCAAGTCTTCGATGAATCTTCTGTAATAGCCCGCCAAACCCAAGAAACTACGGATCTCGGATTGGTGTATTTGGGGACTTCCATTGCATCACCGCTTCTACCTTCGCTGGGTCCACCATGATCCCTTCAGGATTAACAACATGACCCAAAAACTGAACCTCGCGCAACCAGAACACGTATTTAGAGAACTTGGCATACAACTTCTCCCTTCTAAGCGTCTCCAAACCTCCTGAATATGACCGGCATGTTCCTCCTCGCTCTTTGAATAAATCAGAATATCATCAATAAACACGATCACTAATTTATCTAATATTGGCTGACACACTCGGTTCATCAAATCCATGAATGTAGCTTGCGCAATAGTTAGACCAAAAGACATAACGAGAAACTCGTAGTGTCCGTAACGCGTACGTAAAGCTGTCCTAGGAATATCTTGCTTCTTTACTCTCAATTGATGGTAGCCAGATCGAAGATCTATCCTCAAGAACCAACTGGCACCTTGGAGCTGATCAAAAAAATCATCAATTCTCGGTAGAGGATATCGGTTCTTCATCGTTAACTTGTTCAACTCCTGGTAGTCTATACACGTCCTCATACTACTGTCTTTCTTCTTAACAAACAAGACCGGAGCACGCCAAGGAGAGATGCTCGGTCGGATGAACCCTTTACCTATCAACTCCTACAGTTGAACCATTAGTTCCTTCATCTTGGTCGGAGCTAATCGATACGATGGTTTGGCAATGGTTGAGCAGCGGGTATCAAATCAATCTGAAATTCAATCTAGCGATCCGGTGGCACACCTGGTAAATCTTCTGGGAACACGTCCGGGAAGTCACACACCACTGGTGCTTCGGACAATTGTGGTACTGACGCGTCCACATCCTTCACGTAATCCAGGTAGGCATTACATCCACGCTTCATGCATTTCTCTACCACTACTATCGAAATTACTTTCGGAACCGTGCAAACTCTGTAGCGATAAACCGTCACCAAACTCCTATCAGGCGCGATCAATCAAATCATCTTCTTGCCACACACGATATTTGCCTCATAGGCTGCTAGCCAATCCATCCCTAGGACTACATCAGATCCTACTAAGGTCATTACGAACGGTCTAGCAAGAAACCTATGACCTTCCAATTCTATCACACAATCCTATAAGGCATTAGATATCCTAATGGATTTACCAATAGCAGTTTCTACGACAAAAGGTTCATCAACACTTCTAATACTAACAAGCAACTTAGCACAGAAAGCAGTATAAATAAAAAAAATAATACAGAGGCACAAGTTTGGTTTACTAGAAACATACTTGACATGACATTGGGGTCTACCCTGGCCTCCTCTGTGGTCATTGTGAAGGCTCTAGCACTTGCCCTCTATCCTCCTTCTTCCGGCTTCTTCTTCACCTCAGAACTCTCAGCCCTTGACTTCTTGCAATCTCTACTCAGATGGCCTTCCTCGCCATAGTTATAACACCACATAACCCCGCACATCTTCGCCACATGACCGGGCTTTCCACACTTGAAGCACACATTCACTCCCCACTTGCATTCACCAGCGTGCAAGCTCCCACATCTACCGCACTTCTTCATCCCCGAGCTTGATGACACCACTCCACAATCATCAATCTTCATCCTTTTGTTGTTTGGAGTGAAACCACCACGTCCAAACCTTTTCCCACTCCATTTCCTGTCACCACCACCTGTCTTCTTCACCTTAACCATAGTCTCCTCCCGTTCATCATATAACCTCCCAGCCAGATCCACCGCCGACCTAAAAGTGCTTAGCCAGCAGCAATCAAGTGTTTGCGGATGTCAGCCGGTAACCCCTGAATGTATCGCTTGATCTTCCTTGAAACCAACGTAACTTGATCTGGCACCAGCCTTGCCATTTCGTTAAACTTGGCAGTGTACTGCTGATGGGTCATAGTTCCCGCCTCCAGCTGTAGGAACTCCCTCTCAATCTTATCCAATTCCATATGAGGATAGAACTCCTCAATCACCAGCTTCTTCAGTTCTGTCCACTTCATCCTGCCAACGGTCCTACTACCCTCGGCCTGGATAATGTTGTTCCACCAGCATAAGGCCGAGTCCACAAACGAGTGGGTAGCAAACTTCACCCTCTGATCTTCTCGGTACTCGATGATATTAAGTACCGCCTCCATTTCTCTCACCCATCGATGAGCAGCAGCAGCATTGCTATTCCCATCGAATGTTGGGGGCTTGCATCTTTGAAATGTCCCGTAGTTACAGCCGCATGCAGCTTCCTGCACAGTTTCTTCCTCCTCCTCCTCATTAGATACGACCATCTCAGTCTTCGGCTGTTCTCTTTCTCCTTCCCTAGTGGTCTTCCTCCTTTCCTTCTTCTCATCCTCCCTTACCACCTTAATAACTTCAGTCACCACAGATGGCAAAATCGTCTTCATGACTTGGTGCACTTCCTCTACTACTGCCTCTTTTACCGAGGCCCTTAAGTTCGCACGCTCATCACCACCTTTCTGGTGATGGATCTTGGGCTCTTTACATGTTGTTTCAGCAGCTCTAGCCCTCTTCGTTGTGACATGCGGTCCAGCACCGCGTCTACCACGTACTACACCTCGTAAGGCCTTTGATGATCTCCCGCCAAACATCTCTAAACACTATAAGATTCAAACACTAACACGGTCATTCCAGGTAATAGCTCAGTTTATGTTAAGTATAGTAAGTCCCTAATTATAGTGGCCAGTTATGATTAGCCACTTACTTTACTCTTCACGCCCCAAGCATTTCCTTTCCTTACTACATCAGTATCTAAATATACTAAGAGCACATAATTCAAATAACACACGCACATAATACCGGTTAACATTAAGAAAATAAATATCTGATGGCACATAGCTACCCAGGTTGGCATCTCTTTCCTTTAGTCCCATTCTCAGTTTAAGATTAGGCTTTTGAAAATATTTTATCCAATTCACTTAAACTTTAGCTCTGATACCAACTTGTAAGGTCCCGTTCCCGGGATGCTTACAGTTGGACATTCATAGCACATATATTTAAAAACGTTACACATTTCATAAGATTAAGCAACGGAATTGCATTAACCAAAACCATTCATCACATTAATATAAAAACTGTTGTTAAGCAATACAACATTGTTAAGTTACAAAAGCATCATTTAATTGCATTACAAAACAACAATAATAATATGCGTGAATGGATACCAAGCTTGCCCTGCCGAGTAGTCTCCCCGTGTGCCATCCTCAGCAAAATTACCTGCCAACTAAAAATGCATAAAAGTCAGTGTTTGCTGAGTGAGTTCTAGTTTTTAAGTATTGAAATACTTTATAGAGTTTATATAAGAAAATACTCTTTCTTAACAAAATACTTCCTTTATTTCGTACGTGAGCATTCATCGTACATACAACTAGGTATAACCTTTATTCATCATTCATTATCGCACGTATTCGTTCGTTTCGTATTTTATTATTATCTTTCACTGTTTCTAGATAATGTCAAAACTTTACCCCCATCGTGGCCCAAAGCCACCATTCCGGGCACAAAGCCTCTTCATTTTCTGGCACAAAACCACATCATATCCAGGCACAAAGCCATATCATTTTCGGGGTAAAGTGACAAGGATTTCATTTCATACTACGGATCAGGTACCAAGACTGATCCCCCTGTATATGAACCCTCATGGGTTAGCCAAAATCACACACTATAATACACAGTTGAGCTAACAACTCTTAATGAGTTGTGATCCTCCTTTCATTCTACTTGCAATCCTTTTCTTTCATTCGTTCTTTATGTTTCACTTTCATTATCATTAATCTTTTTACTTTATTTAATGATAATACTTTATGTTTGATTATAATCACACCATGTAAAGTCGCACATCAATATATATAAGGAACATAAGAACAGATCATAACCATGCATAAAATAGGCACATATAAGCATTAAGTCAAACTAGGGTCAAAGCCCTAAAATTATGATTTTCCAAAATTTTTAGAAAATTTTCTAAGTGTTTGGGCGCTTTAACACTATGCAGGCGCATGAGGCTTGTTTAGGCGTTTCAACACTATTTGGGCGCATGGACCTTATACTTAGGTATTTTTAGCCTAACATTTAGGCGTCTTTACTGTTTAAGCGCATGAGCCTGTAAGGCGCCCGAGTAAAAAGTTGGGTGCATGGGAACTATTAGGGCACATGACCCCTAACACTTAGGCGTCTGGCCAAATTTACTAGGCACATGAACCACTGTTCAGGCGCATGGGGTATATTAGCCGATCTAAGGCAATATTTTGGGCGCATGAATCCTGTTTGTGCGCATCAACCCTACTTAAACTTTTCTAAGGCAATTTCTTAGGCGCATGGGCCCTGTTTGGGCGTATGACCACCTACATACATGTTTCTAAGTTGTTTTTCAATCCCAAACATCATTTTAACCTGTCCTAAGCTTGTTACACCCATTCTAAACATCAACAAAGCATTAACAAACATAAAATGTCCACACACATACACATACTCATACTGTTACATACATAACATTTGTAAAAATATTTTACATGCATTTTCAGTCCCAAAACATTTAAAACATATAAAACCGGGGTCTAGAAACTCGCCTTTTCTGCTTCCAAGTTCAACTCCTTTAAATTCGAACTCTCAAAGGTTTCTAACACCTAAACATGTCAATAACACCCAACGAACACATATACACACATAAGAACATGTAGAACTCGGTTTCATGGTCAAAGTTCCATAAAAACCGAACCAAAAAGTCATAAAACACTTGCCTTAGGCCAAAACAACTGCCTTCTCTCTCTAAAAACCGAAGAAATATGCTCTTCTTCTTCTTCTTCTCTTTTGGTCGACAAAACAGCAGTTGGTACGTATACATGGGCGGCTATACTTAAAGTAATAATAAAATAATGGAGTTTTGTCCTTTTTACATTTTAGCTCCTCCACTTTGGCTTCTTTTCTTTTCTTTCAAGAAGCTTTCCCTTTTCTTTTCTTATTATTTTTCTTTCTTTCATTTAGACAAAATTTCCGGGTGTTACATACACACAAAAGATGCAATCACATGCATAAATCTTGTAAGAATATGAGCTTTTCCAACATAACATGCTTAGAATACCCATGATGTTAAACATTTCGTCAAACTTCAACAAATACACGTAATCATTGAAGAATAATCAAGTTTCATCATGACATTAACATAACTAACACGAAGAGTCATGTATAAGTTCTTAAATCATGTTAAGTCTCATATAATCCAAGTGATAATAAAAGTTTAGCCCATAAGGCTTACAAAACACACATCCAAACTCAATATAAAAGAACTCATAGTAGATCTAAAGGAATTCAAATCAATTTTGAGTGGAAATAAGGTGGATGATGTTAGATTTGGCCTTTAAATCTCCCAAAACTCTTGAAAAATGCTCAAAATCACCTAAGGGTTTGAGGGAGGTAGGGTTTGGGAAAAAATGAAAGTTAGGTTTTAAATGAGGTGTATTGGGGTTATAAACATGTTTTTTTTTTAATATAACCATATCTGAAGCACAATGACCATATTCAACTTCATAAATGAGCTTCTTAAAGTTTGACAGCTTATATGGGTATATTTAGTTTTGATATGGTCATATCAGAAGTATTTTTTTCTCTTGAACTTCTTCAATTTTGACTTTTTTTATAAAAATCACCGACTTTCATAGGACAACTACAAAATTCAAATAAACACAAATAAGTGTCTAATAAATGAAATTTATAACAAAAATAACTTAAAATGCAAGTAAATATGTATTGTAAACAGATATAATTATTAACATATCTTAATTATTATGGGGAATTCACTGGAATTTCTCTAATTTTTAACGCATGATGCAGTGTTTTCATCTAGCTTTTGGCTACAAATTAACGCCTCAAAATGCAATTTTTGGTGTCAAAATAGAACAAAACTACTTGTGCGATTTGGTCCCTGCCAACTGGATGTTTTTCCTTTTAATTACTCGGGTTTAAAGATTCAGCTAATATAAATCTAGTTAGTAATAAGAGTCCAAAGATTGGGACTAATATGAATCTAGCTATAATAGGAGTCTAGTGGTTTAGATATTTCAATCTTGATTGTCTCAATGAAAGGCTAAATACCTTTGAATTAGTAGGAGAACAAGTCTACTCGGATCAGTTATTGATAGTCTTTTTATATACTGCTTTTTCTTATACATAGAATCTTTGAAAAAAATAAGAAAAAACTTTTTGTGGAGAGGTAATAGTGAAGTAAAAATAAAAATCAATTGAATAACGGGAGAGAGTAACCAATCCCAAAGTCAGTGGTGGGTTTGTTTAGGTTTCGGCATGTCGCGAGATCCAACCCACCGATCTCTTGCTAAACGGTAGTGGTGTTTCAAGTCAGAACCACACCGGAAAATATGGTGATGGTTATTTATCAAAGCAACAAGGTGTGGTTCCAATATCATGTAGGTCTAACTTGATACAGGTAAAAAGGGCGTACCTGGTGCTGCAAAGAGCTCCCGCGTTTTCGCAGGGTCCAGGGAGGGTCCTTCCCATCTAAGGGAAGATGTACGCGGTCTTTCCCCCACATTTTGTGGGGAGGCCGTTTCCACGGATCGAACCTGAGACCTTCGGTCCCTTAGGAACAGCTTTTACCGCTGCGCCAAGGCTCGCCCTCTCTAACTTGATACAGGTATTAAACAATATTTCAAAAATTGAACCAGGCTTGCAAAATTCAATTACAACATCAACTACATGATCAAACACATAATCGGGCGAGGCTTGATGATTTCTCGGTTAAATCCTCAAGAACAAAATTAAACCCGGCGCACAACTAGCAAGAGGGCTTTATATTTTAACCTTGTGCCTTCAAAGGTTAACATCTAACTGAGGGCAAAGTTGACTTGCATTGCATCTCCACCTTGGAGGAACTACAACGTAAGGAATATCTCTATACGTTCCACTTTATGTCCTATGTGGCTATGTGTGGTGATCTACCTAAATCTTAGAATGTAGGATGTTTTTAACCACCATTATCATGTATTTTAACTTAATTTTTAATCAAGCACAAGCACACAGGTAATCAAAACTACTTAACAGTTTCAATTTTTAGAAGAAGTGACAGTTCATTCTTCTTATTTTATAAACTTCTAAATACATCATTACGACATTTTAATTTTATCTATGTCTTGACATAACTTTTAATTTAAGCCAACTTTACAATTCCTCACAACATCAACTTTTTCACAACGCGTGGATTACATCTACTAGTTTACTGAAAACCACATATATCCATTTATTAGGTATATTCATATTATGTTAGACACCATGAAGATCATATAACTTCTCACATGCACATGTATTTCACCTTTTGTTAGAATTGCCTCAATGTACAAAGTTGACCTTTCTAACTTCAAATTATTCATAACGTCGAAAACATTTCACATACGTGAACAAGGAAAGTTGAAATTATTGAATATATAGAAGTACAATGCAAACACGTTTGTACATTATAAGGTAACCTTGACAAACTGCATATATGCCACATACATGATCCTGCGAGTTAAGTGACGTGTTTCACAGCTAAAATTTTAAGTTTAAAACCTGTACTAGTTTGTTGGCCTAAAAAATCTAGAAATTGATGTTCAAAGAAAGTATATTTAATCTATAGCTTATGTAATCTAGTAACATTGATAATTGTCCTCACACACGCACGGGCATAGAAGATATATATGGTCTAAAAAGCTTGCAAAAACATCTTTAATTCTCTAAAAGCAATTGGCATTGATATATCAAAGGTATGAATTAGTGTTACATACTATCTGAAGACCCGCTATGATACAAACTACAAAGAAGTCTGCTTTACATTAATGTGTGCCTTGAATAAAACTAATATAATAGGTGAATCCACCTCCTTTCCACATCTTTAATTACTTCTGAGACTATTCTGCAACAACCAATAAAAAATGTTATATGAATATTTCGATCTCGGTAACATTTTAAAAAAGATTATACGGGTCAAACGAGTAAAACAAAATGAGCTAAATAAAAACAAGTCAAATGGGTCGAAAATCAGCCAAAGTCTATTATAATAACTATATATAATAACTTTCAAAATTTTCAGATTTTCAGAATAACCCTAACAATTTCAGCATTCATAAAAACATGTTTTGGTGCCCCTTTTTTTCAACTCTAGCATTTTTCAAATTAAGGTTCCGTGATTGTCTATATTTGGCATTAAGCATTTAAGCCTGGAGATTGAATGATTTACTGAGGCCTTCTATGCGTCAGGCAAAATGAAGCAAAGAATAATGAAATGAAATTAGATTGAAAAGCTAAAGCTATGGTACCTCAATTAGTTTGACTACAGTATGCAACTAAGGACAAACAATATACACATGTGACTTTAAGCTGCTATCTTTATTGCACCCATCTCATCGATCTTTGAGTTCGTATGCTGCAAAATTAAAACATTGGTTATTAATTAAAATTCATACTAATGCATTATAAATCCATCCAAATTACCTTACTTTTCTTCTGCTTGTGAATGTCAGTGACACCTTCATTTCCATCATGCTTTCTTTTCTGAAAAAGTTTAGAATAACACCGTTAGTTTCTCGAAGCAGATATTCCAATTGACACCGTTGTTCTGTAGGATCTAAAGTCTGAAATCTAAAAATCTGTTCTGAATGTTAAGAGGTAGCTTGAAAAGTCAGAATAACAAGCCATTAAGACAGTTTGAAAGAAAAACTAATACAAATGTCTAGATTGGTGTTGATTAGTTCTTATTTTGCCTTTGAAGAATGTCAAAAGCATCTAACCTTGTCATGATGGCTGCTTTTATCCTTCTTTTTTTCTCTGTCCTTGTCTTTACTTCGATCTTTATGCCGATGTTTATGTTTTTTGTGCTCCTTATCCTTCTCTCTGTCTTTCTCCTTGTGCTTCTTATGCTTCCTTTCCTTGTCCTTTGATTCACTTCTTGATTTTCCAGCTATAGTAGGCATCCCTTTCTCGGACTATAAAACAACACAAGGCATATAAGATCAAAAACTACAACACCATAAAAATTGGTGGCAAATTTAACCCATTGTATTATCATAACAAAAATGTTTTTGATCATAAGTAACACGTTAATTATTAATTAAAATAGGAAAACTATTCTTTGCAGGTCATCAGGCACAGCTTGTTTTGACAATTTGACCCACACTAAAAAGACCTGTTTTGCTTATGAAATCCGACTCATTTTGGGAGCAACAACTAACACCCAAGAAACAAAGCTCATTTCAACCCACACTAAAAATATCATTCTCATGAAAACATAATTAACACGTTACTTATTAATAAAATGTCAAATATTTTTGGCTGCAGGTCAATCCAGACCAGCCCGTTTTGACTCACTAAGAAATACAAATCTTGGTGCGCCTGCCACATCTATGTTGCCACCACTAGTAGAAAGAAACAAACAGAAATCAACTTCTTACAGATGGCAGGTCAATGGGTGAAGTCTCCTTAAGCTGAAAGGCTTCACTGAGGGCGTTAAGGTCAAATGGCTGTATGCGTGAGTTTGTTGTATCTCTAGATACGGATGTGTTGTGAATAAGCTGATCCAATTGCATCCCTTCGCCTTTCCTAATATCTGTGTCTCCAACAGTATCATGAAGGTAATGTGTATCTGAAATTGACAAAGGAAGTGACTTCTTGCAGAAGAACTCATAGTGGGGTAACAATTTATAGTAACTTATAAGATCCACAGCGCCTGTGAGTTCCCTTGGTCCTAGATTATGAATACAAATAAATAATAAGAAAAAAGGATACATAGTCCAAGAAACAAGCCAACTTTACTCCACACGGGCTTTAGGATATTGTGTCAGATGTGTTTCTGTTGTTTGGTGTAGTATATATAAGCAATACATGTATATAACTATTAAGTAATATATAAGCAATATACAAACAATATATAAGCACATATTTTGTAGCTCCATAGTACAAGCAAATACTTGTTAGTTCACACTGAACTTGGCTATTAACTTCATGCTTCACAATAACCCGTATTGCAAAAAACATAACTTTGTGAACCATAGTAACATAATACAAAGACTAAAAGATAAGATTTATAATAATATTTAAAAGTAATAATCCATTGAAGAATGAAAGAATGTTGGGCCTCGACTTTACATTAATAATAAATGAAAGAAAATTAAATAAATTATATTATACACACACACGGCCAGTCCGGTTTATACGGTTTAGTCCAAAATGCAAACCGTAAACCAAACCGAACCATCCAGTTTTTAAAAATGCAAACCAAAAACCGAACCACTAAGTATTAAACCGGCCAATCCGACTAAATTTATTCGTTCCGGTCCGATTTTGAACAGTTTGGACGGTTTATGAAAACCCCTAGTAGTAGTAGTAATACTGTGAAAGACTCCAAGTGCATGCATCATGTAAGTTGAAACCAATCATAAACTAGAGACAACAAATTTGACCAGTTTATTTAAGAATGGGTCAATTTGGGTTACGCTCAATATCTAAGGTGTCAAACAAGTAAAACCAAAATAATAGCATAGAAGAGAACAGCAAATGAGTTAAAAGTCATCCAAAATGTATCTTAAGCCGTAAAACCTCCTAAATCATTTTATTCAAGATATATTTATTATTATGAAATCAACAGAATTTCTCTAATCATATTTGACACACTAATCACCTGCATTTTTTTTCAAAAAAAAAAAAAAAAAGTAAAAGTGCATTGTGTCTACGCCAATCTGAACCATGCATGATCACCCGTTACCCGACCTGACCTATTTTGATCTCTCTGCCATAACAAGATAAAAAACAGTAGCATGAATGCTATACCTAAGTACAGATTTATGGATCAATTGACAATAATGAGAACAAAAATACAAATATTAAGCCTGGTAAAAAGGTCTTTAAACTTTACGACTTACCTTTTCCAAATTCTTCCTTTCAGGATCCATCAATCAGTGCCACGGGTGAGGATGTACCATTATCACCTGAGAATTTATAGGAAGAACCATAAATTATCTTCATTTTGAGATTTCATAAATTCATGCCACAACTTGGATTTAACAAACCGACACACACAACCAACATCATGCACTTAGCATCAAATCCTGAAATATTTAAAAGCTTCATAGTGTGGAGAGTTGATAGCCTTTGAAAACAGAATGGTTGATTCTGAATTCGTCTTATTTAATGTATAAGACCCAAATTGTTGGACCATTCAAAATGCAAAATGACATATGGTTTGGAATTCATACAGTAATACATTCTCTTAATCCTACTAGTAAATCAAAAGAAGGGAGACAATTATATTGACCGAAAAACAAATAACCACAAACCAATAGATCTCAACATTTAGAAAACAAAAGCAACTAACTGATGTAACAAAACAAGTTACAAATATATAGTAAACTTAAAATGTGTGACCAAGAGAAATGTGTGTCAAAAGTTAAGATCAGGTCAGCAAGCAAAAATGGGAACTATATTATAACTCATTCTGTGTATCTAAAATAGTAGCTAGCAAAACAAAGCAAAAATAACTCACAATTCACAAGTCACACACAAAAAAAACATGAGAAAACAGTAAGCCACAGTCTTCCAAGTACCAAATAAGGAAAAAGCAACCTGAAAAGATCAATACCACAAACAAGCTATTTTGCGAATCTTATGATCCATCAACTTACCACCATAAAGTCAAAATCATATTCTTTTCATTGCTAAAACAAGTAAAATCAAAATCAACATCCAATTAACCAAACCTCCAATTTCACACCGTTCGTTAACTAACATTAAAATCCGGCTCCCAATCACATCCCCCGAAGAAGCAATTTTCACAATAATTCGCTCATTTCAAGTTTCAACACCAGATTCAGCACTACAAACAGTTAATCGTACAACAACAGCAAAAGAACGAGATTGAGATCAATGAATGGGCGTCAGCAACTGTAATTGAATTTGTGGAATTGTGCAATGCAAAGAGCTTACAGTTACCTAAATTGGATGATGTAGAGGTCGAAATTGGATTGAATTTTGGTGTAAATACGAGATCAATGGTGTTCTTTTGGTATGTCGTCGATCTCCCCCTGTGAACGAAATAAACCCTAATGCGTGTGTAGAGAGAGTTTGAAAGATGATGATGATGTTCTGTCAAGCTATGGACTATATAATAATAATAATAATAAGAGTTAATCTCGATTTTAATCGCTGTGTTTTGTAAATTGACTACACTTAAAAGTACCAATTTTTATTTTGTCTTCATTTGAGTATCAAATTTTAAAAAAGTTATCTGTTTCAGTCCAAATTTCGAACGGTATTAACATTTTCTGTTAGATTTTTTTAAAAAGACCAAAATACCCCTAAGGGCTATAAAAATATCACCATCTCCACCACACACCACATACCACCACCACCACCACACACCACATACCACCACCACCACCACACACCACCGCCGGACCTTCCAATCCACCACCACCCCGATGCACGTTAGCACAAACCCACCCTAAAAACCCACTTAACAAAAAACAAAAATAAAAACTCACTGTCGATAAAGAAATCGCCAGATACGCACTCTGTTATTCATCTTCCCCACTCTTCTTCATCTTCTCCACTTCACTCATCAAGAACCACCATTTTCAATTCCAAGAGTTCCAGAGCCCCCAAGATGGGTTTTTGTCTCCTCCTCCTCCACCTACCACCACTGCCCTTTTCCTCCCCCGCCGCCGCCGCCGCCGCCACCGCCACGCTGCTGGAATACAAAGCCCTAATTTCCCTTAAATCTGCCATTTTCGACGACCCATAATCATCTTTATCCTCATGGAACCTCTGTACAAGTCACTGCAAATGGGCCGGTGTTACCTGCGACTTCAAACGCCATGTGATCGCCTTAGATGTTTCGGGTTTCAACCTCACCGGAACTCTTTCCCCCTGCGTCAGAAGTCTCCGGAATCTTGTTAACTTTATCGTCGACAACATCGCCGGAGATTCCGTTCATCTCCGGCCTTCTTGTTCTTAACCTCTCAAACAACGTGTTCAGTGACACCTTCCCATCGGAGCTTACGAACTTGAAGTTTCTTCAAGTGCTTGATCTTTACAACAACAATTTGTTCGAAGATTTGCCCGTTGAGGTGTCGGAAATGCCCAATCTTCTTCATCTTCACCTCGGCGGAAACTATTTCTCCAGTGGGATTCCGGTGGAGTACGGTAAATTTGCTGCTTTAGAGTATCTTGCTGTCTCCGGCAACGAGCTCACCGGAGCTATCCCGCCGGAGATCGGAAATATAACGAACCTTAAACATCTGTACCTCGGGTATTATAACATTTACACTGGTGGGACTCAACCAGAAATTGGTAATCTATCAAAGCTTATTCGCTTGGAGTGCATCATAGTTTGTAGAACTCATGATGTAAAAATCTGGAAGAGGGTTTAGAAGAAGATGGTGTTTTGAATGAGGGGTATTTTAGTAAATTGACAATCACTTAACGGAAAAAAGTTAACACCGTTAGTCAAAAGGACTGAAACAGACAACTTTTTTAAAATTTGGTACTCAAATGGAGACAAAATAAACGTTGGTACTCAAGTGGAGTCAAATTGAAAAACACAGGGACCAAAACCGAGATTAACTCTAATAATAATAATATATCGGGTGGGTTTTCGCCCTTTCGGAGAATGTTTTCTTTCCAATAGATTCATACGCGACGTATAGGGAATGAAAACATTCCCTGACATGTTCATGTCGTATGCATGTCGGAGGAACGTTATACGCCGCGTATATGTAAGGCCCCGTTCCCGGGCACCTCACAGTTGGTCATTCATCGTATATAAAACATATATTTAAGTAAATCATTGCAGCGGAAACATTTAAAAGATGCATCTCATTTCATCATAAAAGCTTTTACAAAAGATTACATCGTTACTAATTACAATATAGTCATAAACAGTGACCTCTAGTACAAATACATTAAAATTTTAATTTAAAGAAGATTCCTTAAGTAATCCCTTTTATGGGGATCCTTAAGGAAGATTCCTTAAGTAATCCCTTATATGGGGATCCTCAAGGAACACTTGGCACTTGCATGCAACATAAGTTGTTGCCTGCATTACGCGCTCGCATCCCATTGCGTGGCAGCATTATCAAAAGGAGAATGTCATCCCAAAAGAGCTGAGTAGCCGCCTCGTGCCATCCCCAGCAACCTTACCTGCCAACTAGAAACACATAAAAAGTCAGCGTTGCTGAGTGAGTTCTGGTTTTATAATAAAACATACCTTAATTTCGTTAAACTTTTCGTTTCTTACATGTGGTCACACAATGTACGTACACATAGATAATGTCATTATTATCTTCCTTATTCGTTCATTAACTTTCGTTCACACGTATCTTACTTTCATTCATACATTACATGCATTCGTACATTCATATCATTCATACATTCATTACTTACGTACGATCATTTCACTCATTCATACGTTCTTTTCATTCGTTCATACGTTCATTACTTTTGGTGACATGTACAATACCCCGAACAATGTGCACGAAGCTGATGCTGGACCTGTGGTGATCAACCACGAACATTGTACACGAAGCTGATCCAGTCACATGAGGCACGTACATGCACCACTTATCTTTTCTCTTTCATTCTGGATCAATGCCATATGCTATACCCCGAACATTGTGCACGAAGCTGATCCAGTCACCTGGGGTAAGCAGCAAGGATCCCATACATATGGTCAATCACAAAGATTGGAGCACAATGTGCATCCTTCGGGGTAGCTAACCCGCACACCGTTGAGCTAACACCTGCCAGGGGTGTGCACCTCCATACATTTGCTTGCAAGCCTTTTTCTTACGTTCATTCGTTCATTCATTAATACATGAATTCATTCGTTACGTTCCTCCTTTATTATCTTTCACTTTACATTACATAATACTTAATTCATTCATTATCATCATTCGTAAAGTCATAGAAAGATATACATACATTACCATGAGGAACACGTATAACATTCATACATCATCACACAAGGCATCATACACTCACATCATAACTTATGCATAAACATACAACATCATTATCGTGCCTGACTTAATCTCAAGGGTCTTAACAGTTCCATTTGGGCGACTGAGCATGCTACAGTCGCATGGTCTCCATGCGACTGGACTTTAGCGATTGGGCAACTAGGCGACTAGTTCCTCAGTCGTGCGAATGTACCTATGCGACTGAGTACATATGCTACTAGGCTCTCAAATCACGTGTCTTGTCGTGCGACTAAACTCTCAGTCAGGCGATTGAGCCTCAGTCATGCGAATGAACTTCAGTCGTGCGTTTGTCCCTCAGTCGTTTCCTCAATCATGCGATTGACCCTCCAGTCGCCTAACCCTAACTGTGCAGAGACTTGAGTTCATCTCGACTGCAGCCGCGACAATACGGCTGTAAAGCCCTTCTAAATCCGATTCAAGCCCAAATTAACCCTTCCAAATCTTAGGGAATCGTACTAGGACGTCATACAAACTCATACAAGTCCAAAATCATACTTTAAATATACTAAACATGATTTCACCCAAATGGGTTAAACATACACTTTACAAAAATAGGGTTTATATGTGATATAGCCCCAAAATCATATGAAAACATAAAAATGTGGGGTCCTAGAACTCACCTAAGCAGGAAAGGAGATGAATAGCTTTGTTTGGACTCGTTGCTCGACAAGTTTCCTGCCCAGATCACGTTTTTCTCTTCTCTCCTTCGGTCGCCCCTTCTCTCTTTTCTGACTGAATTTTGTGAGTATGGAAGAGGGTAAGAGCTGCCCTCTTCCTTAAATACTCCTCGTTCAGTCGCCCAAGCTTCAGTCGCCTGGGCCCTTCAGTCGCCTGGGCCCTTCAGTCGCCTGAGCTTCATGCGACTGAGCCTTCAGTCATACGATTATCGGGCGTATGAAGATCCAGTCGTGCGACTCCACGCGTATGAAGCCCCAATCGCCTGGCTCCCATGCGACTGAGTCTCCAGTCGGTTGAACTTTAGTCGGGTCTCAGTCGGCCGATTGGCCCTCAGTCGCATAAAACTGCAGAAAGGAAAATTCCGGGTGTTACAAGTCCACCCCCCTTATTTAGGTTTCGTCCCCGAAACCTGTTACTCCTCGAATAGTCGTGGGTAATGCTGCCTCATTTCATCTTCTGTCTCCCACGTTGACCCGGATCCCTTCCTGTGCCTCCACTGTACCCGCACAAGAGTAACCACTTTATTTCGCAGCCGCTTCTCTTTTTTGTCGATGATTGCCACTGGTTGCTCCACATAATTGGGCCGTTCATCTACTTCAATATCCTCCAGTGGGACAATCATGTCTTCATCGGCTAAACATTTTCTCAGATGAGATACGTGGAAGGTTGGGTGAATTCCACTCAACTCATCTGGCAATTCCAACCTATAGGCCACTTCTCCTACACGGGCAACGATTCGGAAAGGGCCTATATACCGCGGGCTCAGCTTGCCCTGCTTTCGGAACCGAATGATTCCTTTCCAATACGAGACCTTCAACATAACTCGGTCACCCACCTGGAATTCGATTGGTCTGCGTCGTTTATCGGCATACGACTTCTGTCTGTCTTTGGCTGCCTTCGTGTAGGCCTTGATTCTTTCAAGCTTTTCAGTCGTAGCCTCGACCACCTCGACGCTCCCCAATTCCTTCTGGCCGACATCACTCCAACAAGCGGGTGTCCTACACCTCCTACCGTATAGCATCTCGTATGGTGGCATACCAATGCTTGCATGATAGCTGTTGTTGTATGAGAATTCAGCTAACGGTAAGTGGTTATCCCAACTTCCCCCAAAATCAATCACACATGCCCGAAGCATGTCTTCTAACGTCTGGATGGTCCTTTCTGATTGACCATCAGTCTGGGGGTGATAAGTCGTACTAATATGTAACCTCGTCCCCATAGCATCGTGGAATTTCTTCCAGAATTTAGATGTAAACCGGGTGTCGCGATCAGACACAATTGACACCGATACACCATGACGAGTCACAATCTCTTTGATGAAAAGATCGGCCAACCTCTCGGATGAATATGTCTCTCGTATCGGTAAAAAGTGGGCACTCTTCATCAAACGATCCACGATCACCCATATGGCATCATACCCTTTCAGGGTACGCGGCAGCTTCGTAATGAAATCCATGGTGATGTGCTTCCACTTTCATTCCGGTATATCCAAAGGTTGAATCTTCCCATACGGCTTCTGATGCTCTGCTTTTACTTGTAAACAAGTGAGACATTTACTCACATACTCCACCACATCACACTTCATACCTGGCCACCAATAATCTTTCTTCATGTCTTGGTACATCTTAGTAGCACCAGGATGAATGGAGTATCGAGTTTTGTGGGCTTCGTCCATAATCTTCATTCGTAGATCCCCAAGACGAGGAATCCATATCCGCTCGAATCGAGTTTTGACACCAAACGTGTTTTCACCCAACTCTGCGGCCAGACCTCTCATTCGTTCCGAGTTAAGATGATCTTCCTTCAGTGCCTCATCTTGGAACTCTTTGACTTGCTTCATCACATCTGAGGTCATGATCAGCTGGTACTCCTTCACCCGTATTGGCTCGAGCCTCTCCTTTCGGCTATGGGCATCAGCCATTACGTTGGCTTTTCCCGGATGGTAATAGATCTCACAATCATAGTCTTTTATCAGCTCCAACCATCGCCGCTGTCTTATGTTTAGATCTTTCTGCTCGAAGAAGTACTTCAAGCTTTTGTGGTCTGTGAAAATGGTGCACTTCGTTCCGTAGAGATAGTGCCTCCAAATCTTTAATGCGAAGACTACAGCTGCTAGCTCCAAGTCATGAGTGGGGTAGTTAACCTCATGAACTTTCAGCTGTCGGGATGCATAGGCTATCACCTTTCCTCTTTGCATTAATACACACCCCAACCCCGAATAGGAAGCGTCAGAATAAACCACCAAGTCTTCGCTTCCGTCGGGTAATGCCAATACTGGAGCTTGGGTCAACTTCGTCTTTAATTCATCAAACGCATTCTCTTGACCTTGACCCCATACAAACTTCACATCTTTTCGAGTCAACTTGGTTAGTGGAGAAGCAATCTTGGAGAAGTCTTGAATGAATCTTCTGTAGTAACCCGCCAAACCCAAGAAACTGTGGATCTCGGATGGCGTCTTTGGAGACTTCCATTGCATCATTGCTTCTAACTTTGCCGGATCGACCATAATCCCTTCCGGATTAACCACGTGACTCAAAAATTGGACTTCACGCAACCAGAATGCGCACTTGGAGAACTTGGCGTACAATTTCTCCCTTCTCAACGTTTCTAGTACTTCTCGAATGTGACTGGCATGCTCTGTTTCGCTCCTTGAATAAATCATGATATCATCAATAAATACAATCACTGATTTATCCAACATCAGCCGACACACTCGGTTCATCAAATCCATAAAAGCAGCCGGCGTATTGGTCAAACCAAAAGACATGATAAGAAACTCGTAGTGACCGTAGCACGTACGAAAGGCTGTTTTAGGGATATCCTGCTCCTTCACCTTCAGTTGATGGTAGCCCGATCGAAGGTCTATTTATGAAAACCAACTAGCGACTTGAAGCTGATCAAATAGATCATCGATTCTCGGCAAGGAGTATCTGTTCTTCACCGTCAATTTATTCAGTTCGCGGTAGTCGATGCACATCCTTATACTACCATCTTTCATCTTTACGAACAGGACCGGAGCACCCCAAGGCGAGATACTCGGTCTTATGAACCCCTTATCTAGTAGCTCTTGCAATTGCCCCATCAGCTCTTTCATTTCCATTGGGGCCAATCGATATGGTGCTTTGACGACAGGTTGAGCACCCGGTATCAGGTCGATCTGGAACTCGATCTCTCGGTCAGGTGGCAATCTCGATAAGTCTTTGGGGAACACGTCTGGAAAATCACGCACAACTGGAACATCAGATAGTTATGGTGCTGGTGTCTTCACATCTTTCACATAACATAAGTAGGCACTGCACCCACGCCTCATACACTTTCCCGCCACAGCCATTGAGATCACCTTCGGAATCATAGTAACCCGATCACCATAAACTATCACTGAACCACCGCCGGGCGCTGTCAATTGAATCATCTTCTTGCGACACACGATGTTCGCCTCAAAGTCCGCCAACCAATCCATCCCAAGCACCAAATCGAAACCACCTAAAGTCATCGCGAAGGGTCTAACCAGAAATTTGTGGCCCTCTAATTCAACATCACAACCCTCTATCACTTCGGAAATCCTGGCCGACTTTCCTATCGCAGTTTATACATCAAACGGTACATCAACATGTCTACTTCTAACAGGCAGTTTGGCACAGAAATCAGCAGAAATAAAACTCCTACTGGCACCTGAATCAAATAATACTGGCACCTGAATCAAATAATAGTAATATTTATAAAACTCTAACCAGTTTTTGTTTATATATGACAATACTTTTAAAAATATAATAAAACACAATTAAATTATATATTTAACAGTATTGTATGTATGTATATAATGAAAAACTTACTTTCTTGCTTCGCTTCAACTAGTCGTTCGTAAAGAAGGTTATAGTTATACTCGTAAATCTCCGGCGTGAGAGACTCACACAAACTTGCCTATGCATATTTAAATTTTCTCCAGTCATCTTTCGTAAAACTTGCTTTACAGTGTTTCGCGATATTTTCATCAATATGTCATCTTCATAAATACTTTGAAGCATTTGGAAATACTTTAACACGTGTGTTCATTAAAGCAAGATCTTTATCTATTATTATAACGTGCAGCTCCATACACCTGATTAACGTATCTTTCAATCTATTAAGCACACATTCAAAATTATCTTCCCGTTCTTTGCTAATAAACGCATGAGCAACACAAAATGTCTTGTGTGTGGAGGTCACACCAACAATCTGAACAAACGGAAGTTTGTACATGTTTGTTTTATATGTAGCGTCTATCATCAGCACGTGCGGGAATGCACGCCAAGTGTCGTATGATTTAGGATGACAAAAAAATATATCTTCTACGACATTTGTATTGGGATCTTCTCGGGTGTAATAAACGTACCTTTTAGAAGATGAAAGGTTTTCTAAAACTTGCATTGGTGTTTCACCGACTTTCTTTTCACTTGTTATCTTATATTGAGCGTTGTATACGTCTCTGGTTATTGATACGTTATTAGGATTTTGCTTTTCTATAGCTGATAAGATGCTACGAGGCTCCATATTCTAATCAGTAAGCTGCTCCACCAAATTGTATTCGTTTCGAGAAAACCTTCTTACAAATGGGTGCCCCTCCATATGTTGAGCAGGATCATGGTTATGTTCGTTACTTCTCACCTCTAATTTCCACGAACGACGTTTGTTGTCGTATATCCCTACTAATTTAAAAGGATCTGATTTTTGTACTACCAGATCGTCTAACTGTTGCTTTACTTTTGTGTTCGCCACCACGATCACAGATAAGCCATACCTTTATGACCTGACCTTCTTTTTTCTTTAATCTTCGTGTAATAATAACGTAATCATTATCACGTCCCCTATTAACAGCCAAACAAACTAGCTCATCGAGTGATTAAAATTCTTAAGACGTTTCAAACGATACTTTCGTCGTTTGTTTTTCATCGCTCGAGAGAAAGTTTATATTATTTTGTTGCGTGTCGTAACTTGACTCTCGGCAAAACTCGAATTCATCATCGGGAACATACGATTGGTTTAAATCTGGCAGTCGTGGAACGTACGAATCATCTTGATTACTATTCGCCACGTACGAAACGTTTGAATATTCATTTGAATATTCACTAAACAAATAGTTACCATCCCAAAACGACATAACGAACGAATGAAAAAGTGTGATATTTTGAGAGAAAGATACATTTCAGATTTTCATGTTTGAGATTTACAGATATCGAAAGCGTTCTTATTTAGTTGAAAACGAATCTTGTGTCCCGTCATATTTGAAATTACTTATACGTGATACGCCACATATAGGCTTGCGTATGGCACCTATACGTAGCATATGGCCCTATACGCCATATATAGCTTGCCACGTGTTCCACATATGGCTCCATACACCGCGTATATTCGTACCTGGTACAAAACACTTTAAAAGGACGTCCGAAACCTATACGTGGCATATGGATCACGTGGCGTATGGATCCATATGCCACGTATAGGTTGTTTGTTGGCACTTATACGCAGTGTATGGACCTATACGCCACGTATGGGCTTGCCACGTTTACCCCGTATGACGCCATACGCTGCGTATATTCGTACATGGTACAAAACACTTTAAAAGTACGTTTGACAACTATACGTGGCGTATGGGACCATAAGCCACATATAGTTGGGACGCCCAAGACTTAGGCTCATGACAAGTATACGTGGCGTATGGACCCATGCGCCACATATAGTGATCATGCGCCCAAGACTTCGGCGCATGAGCACTATATGTGGCGTATGGGTCCATACGCCCACGTATAGTGGTCATGCGCCTAAGTCTTGGGAGCAGGAGCAATATACGAGGCGTATGGGTCCATACGCCACGTATAGTTGGGATGCCCAAGACTTAGGCGCATGACCTTCGTTCAGGCGCATGAGCACTGTTTACGCGCATGACTTAGAAAGAAAATAGTGTTACGTGGGTCAACTATTTCTTCAAAATAATTTTTAGGTAAACTATAACTCTTACTTCATTTATATACATACTTACGTACACATAAATGTCTTGATTACTTAATAATCACTTCAACTAACTCGGGTTCCACAGTATTAGTCGGTTATGATAAAAATCTTGAAAATTCTTCAGTTTAACCGTAACCGACTAACACCGATAGAACCCAAGTCAGTTGAAATGATTCTTAAATATTCAATTCAGATAAATGTATAGATGTATGTAAATACCTAATGAAGTAAGAATATATAATATTACTGAGTAAATTATTTACGAGAAGAAAATGTTGAACCACATAACCCAAATTTCTGGCAATCTTAAATCGAACCATCACTCATAAACGAATGAATTTGAGATTTCGAACCTTTACGTTTTTTAGACGAGCGAATGCGTTCGCATTGCCTGCCTTTATATACAAAACGAAAATGGACCCATACGGCGCGCATAGGTCCATACGCCACGTATAGGCTGTGGCGTATATGACAAGTGGGTAGGTCAACAACTGCTCCACCAACAGCTATACGCGACGTATGGACCCATACGCTGTGTATAGTTGTCGGTGGAGCAGTCGTGGACCCTACCCACTTGTCGTAACACCACAGCCCTATTTGTGGCGTATGGACCTATACGCCTCATATAAAACCAGTGATGTGACGTGAAATGTCAGGATTAATTGTGCATTAATGGTCGAGACCTATACGACAGGCATGAGCCGCGTATGGACCCATACACGGCATATAGGTGGGTGTCGATTTATCATTTGGGGTGTCTCTTTATTAGGACCCATAATATATACCTAGGGAGGTTAAGTCGACATAATTATGTATTATCTTAAATAAAAAATTAGTTGCATACACATATTTATTCATTTTATTAAAACTAGTTGTAACACATACTCGCGTTGCGTGTTAGGCGTTCGGTTGTGGATGTCAGCCATGAACGGCAGCCACGACTAGGCAACCAACGCAATTCTTGTCACATAATCACGACCCATCAAACAACAAACCCAATAAAACAACATTAATCATAAATGAGCAGCCACTTAACACTTAAACAATGATACGGGCGGTCTCGGATGAGGCAGTTCATCATCATCGACACATGTCAACGTCAAAGCAAACCTAAACGACTAAGAAACAGCTAGAACAATGAAATCAGACATAAATTGTAACATTGAGTGGTCTCAGATGTATGTACAATCATTGTCATCGATCATAATCGCATCGACAAAAATTTTCAGATCAAACAAACATCATCACCACGCCAAAGCAAACGTAAGCAAAAATGAAGCAGTTAGAAAAATGAAATCAGATAAATAGTAACATCGAGTAGGCTCAGATGTGTATACAAACATCATCACCGTCCAAGGCAATTGTCGACATATCTCGTCTCAGATCGAGACTCCCCGGTCATCATAGACATAAAATTTCAGATAAAATAAATACCATTAGCATCGATTCGCCACATCAAACCTGGAACACGACATCAACCCCAAAGGAACAACGGGTCCATCGGAGGTGGCGGTAACTCGAGGCATGCCACCATCCAGACAGTCGCCAGACCGCAGTGGTGAGCGTCGGTGAAGGGCTGTGGCGGTGAGAGATGCAAAGAGGGAGCACATCCATGGGCATGCCACAACCATCTACGATGAACAAATAGGGAATCTGAGCTGACGACAACCCATAGAAATGAGTCATGACCATCAAAGCCAAACGCCCCAAATCAAAGGCATCAATAAAGACAAATCGTAAACCCAGATGCAATAGACAACCACTAAAATCACCAAAGATCAACAACAAGCAGAAGGGTCGGAGACCAATGATGACTAGTGCGACCATCCATAAAGCGGCGATTGGCGACCACGAAGGCAAAACCAAAATTAAAGGCCTCAGATCGCAAATCCGGATACACCAGGTCACCACCAACCTCGTCAGATATCGTAGGGAGACAAAGGCGATTTGAACCATAACCGTCGCCACCATACCACCTGGCCCACCCGAACCACAGAAGGGCGTCGGACCGGCAACAGCCATACCGTCGTATCACCATCATAATCAAAGTAGAAATCCACCAACGCCGCCATCGCCACCATTAACGCAACCCACTACGTCGAACAACGACAAGGAGGGCGGCAAATGGCGTTGCTGGTAAGAGCCTCCGATCACAACATCAAAACTGTTTATCCTATGATTAGGACGTAAAGAGAGAATAGAGATGTAACACCCGTAAATTTTAATAAGAGGAATAAAAGAATAAAAGAAAAAGGTAAAAAGGGGAGAAATGAATGTCAACCCAAAGATGAGGGGTTAAAAGTGTAAAAAGGGTGGAAAGTTGGTAATAGTTGGTAAAAAGGAGCACGGCTGCCTATGTTTCTGCACAACCACTTTCATTTGGATATTTTGAAAGAGAAAGAGCAGAAGTCGAGCATTTGAAGAAGAACAAGAAGAAAAATCAGATTTAAGGTATAAATTAGTGATTTTTAAGTTGTGTTTTAGCTAAGGAACTGAAAGTATGTGTTCTTATGTGTGCGTATGTGTGTTTGGGTGTGTTTATGGGATTTTATAGGTGCCGAACTTGTAGCAAACGGGGTTTTGAAGAAGTCAACACCCAAGAGACTACTAAGGTGAGTTACTAGAACCCCTTTTTACATGTTTTGTACGATTTTTGGGGCTGGAAAATACATGTATGTATGTTTCTATAAGGTTGGGTATTATACCCGTATGTTTATATGCATGTGTATGTGGGTCGGGTATGTTTTGGGAAGATGTATGTTATGATTATGTGTAGTTCATGCTTAGTAGGACCTTGGTAAGCATAGAACAATTAAGCTTGATGTTTGGGTTTGGAGATTTCATAGTAATAAGTTGGACAGAAAGTTGATGAGCCCAAATAGTGCTCATATGCCCAAGATTTTGCCTTAGAAATGTTCTAAGTAGGGTCATGAGTCCAAATAGTTCTCATGAGCCCAAACAGTGCCCTAATGAGTCTGAATAGTACTCATATGCCTGAGATTTTTCTAAGTATAGGGTAATGAGTCTGAATAGTACTCATATGCCTGAGATTTTTCTAAGTATAGGGTAATGAGTCTGAATAGTACTCATATGCCTGAGATTTTTCTAAGTATAGGGTAATGAGTCTGAATAATACTCATATGCCTGAGATTTTTCTAAGTATAGGGTAATGAGTCTGAATAGTACTCATATGCCTGAGATTTTTCTAAGTATAGGGTAATGAGTCTAAATAGTACTCATATGCCTGAGATTTTTCTAAGTATAGGGTAATGAGTCTGAATAGTACTCATATGCCTGAGATTTTTCTAAGTAGAGGGTAATGAGTCTGAATAGTACTCATATGCCTGAGATTTTTCTAAGTATAGGGTAATGAGTCTGAATAGTACTCATATGCCTGAGATTTTTCTAAGTACAGGGTAATGAGTCTAAACAGTGCTCATACGCCTAAGGTGAAAAAGATCAGCAGTAGTGCACAACGTTCGTGATTGATCATCACAGGTCCAGCACCCGCAGTAGTGCACAATGTTCGGTGTATAGCATATGGCATTGATCCAGAAGGAAAGTGGAAAGATAAGTGGTGCATGTACCTACCCCAGGTGACTGGATCAGCATTAGTGCACAACGTTCATGGTCGATTACCACAGGTCCAGCACCAGCAGTATGTATGATGTATGGGGTATTGTACATGTCACCGAATGTAAAGAATGTTCGAACAAATGTAATGAATGTATGAATGAATGAAACGAACGTTCGAACGAATGTAATGAATGAATGTAAAGAATGTATGTATGAACGTGAACGAGAATGATGAATGGTACACGAATGAAAGATTAATGAACGAATGATGAAGATAATAATAATATTATCTACGTGTACGTATGATGTGTGAACACATGTATGTAAGAACGGTTATAAAGAATGAAAGTATGTTTTATTATAAAACTAGAACTCACTCAGCAACGCTGACTTTTTATGTGTTTTCGGTTGGCAGGTAGTGTTGCTGGGGATGGCACGAGGCGGCTACTCAGCTCTTTTGGGACGGCATTCTCCTTTCGATAATGCTGCAACGTCATGTGTTGTGGGCTCATAATGCACGTAACACATTATGTTGTATGCCATTACAAGATTTCTTGAGGATTCCCATAAACGGGATTACTTAAGAAATCTTCTTTATAATGTAAAAATTTTATATTTTTATATTAGAGGTCACTGTTTATGACCCTATGATTGCTGAGGATTCGAATAAACGAGATTACTTACGTAATCTCAGGTTTCATATGCTTCCGCGGCAATCATAGTAAAGTTAGGCAATGTAAAGAAAGCTTGTATTTTGTAGTCAAGTTAGCGATGTAACGTATTGTAAAAGCTTTTATGATGAAATGAGAAAGTATATATCATTAATTCCGTTGTATTATTTTACTTAATATATATTGTAGTGCGATGAATGACCAACCGTAAGGCGCCCGGGAGTGGGGCCTTACAAGTTGGTATCAGAGCAAAAGTTTAAGTAAAACGGGTAAATTTTCAAATGAACCTAAAACTTGAACTGAAAATGGGACAGAAAGGGGAAGAATGCCATCTGAGTAGCTGCGTGCCATCAGGTATTTCTTAAAGTTAACCAGGATTATGTGCACATGTTATGTGTTTATGTGTAATGTTAGACTTAGATACTAATGTAGTCAGGACAGGTAATGCTCGGGGTGCGAAGAGTAGAGTAAGTGGCTAATCACAACTGGCCATTGTAATTAGGGACTTACTATACTTGACATAAACTGAGCTATTTCCTTGAATGACCGTGTTGGTGTTTGAATCTTTCAGTGTGATAGAAGATGGTCGGTGGTAGATCATCTAAAGCTTCCCGTGGTGGTGGACGTGGTGCTGAACCGCGTATCACGCGAGGAAGACCTAGGGCAGAGAAAGTAGTTCGTGAGGAAAACGAGATTACTCATCAGGAGGAGGCAGACGAAAGCGCAAATTTGAGAGCCTCGGTAAAAGAGGCAGTGGTCGAGGAAGTGCACCAGGTCATGCAGACGATCTTACCGTCTGTAGTGACCGAAGTGATAAAGGCAGTACGTGAGGACGAGAGGCGAGGGAGGAATCGGTCCTCAGGTAGACAGCAATAGACGGAAGCAGAAACGGTACTATCTGATGATGAAGAGGAAGAGGAAGACGAGCAGGTACGGGAGACAGCCCGGGGTTGTAACTACGGGGCATTTATGAGGTGCAAGCCCCCGACTTTTTATGGTTCTTGTACGGCTGCGGATGCTCACCAATGGGTGAGAGAAATGGAGGCGGTCCTCGATATTAGTGATTGCCAAGAGGACAAGAAGGTGAAGTTTGCTACCCACTCTTTTACGGGGACGGCTTTGTGCTGGTAGGACAATATTGTCCAGGCCGAGGGTAGCAGGGCCATTGGGAAGATGAAGTGGTCCGAGTTGAAGAGAATGGTGATCGAGGAGTTTAGTCCTCGTCGGGAGATGGACAAAGTAGAGAGAGAGTTCTTGCAGTTGGAGGCGGGGACGATGACCCACCAACAATACACCACCAAGTTTAACGACATGGCGCGGTTGGTGCCAGAGCAGGTGACGCCGGTGTCTCGCAAGATCAACCGGTATATTCAGGGGCTGCCAGCCGAAATTCGTTGGCATTTGATTTCCGCTCGACCGAGTACTTTCAAGTCGGCGGTGGATTTGGCGGGAAGGTTGTACGATGAACGGGCTGTGTCGGTAAAGGCTGAGGGTGGTAAGAAGGGAAGTGATGAAAGGAAGTGGCAGGGGAAGAGGTTGGGTCGAGGTGATACTTTGACAAGCAGCAAGAAGGCACGGGTTGATGATCGCCGTGTGGTCACGTCAAGTACAGGGTCGAGAAAGTGTGGGAAATGTGGGAGAGAGCACGGTGGCGAGTGCAGGTGGGGGTTGAATGTCTGTTTTAAGTGTGGAAAGCCCGGTCATATGGCAAAAGAATGTAAGGGCTTGAGGTGCTTCAATTGTGGGGAAAGTGGCCATATGAATAGAGATTACAAGAAGCCGAGATCTGAGGGTTCCGGCGTGAAGAAGACAGGGGGTGAAGGGTCGAGAGCAAGAGCCAGGGCATTCACGATGACGCAGGAAGAGGCTAGGACGGACCCCGATGTAGTGTCTGGTACGTTTCTGGTGAACCAAACTTTAGCCTCTGTATTATTTGATTCGGGTACCAGTAAGAGTTTTATTTCTGCTGCTTTCTGTGCCAAATTGCCCGTTAGTAGTAGACATGTTGATGTACCGTTTGATGTAGAGACTGCTATAGGTAAAACTACCAGGATTTCCGAGATTATAGAGGGTTGCGATGTGGAATTAGAGGGGCACAAATTTCTGGTTAAACCGTTTGCGATGACATTAGGTGGTTTTGATTTGGTGCTCGGAATGGATTGGTTGGTGGATTTTGAGGCGAACATTGTGTGTCGCAAGAAGATGATCAGTTTGACAGCACCCGACGGTAGTTCAGTGACAGTTTATGGGGATCGGGTTACTACGATTCCGAAGGTGATCTCAATGGCAGTGGCGGGAAAATGTATGAGGCGTGGATGTATCGCCTTCTTATGTTATGTAAAAGATGTAGAAACGCCAACACCACAACTGTCTGATGTTCCGGTTGTGCGTGAGTTCCCAGATGTGTTCCCGGAAGACTTATCAGGATTGCCACCTGACAGAGAGATCGAGTTCCAGATTGATCTGATACCAGGCGCCCAACCTGTTGCCAAAGCACCATACCGATTGGCCCCGACGGAGATGAAAGAGTTGATGGAGCAGTTATAAGAGCTACTAGATAAGGGGTTTATTAGACCAAGAATCTCACCTTGGGGTGCTCCGGTCCTGTTCGTAAAGAAGAAGGATGGTAGTATGAGGATGTGCATCGACTACCGCGAGCTGAATAAGTTGACGATAAAGAACAGATACCCCTTGCCGAGGATCGACGACTTGTTTGATCAACTTCAGGGTGCTAGTTGGTTTCCACGAATAGATCTTCGATCAGGCTACCATCAACTGAAGGTAAAGGAGCAGGATATCCCTAAAACAGCTTTTCGTACGCGCTACGGTCACTATGAGTTCCTTGTCATGTCTTTTGGGTTGACCAATGCGCCAGCTGCTTTTATGGACCTGATGAACAGGGTGTGTCGGCCGATGTTGGATAAATCAGTGATTGTATTCATTGATGACATCTTGATTTATTCGAAGAGCGAGACTGAGCATGCCGGTCACATTCGCGAAGTTCTGGAGACGCTGAGAATGGAGAAGTTGTATGCTAAATTCTCCAAGTGCGCATTCTGGTTACGTGAAGTTCAATTCTTGGGTCACGTGGTAAATCCGGATGGGATTATGGTTGATCCGGCGAAGGTGGAAGCAGTAATGCAATGGAAGTCTCCAAAGACGCCATCCAAGATCCGTAGTTTCTTGGGTTTGGCGGGCTACTACCGAAGGTTTATCCAAGACTTTTCCAAGATTGCTTCTCCACACCAAGTTGACACGGAAAGATGTGAAGCTTGTATGGGGTCAAGCTCAAGAGAAGGTGTTTGAAGAATTGAAGACGAGATTGACCCAAGCTCCAGTATTGGCATTACCCGATGGAAGCGAAGATTTGGTGGTTTATTCCGACGCTTCCTACTCGGGGTTGGGGTGCGTATTAATGCAAAGGGGAAAGGTGATAGCCTATGCATCCCGACAGCTGAAAGTTCATGAGGTTAATTACCCTACTCATGACTTGGAGCTAGCATCTGTGGTTTTCGCGTTGAAGATTTGGTGGCACTATCTATACGGGACGAAGTGCACCATCTTCACAGACCATAAGAGCTTTAAGTACTTCTTCGAGCAGAAGGATCTAAAAATGAGGTAGAGGCGGTGGTTGGAGCTGATAAAAGATTATGATTGTGAGATCCATTACCACCCGGGCAAAGCCAACGTGGTGGCTGATGCCCTTAGCCGAAAGGAGAGGCCCGAGCTGATTCGGGTGAAGGCGTACCAACTAATCATGACCTCAGACATGATGAAACAAGTCAAAGAGTTCCAAGATGAATCGCTGAAAGAGGATCATCTAAACTCTGAACGAATAAGAGGTCTGGTCGCGGAACTGGGTGAAAACACGTTTGGTGTCAAGACTCGATTTGGGCTAATGTGGATTCCTCGATTTGTGGATCTACGTATGAAGATCATGGATGAAGCCCACAAGACTCGATACTCTATTCATCCCGGTGCTACCAAGATGTACCAAGATATGAAGAAAGATTATTGGTGGTCGGGTATGAAACGTGATGTGGTGGAGTATGTGAGTAAGTGCCTTACTTGTCTGCAAGTGAAGGCCGAACACCAGAAGTCGTATGGAAAGATTCAACCGTTGGATATACCGGAATGGAAGTGGGAGCACATCACCATGGATTTTATCACAAAACTGCCACGTACCCCGAAAGGGTATGATACGATCTGGGTGATTGTGGATCGCCTGACGAAGAGTGCTCACTTCTTACCGATGCGCGAGACATATTTGTCCGAAAGGTTGGCCGATCTTTTCATCAAAGAGATTGTGACTCGTCATGGTGTACCGGTGTCGATTGTGTCTGATCGCGACACTCGGTTTACATCCAAATTCTGGAAGAAATTCCATGATGCTATGGGGACGAGGTTGCATATTAGCACGGCTTATCATCCCCAAACTGATGGTCAGTCGGAAAGGACCATTCAGACTTTGTAGGACATGCTCCAGGCATGTGTTATTGACTTAGGGGGAAGTTGGGATGACCACCAACCGTTAGTTGAATTCTCGTACAACAACAGCTATCATGCCAGTATTGGCATGCCACCCTACGAGATGCTATACGGTAGGAGATGCAGGACACCCATCTGTTAGGGTGACATTAGTCAGAAGGAATTGGGAAGCGTCGAAGTGATCGAGGCTACGACTGAAAAGCTCGAAAGAATTAAAGCTTATATGAAGGCGGCCAAAGACCGACAGAAGTCGTATGCCGACAAACGACGCAGACCGATCGAGTTCCAGGTGGGAGATCGGGTTATGTTGAAGGTCTCACCTTGGAAAGGAATCATTCGATTCCGGAAGCGGGGTAAGTTGAGTCCGCGGTATATAGGCCCTTTTCCGAATCATTGCTCGAGTAGGAGAAGTGGCATATAGGTTGCATCTACTAGATGAGTTAAGTGGAATACACCCGACTTTCCACGTGTCTCATCTGAGGAAGTGTTTGGCGGACGAGGACATGATCGTCCCACTGGGGGACATCGAGATAGACGAACGGCTCAACTATGTAGAGCAACCAGTGGCGATCATCGATCGCAAAGAGAAGAGGTTAAGAAATAAAGTGGTTCCCCTTGTGCGTGTACAGTGGTGGCACAGGAAGGGATCCGAGTCAACGTGGGAAACTGAAGAAGAAATGAGGCAGCATTACCCACGATTGTTCGAGGAATAACAGGTTTCGGGGACGAAACCTAAATAAGGGGGGTGGACTTGTAACGCCCGGCAGTTTGACTTTTTGGTAGGTTATGCGACTGAGCCTCAGTCGCATGGAATTGATGCGACTGGAGGTTCGACCGCATGTTATTCGGCCGATTGAAGCTCAACCGTACAATTGGAGTTCAATCGCCCGAATGAAGGATGAACCGCATGGACCATGCGACTGGGGTCCAGTCGCATGGTGTTCATGCGACTGAAGGTCCAGTCGCCCCTGGACCAGATGCGACTGAGCAATACCTATAAAAGGGGAGCAGCTCTCATTCTCCTCCCAACACTTACATTTTTCAGTCGGGAAAGAGCAGAGAGCGAGCGAGAGCAGAGAAAGAAAGAGGGAAAGTGCTGACCGAGCTCAGGATTTGTCGAGAAGCTAGCCAAATCGAAGCTCATCAACTCCTACCTGTTATTGTGAGTTCTAGAACCCTTCATTTACACGTTTTCAAACGATTTTGGGGTTGGATCACATATAAACCCTATTTTTGAAATAGTGTATGTTTGACCCATTTGGGTGAGATCTTGAGTAATGCGTTTATAGTATGAATTAGGACTTGTATATGCTTGTATGATGTCCTAGTATGAATCCCTGAGGTTTAGGAGGGCTAATTTGGGCTGAAATCGTGTTTAGAAGGGTTTGGACTTTGTTGGTTCGCGACTGCTGTTCATGAAAAACTCCAGTCGCTGCCCAGTTAGGGTTATGCGACTGAAGGGCCATTCGCCCGAATGAAGAATAGCTGATGTTCAATCATACGATTGAGGCTCAAACACACGATTGAGCCTCAGTCGCACGATAGTCCATGCGATTGAGGGTTTCGGTCGCATAGGTCCAATCGCAGGGTAGTTCAGTCGCGCGGTTGAGGGTTAGTCGCATATAGCCCAGTCGTATAGCGTTTATTCGTACGGAAGGAAGTCCAGTCGCACGCTTGTATGCCCATTCGCATAACAGCCCAATCGCACGACCCAGTCGCATGGAGGCCATACGACTGGGGTATGTTCAATCGCCCAAATAGGGCTGATGTGAATGAATAGAGAAGTGTATGTATGATGTATGTATGTTAAGTATGATGTTGCCATGATAGATGGTGAATATTGATGACTTGCAAATATCTATGTTCATTGCGTTGACGTATGCTATCTTTTATGACTTTACGTGAATGAATGAAAGAATGAAACGAATGTAATAAGAACGTAAAGTGAAAGATAATGAAAGAGGAACATGAGGAATGAATGCATGCATTAATGAATGAATGAATGATTGTAAGAAAGGCTTGCAAGCAAATGTAAGGAGGTGCACACCCCTGGCAGGTGTTAGCTCAACGGTGTGCGGGTTAGCTACCCCGAAGGATGCACATCGGGGTCAGTCTTTGTGATTGACCATATGTATGTATGGGACCCTTGCCGCTTACCCTAGGTGACTGGATCAGCAGTAGTGCACAACGTTCGTGATTGATCATCACAGGTCCAGCACCCGCAGTAGTGCACAATGTTCGGGGTATAGCATATGGCGTTGATCCAGAAGGAAAGTGGAAAGATAAGTGGTGCATGTACCTACCCCAGGTGACTGGATCAGCATTAGTGCACAACGTTCGTGGTCGATTACCACAGGTCCAGCACCAGCAGTATGTATGATGTATGGGGTATTGTACATGTCACCGAATGTAAAGAATGTTCGAACAAATGTAATGAATGTATGAATGAATGAAACGAACGTTCGAACAAATGTAATGAATGAATGTAAAGAATGTATGTATGAACGTGAACGAGAAGGATGAATGGTACACGAATGAAAGATTAATGAACGAATGATGAAGATAATAATAATATTATCTACGTGTACGTATGATGTGTGAACACATGTATGTAAGAGCGGTTATAAAGAATGAAAGTATGTTTTATTATAAAACTAGAACTCACTCAGCAACGCTGACTTTTTATGTGTTTTCAGTTGGCAGGTAGTGTTGCGGGGATGGCACGAGGCGGCTACTCAGCTCTTTTGGGACGGCATTCTCCTTTTGATAATGTTGCAACGTCATGTGTTGTGGGCCCATAATGCACGCAGCACATTATGTTGTATGCCATTACAAGATTTCTTGAGGATTCCCATAAACGGGATTACTTAAGAAATCTTCTTTATAATAAAAATTTTATATTTTTATATTAGAGGTCACTGTTTATGACCCTATGATTGCTGAGGATTCGAATAAATGAGATTACTTACGTAATCTCAGGTTTCATATGCTTCCGCGGCAATCATAGTAAAGTTAGACAATGTAAAGAAAGCTTGTATTTTGTAGTCAAGTTAGCGATGTAACATATTGTAAAAGCTTTTATGATGAAATGAGAAAGTATATATTATTAATTCCGCTGTGTTATTTTACTTAATATATATTGTAGTGCGATGAATGACCAACCGTAAGGCGCCCGGGAGTGGGGCCTTACACAACACCACAACTATCCGATGTTCCGGTTGTGTGTGAATTTCCAGACGTGTTCCCGGAAGACTTATCGGGATTGCCACCTGACCAAGAAATCGAATTTCAAATTGACCTGATACCCGGTGCCCAACCTGTCGCCAAGGCACTGTATCGATTAGCTCAGACGGAGATAAAGGAGTTAATGGAGCAACTGCAAGAGTTGCTTGATAAGGGTTTCATCAGGCCGAGCATCTCTCCTTGGGGTGCCCCGGTCTTATTCATAAAGAAGAAGGACGGTAGTATGAGAATGTATATCGACTACCACGAATTAAACAAGTTGACAATAAAGAATCGGTATCCGCTACCGAGGATTGATGACTTGTTTGATCAGCTCCAAGGTTCCAGTTGGTTCTCGAGGATAGATCTTCGATCTGGCTACCATCAATTGAAAGTGAAGGAGCAGTACATTCCTAAAACAGCTTTTCGCACGCGTTATGGACACTATGAGTTTCTCGTTATGTCATTTGGTTTAACCAACGCGCCAGCTGCTTTTATGGACTTGATGAATCGAGGGTGCCGTCCTATGTTGGATAAATCAGTAATTGTGTTTATCGATGATATCCTGATTTATTCAAAGAGCGAAGAAGAGCATGCCGGTCGTATTCGGGAGGTGTTAGAGACTTTGAGAAGGGAGAAATTGTATGCTAAATTCTCCAAGTGTGCCTTTTGGTTACGCGAGGTGCAATTTCTGGGTCACGTGGTAAATGCAGATGGAATCAAGGTGGACCCAGCAAAGGTGGAGGCCGTGATGCAATGGAAGTCTCCTAAGACGCCATCCGAAATTCGTAGCTTCTTGGGATTGGCGGGCTACTACAGGAGATTTATTCAAGACTTTTCCAAGATAGCTTCGCCTTTGACAAAATTGACTCGCAAGGATGAGAAGTTCATGTGGGGTCGAGAACAGGAGGATGCCTTTGAGGAGTTAAAGACAAGACTGACACAAGCTCCTGTCTTGATATTGCCCGAGGGAAATGAAGACTTAGTGGTCTATTCGGATGCATCTTATTCTTGGCTAGGTTGCGTGTTGATGCAACGTGGAAGGGTAATAGCCTATGCATCTCGACAACTGAAGACCCACGAAGTCAACTATCCCACGCATGATCTAGAATTAGCTGCGGTGGTTTTCACGTTGAAGATCTGGCGGCACTATCTATACGGAACGAAGTGCACAATCTTCACGGACCACAAAAGCTTGAACTACTTCTTCGAGCAGAAAGATCTAAACATGAGGCAAAGACGATGGTTAGATCTGATAAAAGACTATGATTATGAGATCCACTACCATTCGGGCAAAGCCAACGTGGTGGCGGATGCCCTTAGCCGAAAAGAAAGGCCCGAGCCGATTCGGGTAAGGGCTTATCAGCTAATTATGACCTCTGATGTGATGACACAGGTTAAGGAGTTCCAAGATGAGGCTTTGAAAGAATATCGTCTTAACTCCGAAAGGATGAGAGGTCTAGTCACAGAATTGGGCGAGAACACTCTTGGCGTTAAGACCCGATTCTGGCGGATGTGGATCCATCGATACAGGAATCTACATGGGAAGATTATGGACGAAGCCCATAAGACTCGATACTCCATTCATCCCGGTGCTACCAAAATGTATCACGATATGAAGAAAGATTACTGGTGGCCGGGTATGAAACGTGACGTGGTGGAGTACGTGAGTAAGTGCCTGACTTGTTTACAAGTAAAGGCAGAACACCAGAAACCCTACGGTAAGATCCAACCGTCGGATATACCCGAGTGGAAGTGGGAGCACATCACCATGGATTTCATCATGAAGTTACCACGTACCCCTAAAGGGTATGATACTATATGGGTGATAGTTGACCGCTTGATAAAGAGTGCCCACTTCCTACCGATCCGCGAAACGTACTCATCCGAAAGATTGGCGGATCTGTTCATTAAAGAAATTGTAGCTCGTCATGGTGTGCCGGTGTCTATTGTGTCTGATCGCGACACCCGGTTTACCTCCAAGTTTTGGAGAAGATTTCACAATGCAATGGGGACGAGGCTACACATTAGTACAGCATATCACCCTCAGATAGACGGTCAGTCTGAGAGGACGATCCAAACACTTAAAGACATGCTTCGGGCGTGCGTGATCGATTTTGGAGGAAGTTGGGATGATCACTTACCGTTAGCAGAATTCTCATACAACAACAGTTATCATGCCAGTATTGGCATGCCACCTTACGAGATGCTATATGGTAGGAGATGTGGGATGCCCGTGTGTTAGGGAGACATTGGGCAGAAAGAGTTAGGAGGTATTGAGGTGATTGAAGCTACGACTGAGAAGTTGGAAAAGATCAAAGCCTTCATGAAGGCGGCGAAAGATAGACAAAAGTCGTATGCTGACAAGAGGCGAAGACCGATAGAATTCAAGGTTGGCGACCGAGTGATGTTGAAGGTCTCACCTTGGAAAGGGACTATCCGATTCAGGAAACGAGGTAAGCTAAGCCCGAGATACATAGGACCTTTCCGGATTGTCGCACGAGTAGGAGAGGTAACCTATCGACTTGAATTGCCAGATGAGTTAAGTGGAATTCATCCCACATTCCATGTATCTCATCTGAGAAAGTGCTTAGCTGATGAAGATATGGTTGTACCACTGGAGGATATCGAGGTGGATGAGCGGCTCAACTACGTGGAGCAACCAGTGGCAATCATTGATCGTAAAGAAAAGAAGTTAAGAAATAAAGTGGTTCCACTTGTGCGTGTACAGTGGAAGCACAGGAAGGGATCCGAGTCTACGTGGGAGACTGAAGAGGAGATGAGACAACATTACCCACATCTGTTTGAGGAATAACAGGTTTCGGGGACGAAACCTATATAAGGGGGGTGGACTTGTAACACCGTAAATTTTATTAAGAGGAATAAAAGAATAAAAGAAAAAGGGAAAAAGGGGAGAAATGAATGTCAACCCAAAGATGAGGGGTTAAAAGTGTAAAAAGGGTGGAAAGTTGGTAAAAGTTGGTAAAAAGGAGCATGGCTGCCTATGTTTCTGCACAACTACTTTCATTTGGATATTTTGAAAGAGAAAGAGCAGAAGTCGAGCATTTGAAGAAGAACAAGAAGAAAAATCAGATTTAAGGTATAAATTAGTGATTTTTAAGTTGTGTTTTAGCTAAGGAACTGAAAGTATGTGTTCTTATATGTGCGTATGTGTGTTCGGGTGTGTTTATGGGATTTTATAGGTGCCGAACTTGTAGCAAACGGGGTTTTGAAGAAGTCAACACCCGAGAGACTACTAAGGTGAGTTACTAGAACCCCTTTTTACATGTTTTATATGATTTTTGGGGCTGGAAAATACATGTATGTATGTTTCTATAAGGTTGGGTATTATACTCGTATGTTTATATGCATGTGTATGTGGTCGGGTATGTTTTAGGAAGATGTATGGTTATGATTATGTGTAGTTCATGCTTAGTAGGACCTTGGTAAGCTTAGAACGATTAAGCTTGATGTTTGGGTTTGGAGATTTCATAGTAATAAGTTGGACAGAAAGTTGATGAGCCCAAATAGTGCTCATATGCCCAAGATTTTGCCTTAGAAATGTTCTAAGTAGGGTCATGAGTCCAAATAGTTCTCATGAGCCCAAACAGTACCCTAATGAGTCAGAATAGTACTCATATGCCTGAGATTTTTCTAAGTATAGGGTAATGAGTCTGAATAATACTCATATGCCTGAGATTTTTCTAAGTATAGGGTAATGAGTCTGAATAGTACTCATATGCCTGAGATTTTTCTAAGTATAGGGTAATGAGTCTGAATAGTACTCATATGCCTGAGATTTTTCTAAGTATAGGGTAATGAGTCTGAATAGTACTCATATGCCTGAGATTTTTCTAAGTAGAGGGTAATGAGTCTGAATAGTACTCATATGCCTGAGATTTTTCTAAGTATAGGGTAATGAGTCTGAATAGTACTCATATGCCTGATATTTTTCTAAGTACAGGGTAATGAGTCTAAACAGTGCTCATACGCCTAAGGTGAAAAAGTTTCTAAGTGTAGGCTGGTGAGTCTACATAGTGGTGAAAAGTCCAAACAGTGCTCATGCTTCCTAACAGTGCTCATGTGCCCAACACTTAGAATTTTTTTCAGAAATTTTCTGGGAATCTGGATTTCAGGGATTTGACCGAGGTTGACCAAGGGCCATTTAATGATGATGTTTTGTGCACACAATGACGATTAATGGCTAACCCTTGTTATTGTTACTGATTTTATTATCAGTATTTTATTATCGTTAACAATACTATTATTATATTGTTAAGCATGAAAAGGGCATGATGAAGGATGTTTAAAATTTAACGAAGAGTATAATCATTAAAAAAGTAAAATATTAATGATGAAGAAAATGGAACGTAAATGAATAAGTAAAGGCTTGCAAGCAAATGTAAAGAGGTGCACGGCATTGTTGTCGTTAGTCAACTGTGGTGCGGGTTAGCTACCCTGAATGATGCACACAGGGTCAATCTTTGAAATTGACAATGGGTGAGCAACTATGGGTTGCAAAAGACCGAAAGACTTGCGATCTTTGAAATTGACAATGGGTGAGCAACTATGGGTTGCAAAAGACCGAAAGACTTGCGATCCTTGAGATTGCTAATAGGTGAGCAACTATGGGTTGCAAAAGACCGAAAGACTTGCGATCCTTGAGATTGCTAATGGGTGAGCAACTATGGGTTGCAAAAGACCGAAAGACTTGCGATCCTTGAGATTGCTAATGGGTGAGCAACTATGGGTTGCAAAAGACCGAAACACTTGCAATCCTTAAGATTGCTAATGGGTGAGCGACTCTGGGTTGCAAAAGACCGAAAGAATAATGATGAAAGTACGAATTGAACGATGATGATGATAATGAAATTATCACCTATGTGTACGTACGATGTATGATCACCTGTGAAATTGAGGAACGGTTTTTGAATAAAAAGTGAAGTATTTAATTATAAAACTAGAACTCACTCAGCAACGCTGACTTTTATGTATTTTCCAGTTGGCAGGTAACAGGTTGCTGATGATGGCACACGGGGATGGCTATTTGGCGGGCAAGACTGACATCCGTTTATGTTTTGATAATACTGTTGTTTTATAATTCATTCGACTAATCATTTTGTGACTCATGAACTAGAATGTATTGCTTAGCAACAATGTTTATAATGAATGAAAGGTTTTTGTTAAAATTAATTCCGCTGCTTTAATTTATAATATGTAATGTTTTATGCTGTGAATGACCAACTGTGAGCGTCCCGGGAACGGGGCCTTACAAGAGAACCGAGAATCTTATCTGAAAGACAAAAGAGACATAGGTAAATAGAGGCATAAGGCCACCTAAACCAAACACGCATCTAACTCCCTCCACGTGCGCCTTCGGAAGAAGCTGGCTAGCGGCAACATTATCACCGTACATATTAATCCAACGGCCACAATTCCAATATTTACTATTCATTGTCCTTGTCTTTTAATAGATAGGGTAATTAAGTTATTTATTGATATTTCATTCTTATTTTTACTAACCCATTTTACATATTTCTAGTTTTAAAACCATCGATTAATTAGTAATAGTTTAAGAAAAATTATCAAATATAAAGTGTATTTTTGCTACAAAATGTGAGAAAACACAATGAATCAAAAAAGTCATAAAAAAGTTATATCTCACAATGTCAATCGAATTTCAAAAAAGTAATTCCGAGCTTTTATTACACTAGCGTCTAGCCGTCCTCACTAAGAAAAAAAATAAACGAAAAATAAAAAAATTTAATATTTTTATTGTGTAATTTATGAAAGACGCAATTACGTCATTGTGTCATTATGGAAGACATAATGACGTTATTGTGTCATTATGAAAGACATATTGACGTCATTGTATCATAAAAAACACAATGAAATTTTATTTTATTTTTTTTATTTTTTTCTGAAAGATGACGAAGAGATAAGCAGAGACTCCGAAGTACTTTTTTGAAATTCGATTTAGATTGTGAGATATAATTTTTTTATGATTTTTTTTAGCTTAATTCTGTATTCTCACACTTTGTATAATAGCCTCACTCCTACTTTAAAACCCAAATACAACACAAGCGATGCATATTGTACAACTGATATTGCATGCCACATGCGACTTCCCTTCTTTTAATATGGTTGCTTTTGTTGAAATGTTTAATTATTATTTTATTATTATAATTATTTTTTATCATATTTTATTTTTCTATGATAACTTTAAAAATATAAAGCTTTTTAAAATTTTGAATTCATCGTTAGGATATTCTTATTGTTATCTACGTTTACGCGTAAGTTAGAAACCGATCCAGATTTAATATAATATATTTCTAATTTCTTTCACATTTTAATTGTTTTTAATAATCTGAATATACTGTTACGATATGTTTTTTCCACCCATATTTCGATATAAATTTTATTTGAGTTGACGCGACGCGCATGCTAAACACTAGTATCTCTCTCTCTCTCTCTATATATATATATATATATATTCTTTTGAACAACATATAATATATATATATATGTGTGTGTGTGTGTGTGTAAAGTTTATGACTTAATTTGAAAACAACAATCATCGATATCAAAATTCATTTTCGAATACAATAAACTGTTGTCAAAGTTTTAAAACACTTTTTTAATGGAACATGTATGACCCTCGTAATCTACATAGGGCTCACTTATCTATTTTCCAATCGGAATCGCACTCCCAACTCCTTCAAAATAAAACCTACAGTGAAAAAATCTTATGACTCGTCTTAAACAATTACAATAACAAAAACTAAAATATTAATATATACTTAATATAAGCAAGGTTAAATAGTCATTAAAAATATATTTAATATAATAGATAAATATATAATATATATAAGCTTTATGAAGAAAAGTATATAAATGATTTTTTGACTTGAGAAAATATATAACTAATAGTCTTAAAAAATATATAAAAATCTTTATTTTGATATTTCGTGTTTCGAACCGGTTTCAGGTTCATCCCTAATTCGGTTCGGTTAATCGATTATTTGTCGCACCCCTGGACCCTAGCTGGGATTCGTGTTGTGGACCGGTCTTAAAAAAAGGTACAGTTTCCATTGGTCTTTTAATTCCCTTATGAATCTGAGCTTTTGAGTTTGCTTCTGGAACCCTAATTTCGCTTGCTTTAGTTCATATTCGCTTGTATTGTGAAAAACCTTCAGACATTTTGTTCTTAATTAGTGATTACAATCCTCGATCGTCATGAACATTTGTGGTGCTCTGACAAAAATCATCGTATGAAGTTTAAATCGTACTTATTTTGGGCTAATAATCAGTGGTTTTCTCTATTTTGGCTTGTTCACCTTAGAATATATAAAATTTATGATTATAATTGAGTAACTCATGTTATATTTACTCACCATTTCCAAAGGAATATGTAACATTTATGTTTATAATTGAGTAATTCATAAACCGTGTTAAACTATTGGGTTTCAATGAAAGTTTGGTTTTAAAAAGCGTGAGGCGAAAGCTTCATGTACTCTTGTTGCTCTATGCATAACGAAATAAGCTTTGTGTACAACTAGAAGCTTCAACCTGTCATCCTTGTTCATCATGTATCTTTAAATTTTGCCATTTTGGTCATATTTACATACTAGTATCACATGTAATTCCATATGTGATAGTTATCCTCAGTATGTTTCTAAATGTCTCTACATTTTGTGTGTGTATTATGTATACAATTGATGGTGTAAATTTCTTCATGTTTATTTACCTATAGTTGGTTGTCATCACAGGACTACAAAGTAAAATGAAATATGGATTAAACTTAAAAGCTCCATCATCCCAAGTAAAAAAACAACCTACGAGACCTCTTTCGCCCTTCTGCACGTGGTATTGTATCCAAAATTTAACATTTAAATGACTTTTAGGCCTTTATCTTTTGTTGATTATTGTATGCATGATGCATGTCGTGTTATAGCCGATGTATATTCAAGCATTGATAGACAAAGCAAAAGTGCGCGAGCATGAACATGCGATAATATATGAGAGAAAGCTTGCAAAAAGAGAAGCAAAGAAGACCATCTCTACAAAAGGAAACTCGCAGAGCAAGCAAAATGGTTGGAAGAAGAACGTTTGCGTCAACTTCATGAGTAGGTTGTGCTTTTCATTCGGTGTTCTTGTGCTACTATCGTTGGGCGGGTAGGAAGTCTCACCATGTTTTTAAATGCATACAACTTTCTGATAGCTTTATTGAAAATAGTTAAAGTATCCGTGTAGATAAATGTTTTTGCAATCTCATCCACTGCATTAGTTATATATGTAGGGGTACATTTATAACGGAACCAGTTTTAATTACAGAACCTACATAAAAACTTGTACATAGTTCTTTAAAGATATAGTTGGAGAAAGAAAGAGAGGCGCTTTTGCAGTAGTTACATATTGTAAGTAGTTAACATGCATAAGAACTTGTACATATAAACGAGTAATTTTCTCATTATTCAAGTTTGCGTCTTAATTCATATATTGGTGCAACAGATTACTAAGAAAGGTGGTGAGACGACCGAGTTCTACTTCAATCTGTCAAAAAATGTAGCCTTTGGAGCAAAAGATGGCGAGTCAACAAAGGTCCACAAGCATACAGAGGAGTCAAAAGCCAGAAGAAAGTCAACCATCAAAAGTCTCAGCAAGTGCTCAAGAAGAAAACATAGGTGAAACGTCTGCAGTTTCCAACAAAAAACCTGAAAACATTGAAGCAAAACCTGTTCCTGATTCTCATAAACAAGAAGTCTTGAGTGATCTGCAGAATCAAGAATATGAAACCAAAGGCGTGGCAGTTAAACCTCCAACAGATCATAGTAAAAGAAACCAAGATGCTTTGGCTGCTGCAAAAGACGTTTTCTTGCAAGAAAGAAGACAAAGGTAAACGCAGATTAGTCGATTACTTGTTATACATGTATGGGAGAGAAAATGTGATTTTGCAGTATTAAAGTTTCTTAGATTTGTTGTCATGAGATTGAGATTGTCCATTTATGTACCCATATCAAAGAAGTGTGGCTCATCTGTTTTAGTTATATGCACGAGACCAATGTTGAAACTTGGTCAAGCGATGTTAACGCGATCATGAAATTTATTGGGTGTTTGACATATCAAATGGGTGAGACGGCGTTACATAACTCTTACATGCTTTTGTTCATGGGGCCGGTTTGAATGAGTGTAGCTCTAAATCTTGTGGGCATCAAGAGTCTTTTTAATTAGATTTAATTGTATTACTTATTGTTATATAATAATCTATCCTAACAATTTGAGTAGCGTCACTCTTAGCTCACACTTTTGTTAAAATAACAATCTAAGTAACATAATTATCAAATAATTAAAAAAATTATACACAATTACAAACAATACAATAATTATAAACAAAAGGAAAAAATATACTAGCAAAATCAAATATATGAGAGTTATTTTATTAGAATTGTTATTGGTAGCTAAGGTAAATGTCATATAAGTTTTTACTAGTCAAGTTAATAATAATATGAATGATTATCAAACAATAGAAGGTAATATGGATTATTAAAATCCTATTCAGATTTCTAGCAGTTTCAGCCTTTTACTTAAACGAGTTCTGTTTCATTTCATCTCAAAGATTCATTTGAACACTATGCTTGTTTTGATTTATGCGACTTTTAAACTTTTTATTTAAATGAAACTATAAACTTTAAAGCTGCAATGTTTTATATTTATGAACCAGCATACTGAGAAAGGCATAAAATTAGCCTAAAAAATAAACAAAAGCAAAAGTAAAAATGTATAACAATAACATTAAAAAGTGACTATAAAAAAAACATAATTCAGGTCTAACAAAAATACTAGCATGATTTCAAAAGCAATATTCAAACAAATTCCAACATTACATTAGCATTCATTCCTCAAGAAGCTAAACCAAAGATCATTTCTCACTCGTCATCTTCATCTGAATCATCATCAACATTTGCTCCAGCAGCAGCATTCAAAGCATTCAACCTCTCGATAAGCTTTTGCTTCCTCTCGTCATAAGTTAGCTTCTTAAGATTGTACCTAGAACAAAAGACGAAAGCAAAGATCAAGAAGGTATATTGACACATTTTACTTCCAAATACATATATACATACATCAAAGGTACAATTCTTAATTTACAGATTCAATTAGCATTAAAATTATATTTGATTTTGTAACCATCATTCAAATGTTAATAATTTTCTAAGTAATAAGATCAAGCCTGATCCGGAGTAAATTAAGATTGTTATTACCTCTTGCGCTCCTTTGGTGGTTGTTTCTCAGACTTCTTCGCGGTCGGGTCAGCACGAATGGCAGCATGGACCTTTTTGTAAAGCTCTTCAAGGTTATCTGGTTCAACACCAGCCTTAATGTACTCAGAAAAATGACTCTGGTACTTCTCTGGTTCATCTTCCATTAGAGTCTGGCAAGCAAAACCAATAGAATAAAAATGTTCAAATAAATCACAGCATAAAATGCACCAACAAATTAATAACCTATTGAATGGTAAAAGTTGAACTCACATTCATATACGAAGCAACATGCCCACCATAGATGTATTTGCGGTGAACATCAGCATCAAGACTCTTTCCATCCTTGTTAAAACCAGCAAACCTTTTCTCGCTGTGTGGGATATCAAGGCCTCCATCCAGAGCTCCCTAATATCATGTCCATTTTGTTGATTTGAAATTAAACATGAGAATTGTTTTTTTTTATCACCAATAACAAGTAAAACAAACTTTTTTAAAATAAAACTGATCATGTTGGTTTTACGGGTGAAACAAGTTTTATAATGGCACAAAACATAATTTTAAAGCATATATTAACTATATTATTACTCTTGAAAATTAAATGTTAAAGAATTGACCCCAGCTGATCATGAGAAAGATCAACAAAACCCTTTCAAGGATATCCAACTGGTTTTGACCAACACCTACGATAACCAATTCAGCCACAACTATGAGAAAATACAAAGTGTATACTTATATACCTTAAGGGCACCAAAAACACGGTTTCCAGTGGTTGTTCTAATTAGACCAACATCAAGAAGAGCGCGGAAAGGCCTCCTGCTTTCTGCAGGTTCAACAGAAAAATCTTCTCCAGTAGCCTGTAAATACCAGCATTTGATATTAAAAATTAGTGGAAATATAAAAACAAAAGGATCCAAACTAATAATCAAAACTTGCGTTAAAATACCTCAACATTCCCCTGGTACTCATCGTCCATTTCAAGATGTTTCAAAACTCGGCGAGCCAAAAGAAGCCCTGTGCAGTAGGCTAAATTTACCAAAAAGAAATGTTAGGAGATTTGATTTCTAAAACACCAAGAAATGACAAGAAATGATGAAAAGAACAACAAATAACCTGCAGCATAGTTTGTAAGACCAACTTTAAGCCCATAATGAGGAAGCTCATGAGCATAAGCGGAAGCCAGAACAATATCACCAGCAATGGTTGCAGATATGATTTGTGCAACTATATCCTTGTTGGTCTAAAAGCAACATTAAAGTCATAATAGCAAAAAATATGTTCAATCCCTTATATTAATTAACAATAAACCAAACTTCAGTAACAAATACTATACAAACTTTATGTGTAAGATAAGACTTACAAATCGCACAACATATCGATATTTTGGTGTGTTGTACTTGTTTTTGTCCTGATTAATCAATCGGATCCTAGCACGGTAATCAGTCTTACCCTCTGAAGAAACAAACAAAAAAATCAAACCTTAATTACCAAAGAAAGTGAAATGCAATAACACAATGATCTATTGAGAAAAAAATTCATACGTCTCCTTCTCTTAAACTTCACTTGAAACCTCTTGAAGTAAGATCTTGACTTCTGGGCTTTGACAAAAGCCTTCAAGATAAAAACAAATGAAAACCAATAAGTCAGATGATTACATAATATAATTCATCAAACTTCAGCAAAGATTAAGATATGCAAACGGATGATGAAAATGAGGTTCAAAAAAACTATGAGAATCTTAAGATTTGGTATCTTGAAACTTAAAACAGATTTAGTAAAACAAAAATGATGCCATTTAAAAACATGCAACAATATGTGTCTACAAATTTATCACCTGCCATGAATACTACATATTTCTAAATTTTAGCACTACTTAATTTAGTTGAAAATCACCAATTATTTGTCAACAAATTATAGGTATGTAATTTCAAAACACTGCAACCAATTAACAAAAAAAACACTTCGATTTTACTCAAATAGATCAACAAAATAACTCCATGAAGATGATGTGCACAAACATCATTTCGACCAATCAAGCAAACTGATGAAGTCATGAAACACAAGTACCGCATAACCACTAACATCAAACCTAAAACCAGCATATATCCAACTGCTAAATCCACCTCAAAACTTTCAGACAGCTCAAAATCAGAAAAATCTAATACAATAATATCAACAGTAAACCCCTAATCAATATATCTCATACATGAAGTATTAACACGCAAAACAACAGAACAAACGATCTAAATTCAACCCTCGATTCCAAAATGTAGACCAGTGATAACACAAAAACAGTTAAAAATAACTTAACATCGATGCTAACAGATTAGACACAAAACATCAAGATCACATATCATCAACAGATCTTCAATGAACTGATAAAGAGCATTGATTTATGAACGAAAAATAGGATTTTTAGAGCATTACCATCGATTATCGTCGATGTGCTGCGACAGCGGGAAGAGGGTATGGAGGTTACGGAGGCAGTGAAGTATAGATGAAGCCGCTCAAATAGCAAAACCCTAGGGTCCTAAAAAGATAATGGTGGGCTTTTGTTTGGGCTTAGTGTTGTTTGATGATTGAGATGACCCATATTGAATGAAACGATACTATCTCTGGCCCATTAGTGGCTTGTGGTAACTGACTTTTTATGCTTGCTATATTTATGACCTTTTGTAATTTTCTAAAGCCACGTTTGACGTTCCGTTTCAGAAGCTATTTTGATTTTGAAAACTAGTTTTCTAAAATTTAAAAATTTTAACTTTTTAAACTACTTTTCTACTCACATTTTCATCTTCATTCAAACACATCTACATCTGCTTTTAACTTATTCATTCTTTAAAAGTCAAAAGTGGTTTTTAATAAACAATCCCAAACACCCACTAAATGTTGTGTTTTCTACTTGAGAGAAAGTAAATGGTCCATGTAGACTATGTAAATATGTTATATAGTTTTACATCATGTCATAACTAAATCTATAACATCTAATAAAACAAGTTTTTCTTTTATCACTTGTCATTCTATTAACTTATTTTTTATCACGTATCCTTTTTCTAAACATCCACATATTAATTTTCCCTCTAAAATGATATTATATTAACTTAAATACTCATTCAAATTTCTCTCTCTTATTAAAAATAAATTTTATTAATTGCTATATTTTTATCTCTCTTATCTAGTTTTTTTTTAAATCAAGCTATCTTTTTTTTAAAGATTTTATGAAGGAAATTATAAATCATATTTTTTAATTAAAATCTAAATAACAAAAAACTAAAGTTTTATATAATATGAAATTTTCTAAAACACATGTGAAATATTTTAAAACAGTCTTATTTAAACAATCAGAATAATTACAAAACAAATTTTTTTAAAAACAAGATTTTTAGCCTATCCATATCTCTATAAAAAAATTAAAATAAGCGTGAAATAATTGTAAACCTCATTATGCTTACTTTCTCATTTCTCTATATTATTAATAATAATACTGAATAATAATAATATTACTCATAACGTTTTCAAATTAAAAATATATAATGTAGTAAATTAAAAATATATTTTTATTAAAACCACACTTTTTAAAAACAAAAATTTTATAAAATACAGAATACAAAGAATTAAAAAAAACATTTTTCATAAAAACAATATATTTAAAAATCACAATTTTTATATAAAATAAGTTTAAGAAAAATACATTATTATTTATTTACTTAAAGTAGCTATTTATATGTAATTATAATCATATTGTATCTTCAAGTGTAATTTTATAATGCATAAATTTTATAAATAATTATTTAATATTTTATTCATTCAATCCGTTTATTACGACTAACCTAGTAATATATAAAAATGTTGATTATTAAAACAAAAGATCATATTGACCTATTTTATTCAACTTCTATTAATTTTGTTTGTTTTATACAAGATGGGTCATCACATCGAGGTTTTGTTACCGTACACCGAATGTTAGGCTAATTCATTTCAAATTTGTAGCTATGATTATGACTTATAGTTTTTTCTTTTGAACGGTCAACAAATAATTTTTAAGTCCGGTCACCCGGGTAAACCCATTGGCGAAAGGTCAATTACGCCCGCGAACAAAAAGGGTAATTATGACATATAGTAATGTTGTGTTGTACGATACATTATACAGTACAATCCTACGAAACATACATATCTATACTACTATATCTATACTACTATAATAAGGGTGAATGATGGACAAAATGGTAATTTGCACAAAGTTTAAGACGGGTAACTGAAAAATTTATAAAGAAATTCTTATTTGTGTATCATCTTCTTCCAAAAATACCCTCAATCAATGGTTACCATCCGCATTCATCACCACCTCTCCCATCAAGAGCCATCAGTTACCGTCAGGAGCATTCATCACCATCGGTTACCACCAGCATTCATCACCATAAAGTCATCGACCATCGGTTACGAAAGAGTGATTATGATGGTTTAATAGGTGTTAATCCATCGGTTACAATTAGCATTCATCGCCATGAATCCATCGGTAAAGGGATAGTGATTCTGATGATTATAATAGGAGTTCGGTTAATCTTGATTCAAGGGGGAAAGAAATCGATAGCGGCTGAGGGAGGGGTTCAGGTGATTTGAGAAGGCGGGGGCGATTTGGGGGTGAATTGGATGGAAAAAATCAAGGGTTTTCTGGTGATGTTAATAGGTGTGAATCCAAGGATCTCAATGCAGGAATTATCAGTATTAAAATAAATCAATTCAATGATCGCGGAATTATCATTAATTGACGTTTAATTGTTTTAATGATTAATGATGAACACAACCACAGAAACACAATAACTGCGAATTCAATAATTATTCAAACGTATTTCATTAACTATCAAGTAATGATTACAAAAGAATAATAAAGAATAACTATGAACAATGAATTCTGTGAATCGAATAATGTTGATGTTGATGTGACGGCGGTTAGGGTTGCACAATGATGTAACTCTTGACAGCCGTAATATTGATTGCTTGTGTTCCCCGAGATGTGAAACCTAGGACTTGTATTTATAGATGATTTGAGTCGGCTAAGGAAACACCGAATCTCTTGGGATTTGTTATTGATTATGTTGACTTGTTTGACTTCTTATTTGCAATCGCACAAGTATAATGTTCTTCCGCAGGAGTCTTGTCGTCCGCAGAACTTTTGTTCTTCCGTAGATGAATTGCTCTTCCGTAGAAGTGTTGTTCTTCCGTAGGAAATCCTTCTTCCGTAGGAGTCTTTACTTTATGGTCCTTTGATCATCCGCATGAATATTCACTTGGTCATTTGGTCTTGTAAGAAACATATCTACGGATTAACAATAATGTTCATCCGTAGATGTTTCTTACACTTGGTCAATATCATGAATCCTTCCAAGTATATTGTTTCTCCCTGTCAACAGTCACAAATCAACACACACATATATGGGTTAACCTATAGATTCAATGCACATATATATATATATATATATTGACTGTTACAAGTATTAATTACAAGACTTGACTCAAGTACTAAGCCTATACAAAATGATCTAGACCTATACACTAGATCCAACAATACTCCCCCTTAGGCTTAGCTCCTTGTAATCAGTCCTTCAAAACTGCAAGCTCTTTTACTCTTGCTATCATCTTATTGTAGAAATAGGATACAGCAGTCTTCTGATCATCGTACTTGTACTTGATCTTCATTCTGCTGATCTTCTTCAGTGTATCATAACTCAGCCCCAAAACATCTTCTTCGGTAGTGAGTGTTTCCACTACACTATCGTTATGTACAATTTCAAGTTCATCTTCTTCTGAGATTCTGAGCTCAGACACCTCTTCTATTGTTGTTCCCTTCAACAGCCCAGCTTCATGCTTTCTTCTCTTGTGTGCCTTTGCATGCAGTTTATCTACAACTTGTATCATGTGTACATACAGGCAAAGATCATTCTGAGCTTTTTCATCTGATAGCTTTGGGAAGAATTTGTCGTGTAGATATGATGTGTAGCTTGGATGCAGCATCTTTATCTCTACTGGATCGAAAATTCTTATCTTTTCAGCCTTCTTCCCATCAGCATTTCTCAGCAATACCATCTCTTTATTTCTTTCAACATATCCCCATTCTGTGATGGGATAAGTGAATTGATTTCCTTTGAAGCTTTTGATGGTATTTGAGCTTTTGTCACATCCAACTCTCTTTAGCATATCATCATCTACAAGAGATGAGACTTCAGCTGTTCTTCTTTTCTTACTTTGTTTGATTCTTTTGTGCTCCTTATCATCTTTCTTTGCTTGTATGAGCACATCATCAGCAAATCTGGTTTTCATACCATTTACAGCTGCAGAGAAGTCTCTCCTCCTAAGATGGATTGGATAGTTGGTTATTGGGATGCTTTGTAAATCCCTGATGTCTTGCTCTGGAAGACTCAACAGAGCTTCCACATCATGGAAGTATTGAATTCTTCCAGATGTCCTCTTTATTACTGCACAATCCCAGTCTGGATCATATTTCCAGGCCATAATCCTGTGTTCTTCCACAGAACTGGGAGTTGTGATATGATCATACAGTTCAATGAGAGTTGATTTCTTCTCAGTAATTTCTCGAACTGTTGTTCCCAGAGGCCATACCTTTCCGGGGATTACAGGCCTTGGCTTTCTGGTCAGTTTTTCTTTTTCCTTGTGCTGATCTTTTGGTTCAACAGTTACTGGATCAGCAGCAAGTTTGCTTTGTTCTTTTGGATGTGGAGCAGTGGTTCTGAACTTAACCCCAGTTTCCAGTTCCACTTTCATCACATACTCCATCATCCTCCGCAGTTCTCCAGTAGATCTGCCTTTGAGCTCATGCGGTTTGTAGTTGTGGCCCTGTAACCAGCATGTCATGTTATACTTGGTAAGCTTGGCTGTGTCACAGTGGCCTAAGTCTTTCTTATTTTTTCTAATGACTGAAAGACAGTGAAGGCTTCATAATCACAGTTTGGAATTATGAACCTTGCAAATTCGAACTCTTTCAGTACATTCTTCATTTCAGTAGAATTCATCCTCTCAACCATGTCATAAGGAAAACCATGGTTGATGAGGGTCATGAACATGCTTGAATCAGGCCTCTCTTCCAGAATGTCTACTGTGGTTAAAAGGTCATCGGCCTTTCCTCCCTTTTTATCAGTGGGGGACTCCATCCTGGTCAGCTCCTCCCATTCTTTCTCACTATCATCATCATCTCCGGATGATACCTTCACAGTAGAGACATCTACTGAAGGAGTAGGTTCAGGAGATGGAAGTTTTTGCCTTTTAGGGGAGGCTTCTTCTTCAGATTTCTTTTTGATTGCACCCAAGTATTGTCTTTTCCGGGAATAAATAATCAATTGCTTTGGAGCTTCAGCTGAAGGTTTTGATTGTTCAACACTTGGGCCCTCTTTTGTTTTCAGAACAGATATCTTCCTTTTCAGTTCCTCTATCTCTTCATCCTTTTGTTTTATCAGCTGAGCTTTATCACTTTGCTCAATTTTCAAAGATGCCAGCAACTCTTGTTCTTTTTGCAAAAGTGCATCAATCACTTCATTATTGCATTTTGCATCTTCTCTCAGTCTTTTCAGACTTGCATCCTTCATCATCAGTTCTTCATCTTTCTCTAGAATGATGCCTTTTAGTTCTTGTATTCTTTGCTTTCGCTTATTTGATTTGAGTACTAGCTTGTTGTACTCAGTAACCAAAAAGCTTTTGCTGACAGGAATGTCACTATCACTTAAGTCATCTTCATGATATGCAATGACATCCTCAGCAAATCCTTGTTGTAATTCCCTTTGCTCATCAGCAGTTTAATTATCTTTCATTGAAGATATGGGATCAGTATTGTCTGATGGCACTTGTTCTTCAATGCGTGTGGGAGAGATGGGAACAGTGCTAGCTTGAGATAATATCTCAGTTTCTCCTGAGTGTACAGAGTGTACAGACTCAGTTATCTCAAAAAGTTCAGTGCTAACACTTTCCGGTGATGGATGTTTTGATGATTCTGGTGGTGGTTGTACAGGGGATTGGATTTGTAGTGGAGAGAAAGGTTGAGTGTGATGTGAGGATGAATGAGAAGGTGATGGTGATTGTTATTGAACTGGAGAGATTGGATGAGTGTTTTTGGTGGAAGATGAGGATATTAGCAGTGGAGATTCATGGTGATGAATTGGAGATATTGGTTGGGTGTTGATGCTGGCTTGTGATTGTGATTGATGAGGGGGTGTTTGGCTAGGTGATTGTTGTTGGAGTGGTGGAGTTTGGAGTGGTGAGAGATGTTGGAGTGGTGGTGTTGGACTTGGTGAGTGAGAAGCTTGAACAGATTCAGCCGATGACTCGGCTTCATCTACCCAAACCAATTCTTATGGCAAGTCTGCTTGAGCATCCACCACATGTGCGAACATTGGCATGTCTTCGCCCTGGTACTTCCCACTGAGTTTGTTCAGCACAGATTTGCCCAAGTGTGCTTGCACAAACACTTCTCCAACTCTGTCCAGCCTTGGAAGTTCAGAGTTGATCACCAGTTGTAGAAATCTAGGGAACATGTACATCTTATCATTCCGCTGAAGTTTGACTTGTTCACTTAGACAGTTAAAGATGTACTTGGGGTAGTTATACGTTCTTCCCTCGAATATACCAATGATTCCAGATGATATGTGTCGTGAAAATCTATCGAGCCCCGACTTCCTGTTGGATATGCACTTCAGGTAGGTATGGCATAAGAATCGATAAGGTTTGCACAGTCTACCCTTCTTTATCTCCCCTTTCTCATAATCTCCATCGTACCCCATAAGATTGAACACCTTCTCCGTGTATTCATTCTCAAATACATCGGGGTGCCCTATCTCTCTGTCACCCAATTCCAGACATCTTCGGATTGTGCTTTCATTGATTCGAATATGTCACACCCTCAAAATCCGCGTGCGGAGTTCTACCGCGAGGCGTGTGAACAAACCAGGATCACAGTCAATAGTTACTTGGAACGACTTTATATGCAACGTTTAACATAACTAACCAAAGTTCAAACTTTATAATACATGCGGAAGCGTTTAACAAAATAAACAAACCCAAAATATATAAAGATAAACATATATATATATATATATCATTGTTTAAGCGTTAGGATGCATGCTTGACCCGTGTAGTGCTCCTAACAGCAGTCCAGATTTAATGACCTGAGAATAGCATACTAAAAGTCAACACACGGTTGGTGAGTTCAAGAGTTTGCGTTTAAACATAATAGTTTAACAAAAGTGTATATCAACCCAATGGTTGGTAAGTTCAAGAGTTTGCGTTTAATCATAACAGTTTAACAAAAGAGTAATCAACCCAATGTTTGATGTGTTTCAAGAGTTTGCGTATAAACATAACAGTTTACCAATAGTGTGTATCAACCCAATGGTTGATCAGTTCAAGAGTTTGCAGTTAAACATCCCAGTTTAACAATAGCGTGTATCAACCCAACGGTTGATCAGTTCAAGAGTTTACAGTTAAACGTCACAGTTTAACAATAGCGTATATTTAAGCATGTGCATTGTAATGGCTAGCTAGCCCATTCCCAAACGATATTAAATAGTGATTTCGACATTGAAGCTGACTGTGTTATGTTTGCCTCCAGCCACGATGTCATATCGTGACTAATGTTCATAGGACAAATTGCACCCGACTGACCTCGAGTCACACAGGTGGGGCTCGTCACACCCAGTAGTACTACCCAACTTTCCCCGCTATCCAATATGAACAATTCGAAAGTGTGAGGACTTTTATAATGATAAACAGCACTATATTAATATCATACACATCTTAAATATATAATGAAAACGTTTGTAACATTACCAGTATGCTATCTCCCCCAAAAGAGTTTTAATAAAATGAACTTACCCAAAAGAGATTTAGTAAAATAGTGGGGCTTGAACTCACCAACCGTGTGTTGACTTTTAGTATGCTATTCTCAGGTCATTAAATCTGGACTGCTGTTAGGAGCACTACACGGGTCAAGCATGCATCCTAACGCTTAAACAATGATATATATATATATATATGTTTATCTTTATATATTTTGGGTTTGTTTATTTTGTTAAACGCTTCCGCATGTATTATAAAGTTTGAACTTTGGTTAGTTATGTTAAACGTTGCATATAGAGTCGTTCCAAGTAACTATTGACTGTGATCCTGGTTTGTTCACACGCCTCGCGGTAGAACTCCGCACGCGGATTTTGAGGGTGTGACAGATTGGTATCAGAGCCATTGGTTATAGAGAACTAGGTTGCATACACACTAGACTATAACCGCACACTGTTAGTTAGTTACTTGTTCCTAGTCTTCCTAAACTTAACTTATTATCTTAGGTTCAAATCCTTAGACTTTATGTCTAAACTATGAAAATCATATCGAGGTTTTAAAATTTCATGAACCAAATGAACTTGTGTGACACATAGACACCTGTATTCTGGATTTCCTGGCAAAAAGCCTTCGGGCTAAGGCTAGCATATCGCATATATCTCATTACGAGACCTGGTATGCTTACCTGGGGATTTCTGGGATGAGTGATAAACTATGGTCAATACACAAGTCCATAAGGTAAATGGGATACCTTTTTACTGAACATGGAACAATACCGAGTCCGGCGACTCACAAGCAATGTCTATACACTACAGCACGACATAGCTGAATGATTCTATTCTATTTCCTTTAAACGATTCGGACTACGTAGCGTTTCTTTATTTTGGAACCTATGTGGAAAGAGTTGTTTCCCCACCCAAACAACAAACTCAATTTGTTATAAACATTGTGGTGGTGATGAATTCATTATCTCCTTATTGTTTACTATAATGAGATAAAAAGGATTGATTCATTACTCATTATTGTATTTGTGAATATAAAGTGAAATAATGGACGCCCAAAGACGTGGACGTGGTCGTGGACGAGGACGCGTGCGTGGACGTGGTGCCGGTGACCAAGGTGTCGGTGACCAAGGCGCTGGTCCTATTAATATGACCCCTGCGGAATTACTGCTCTAATCAATGTACAAGTTCAGGCAGCGGTAGCTGCTACCCAAACAAGACAGCCAGCAGGACCACCAACGTGTACCTACAAGTCCTTCATGGACTGTAAGCCTCACACCTACAGTGGAACCGAGGGAGCTGTAGGGTTAGTGAGATGGTTTGAGAAGACGGAGTCCGTATTCTCAAAATGTAACTGTCTGCCTGCTGACCAGGTGAAATACGCTACGGGGCATTGTCTTGGTGGAATGCGCAAGTGCAAATGCTAGGGCAAGCCATGCAATTGTCTTGATGATTGAGGATACTGCCCACGAAGCGAAGTACAAAAACTTGAAGTGGAATTCTGGCAGCTGAAGATGCAAGGATCAGAAATTGAGACTTATACCACAAGATCATGAGCTGGCCACTCTATGTCCAGGAATGGTAAACGAGATGCACAAGAGAGTGGAACACTACATCCGAGGATTGGTGCCAGAGATTAGGAGTATGGTTACTTCCTCAAACCCGGCTACTATCCAGCAAGCTATCCGCCTAGCCCACAAACTGACTGATGAAGCTGTGGAGGAAGGACGATTACCAAAACGGGGCGCTGCGGCGAGCGTGTCCGACAACAAGAGGAAGTGGGATACCTCTAACAACACCAACAACAACAATAGAACATCATCGTCCGGTGGTCAACATCAGCAACAAACACCACAACAACAACACAGGAGGTTCGACAACAATCGTAACTTCAACCAGTCAGCCTCGAACAATCAAGGATCGAGCAGTTATGGTGGTAAACAGCCGAGGTGCCCACGGTGCAACTATCATCATGTTGGAAGATGTGACAATTACAAGTGTCAGCGGTGTGGTAAAATGGGACACTTGGCTAAGGATTGCCGTGGTGAGTTGGTTAGGAAGCCACAGCAAACTCAGGAGACTCGAAAGGGTTGCTTTGAGTGTGGGAAAGAAGGGCACTACAGGAACAACTGCCCGCAGCTGAGGAAGAACGGTAATGGAACTGGCCAAAACAACAACAATCAAGGCAACAACAACAACAACAATGGTAACGGTGGTAACAATAATGGAGCCAAAGGGAGAGCCTTCGTCATTGGCTCAGGTGAGGCTCTAAATGATCCTACAACTATTACTGGTAGATTTTCTGTCAATGGATGTTTTGCTACGATACTGTTTGATACTGGGGCCGATAGGAGTTTTATATCCTTAAAGTTCTGTAATTTTCTAAGTGATATTCCTTCTGCCTTAGAATCCAAATATACCGTAGAATTGGCCGACGGTAAACAAATCCATGTAACACACATTCTTAGAGATTGTAAGATAGAACTCGCTGGTCATACTTTCGCTATAGATCTTATGCCTGTTACACTAGGAAGTTTCGACGTTGTGGTAGGCATGGATTGGCTCTCTAATAAGCAAGCGGAAGTCATATGCCATGAGAAGATCATACGAATCCCTGTTGGTGATGAAATTCTTACAGTCCGAGGCGATAGGAGTGGTGCAGTAATGGGTATTATCTCTTACATGAAGGCGCAAAAGTTGTTACGAAAAGGGCGTGTGGCTATTCTGGCACTCGTCACCGACAAGCAGTCCGAGGAAAAGAAAATAGAAGACATTCCCGTGGTAAGAGATTTTCCAGAGGTGTTTCCAGAGGATCTTCCTGGACTACCACCTCATCGCCAAGTGGAATTTCAAATCGAACTGACTCCCGGTGCAGCCCCGATTGCTAGAGCACCTTATCGATTAGCACCAAACGAATTACAGGAGTTGTCATCACAACTTCAGGAGCTTTTAGATAAGGGCTTTATCCGACCTAACTCATCACCTTGGGGAGCCCCTGTTCTCTTTGTTAAGAAGAAGGACGGCACTTTCCGAATGTGCATCGATTATAGAGAATTAAACAAAGTCACAGTCAAGAACCGATATCCTCTACCTCGTATCGACGACTTGTTTGATCAGCTTCAGGGATCGAGCTATTATTCGAAGATCGATTTGAGGTCTGGTTATCATCAACTCCGAGTCCGTGAGGAGGACATCTCCAAAACCGCATTCCGTACTCGTTATGGTCATTACGAGTTCTTGGTCATGCCTTTTGGGTTGACTAATGCACCTGCGGTATTCATGGACCTCATGAATCGCGTGTGCAAACCCTATCTCGATCAGTTTGTTATCGTGTTTATCGATGACATACTGATATACTCTAGGGCCAAGGAGGACCATGAAGAACATCTACGATTGATCTTGGAATTATTGAAGAAGGAGCAACTGTACGCCAAATTCTCTAAGTGTGACTTCTGGAAACGTGAAGTGCAATTCCTAGGTCATATCGTTAATGAGAAGGGAATACATGTTGATCCTGCAAAGATTGTGGCGATAAAGAATTGGGCTACACCTAAGACACCGACTGAGATAAGGCAATTCCTGGGGTTAGCAGGATATTACCGACGATTCATAGAAGGATTCTCTAAAATCGCACAACCTCTCACAGCCTTGACCCACAAAGGAACGACATACAAATGGGGTGAAAGTCAAGAGGCGGCTTTTCAGCTGTTGAAACAGAAACTCTGTAGTGCACCGATATTGGCACTACCAGAGGGGACAGATGATTTCGTGGTGTATTGTGACGCATCCATTCAAGGATTGGGTTGTGTCCTGATGCAGCGAGATAAGGTGATAGCTTACGCCTCGAGACAACTGAAGATTCACGAGAAAAACTATACCACCCATGACCTGGAATTGGGTGCAGTGGTTTTTGCCTTGAAGATTTGGAGACACTACTTGTACGGTACCAAATGCACTATCTATACCGATCACAAGAGTCTTCAGCACATCTTTGAGCAAAAGGAGTTAAATATGCGGCAACGACGGTGGTTAGAGTTACTCAATGATTATGGCTGTGCAATCAAGTATCATCCGGGTAAGGCTAATGTGGTAGCCGATGCCCTTAGTCGTAAGGAAACCCTAAAGCCTCGTCGAGTACGCGCATTACAAATAACTATCCACTCTGACCTGCCAGCACAAATCAGAACTGCTCAATCTGAGGCCTTGAAGACGGAGAATCTCAAAGCAGAATACATGCGAGGCATGGAGAAGTAGTTGGAGGTTAAAGCTGATGGAATCCGTTATTTTATGAAACGGATCTGGGTACCACAGTACGGGAATTTGCGAGAGCTGATAATGGATGAAGCTCATAAGTCACGTTACTCTATTCATCTCGGTTCAGACAAGATGTATCAGGACCTGAAAGAATTTTACTGGTGGTCGAAAATGAAAGCGGAGATAGCCATGTATGTAAGTAGATGCTTAACTTGTTCCAAGGTTAAGGTGGAATACCAGAGACCATCTGGTTTACTTCAACAACCGGAAATTCCAGTGCGGAAATGGGAGCAGATCTCCATGGACTTTATCACGAAGTTACCTAGGACTCCCAGCGGATGCGATACCATTTGGGTTATAGTAGATCGCTTAACGAAATCCGCACACTTTCTGGCAATCCGAGAGACTGATCGAATGGAGAAGCTGACACGTATCTATTTAAGGGAAATAGTCTCTCGTCATGGCGTGCCGATATCTATCATTTCTGATCGTGACGCTCGGTTCACTTCTCATTTCTGGCAATCATTACAACGATCATTGGGAACACGGCTGGATATGAGTACCGCGTATCACCCGCAAACCGATGGTCAAAGTGAGCGTACGATCCAGACACTGGAAGACATGTTGCGTGCCTGTGTAATTGATTTTGGCAGCAGCTGGGAAACTCATTTACCATTGGTTGAGTTCTCCTATAATAACAGTTATCATACCTCAATTAAGGCAGCTCCATTTGAGGCACTGTATGGGCGTAAGTGCCGGTCACCTATTTGTTGGGCAGAAGTTGGGGAAAGTCAACTTACCGGTCCTGAACTCGTGCACGAGACGACTGAGAAGATCGTACAGATCCGTAATCGTATGGCAGCAGCGCGAGATAGACAGAAAAGTTATGCTGATAAGAGACGGAAACCTCTAGAGTTCTAAATTGGTGACAAAGTGTTATTGAAAGTCTCACTGTGGAAAGGCGTAGTTCGGTTTGGCAAACGAGGAAAGCTGAATCCGAGGTATGTTGGACCATTTAAGATATTGGAAAGAATAGGTCCAGTGGCCTATCGACTAGCCTTACCTGAATCACTGAGTGGAGTTCATAATGTGTTCCATGTTTCAAACCTGAGGAAATGCCTCGCTGACGAGACTCTCATCGTTCCGTTAGACGAGGTACATGTTGACAAACAACTACGCTTCATCGAGGAACCAGTGGAAATTATGGACCAAGAGGTCAAGACACTCAAACACAGTCGTATCCCTATTGTCAAAGTCCGGTGGAACTCCCGGCGTGGTCCTGAGTTCACTTGGGAAAGAGAGGACGAGATGATGCGCAAGTATCCTAACCTGTTCAAGGATGCTGCCAGTACATCTTAATTTTCGGGACGAAAATTCCTCTAACAGGGGGATGATGTGACAACCCGAAAATTTTTCGTGATTTAATATAAATTTTATGTGAATTTACGATTTATTTTTATATTTTTATTATTATTTAAAAATAGTATTAATAATAATAAAAATAATGACAATGATAATAATAATAATATTATTATTAAAACTAATAATGTTAATAATGAAAATAATAATAATAATGAAAATATTATTATTTGCAAAATTAATATAATTGATTAATAAAGTCCAGGGGGTAGTTTTGCAAATATTAAAACTTGTTTTAAAAACTTAAATCATGAAATAATAAAACATCTAAAGTACAGGGGGCCATTGTGTAAATTGTTTTAAAATACCCAACCCGCCGCCCGTCCCCTTCGATTCCAGCCGGCTCTCCGGCGGCTCTCCGACAGCCCCAAAAGCCAAGAACATCGCGATTATAATGCAATCCAACTATACCGACACCTTCTAGAGGATGGACCGAACTCGGGGACCATTTCAATTTGATAATTCAAGTCGGTGTGGTGTGTTTACCACTAAACCGAATTTTTCGGCCGACCCACTCACCATAAACGTATTATCACTGTATTATATTCAAATTAATCGAACGGGACTGGCTATATAAGCATCCCTAAGCTAATGATACCTTCACACACCTCTCAAACACTTGAAAACTCTCAGTTCGATTACCTCTCTATCGCGGACCTGCAACCCATTCGAACTCCTACTCAGACACGTTATAAACCCAAATTAACATAGGGCTTTTGCTCATTTGATTCCTTAGAAGCTTCCTGTACAACCAATTTGATTATCATTAACGTTTGGATAGCAATCGATTACCCCATTGTCGCGAACCTGCATTTAGTCGGATACCCTCTGTAGAGCTTCGAAACAGGTAAATACACACACCATTGTACTCGTTTTTACAAGGGGAACAATAACCCCATGAATTCTGATGCAATAGAAATCGATTTGGGATCAATTTGGTGTGGATCGAACCTGGGCTTCTTGGTGATTTGGGATTACTGGGGTTTAAGTTTAAAACAATTAAATGTGGGGTTTTAACCGCGGCCTTGTGCCTTGGTTTACTGGTTTGTGGGTGTGATGGTGAACCGGAGGTCAGGGGTTCGAACCCTGCCCCTGACATGTATTTTTTTAAGGCCTTTTTGACCTTTTAAAAAATACAGAAAAATTCTGAAAAATTATAAAAATAATTTTTATAAACTTTATTTATTTTAGAAATTATATAGTTAATTTCTGGAAATTTATTTCTTTAAATCTTATTTATTTATTTATGTAAATAATTATTTAAAATTGTTATCTTTATAAAAATGGATTTATTTATAATAATTTAAATCATTAAATTATTAATGGATATTATATTATTTATGGAATAATTCTGATAATATAAATGCAAAATTTGATTTTATAAATATTTATAAAATCTTACAAAATTAAATATAAACTTACATAATTAAATAATGTTTATAATTTATTTAGAATATAATGATATGTTGAAATCATTATTAAGATAATCAAATGAAATATAAATCTTTAGTTATTAAAACAAAATAACTAAATGATTTAATTGTATGTTTGTAACCAATTCCCGAGAACCAAATCCTAAATCAATTGAACACCAAGTTCAAAGATCTAACTTATTTAGGTTATAAATTTGTATTTATTTACTTATGTGAATTATAATTCCTTAGGAGCAATTCACTAGCTTATCAACATCACACGAGAATATTGAGGTGAGTTCAAGCCCCACTATTTTACTAAATCTCTTTTGGGTAAGTTCATTTTATTAAAACTCTTTTGGGGGAGATAGCATACTGGTAATGTTACAAACGTTTTCATTATATATTTAAGATGTGTATGATATTAATATAGTGTTGTTTATCATTATAAAAGTCCTCACACTTTCGAATTGTTAATATTGGATAGCGGGGAAAGTTGGGTAGTACTACTGGGTGTGACGAGCCCCACCTGTGTGACTCGAGGTCAGTCGGGTGCAATTTGTCCTATGAACATTAGTCACGATATGACATCGTGGCTGGAGGCAAACATAACACAGTCAGCTTCAATGTCGAAATCACTATTTAATATCGTTTGGGAATGGGCTAGCTAGCCATTACAATGCACATGCTTAAATATACGCTATTGTTAAACTGTGACGTTTAACTGTAAACTCTTGAACTGATCAACCGTTGGGTTGATACACGCTATTGTTAAACTGGGATGTTTAACTGCAAACTCTTGAACTGATCAACCATTGGGTTGATACACACCATTGGTAAACTGTTATGTTTATACGCAAACTCTTGAAACACATCAAACATTGGGTTGATTACTCTTTTGTTAAACTGTTATGATTAAACGCAAACTCTTGAACTTACCAACCATTGGGTTGATATACACTTTTGTTAAACTATTATGTTTAAACGCAAACTCTTGAACTCACCAACCGTGTGTTGACTTTTAGTATGCTATTCTCAGGTCATTAAATCTGGACTGCTGTTAGGAGCACTACACGGGTCAAGCATGCATCCTAACGCTTAAACAATGATATATATATATATATGTTTATCTTTATATATTTTGGGTTTGTTTATTTTGTTAAACGCTTCCGCATGTATTATAAAGTTTGAACTTTGGTTAGTTATGTTAAACGTTGCATATAGAGTCGTTCCAAGTAACTATTGACTGTGATCCTGGTTTGTTCACACGCCTCGCGGTAGAACTCCGCACGCGGATTTTGAGGGTGTGACAGAATACGCTCATTCAGTATCTCAGCAGCAATCACTTCCTTATCAGCTTGTTGTTCAACCCGTGCTGAGTTCCAAAAGTCGATTATGTGTGCCTGATGGATCACAGGCTCTGCCGTTAAGGCGTAGAAGAGCCTGGACCGCCGAAGATATCTTATGATATCTCGACATCCTTCAGCCGCAGGATCATCAGCATTTAAAAACGCGCACACATTGTGTTCCTTTGCGAATCTGTTTGCCATCTGTAAACAACAACGAAAATCGAGTTAGCATACATGAAGTTGAATCGTTTTAATGGCAATAACCGATTAACCAGTTCCGTACTGATGTTTAGAACATGATTTACCTTCGCAATAACAGTAATCAATTACTGGATAATGTTGATTATGTTTTCTTGGAACGGATTTTTGAAAGTTTGAATGAGGGGGAAAGTGGGCGATTTTCTAGGTTAAAATTGAAAAAGTGTTCTGAAAAATTGATTAATGAATTCTGAGTCAGACACCTTATTTATAACCGAACATATTAATTTCTTTTATTAATTATGTTGGGCCCACTTTTCATTTATCCGTCCATATACTAAGTTTATTTCGAATGCATTTCTTCTTCCGCAGAACATCTGCGGAACCTTAACATCTGCGGATGTTTTGACATCTGCGGATGCCTTAGCTCAAATGCATGTGCTGCTGAATCAGAAATCACACAATACTTCTACGGATGAGAGGTATTACTGAGACTTCTACGGATGCAGAAATTTCACTGTTACTTCTACGGATGAGAAGTATTACTGAAACTTCTGCGGATGCAGAAATTTCACTGTTACTTCTACGGATGAGAAGTATTACTGAAACTTCTACGGAACGTAAAGTTCTGTTAAAAAAACTTTAATTTAAATGTATGATGTCTACTGAGTAGAATCAATTGTTGATGTTGGACATTGCTGACTTTATTTGCATGGCAATTAAGTACAAGAAAGCAAGTGTCCTGTATCCTGCATTCACGTTAGTGCTCAAGTTCCAATTCCTTCAAAGTAAATTAAATAAATTAACAGCTTTTTATTGTTTTTCATGCATGAACTACCCCCCCTAAATTTGTGATTAATGGTAAACTGTTGCATTCATCATAAATTGAAGTTGTAAACAGGCATGACAGGTATATGACAGTCTAAGTGAGAGAAAATCAGTTAAGAGGATAATTAAACATCTGGCTTAAACAATTACATGCATGCAAATATATATAGAGGGATCATACTATGACTTGGCTTCTGCTGATGTTGATTAGTTGATTCAATACACGATTGTAAGTATATAGATCCACTGAAATTCATACATGAGTAATGTATCAACTAGGAATGGTATTTATCATGTTTCGAAGTTTGTTAATCAGTAACTATCATGAGTTCCTCATTCAAGTGTCATTAGAGTATGTCCTCCGTAGGTGAGGCAAATCACTACATTTCACACTTAATGACTATGTACATTAAGTTATAAGTTCTATCTCGAGACAAATTACAGTCTCATGAATGCTTTGATGTTAAAGCTCTTTGAATTGATGTACAATTGATCACAAGTGATTTTTTAGAGCTGAGAGATGATCTTCATAGTCACCAGGTCTTTACTTTCGTAAAACAGAGGTGAACTTAACCCAGGTCTTTGTTTACACAAAACAGAGGGAGAATGAAGATCATACTCTTGGATCATATCCCCAGGTCTTTGTTCACACAAAACAGAGGGAATATGACTTTGCAAAGATAGAAGATTATAAAGTATTTTACATAGTGTGCTTTTGTAGTTGATTTGATCACATCAAGAGATAACTTATTCTTTTGACTCTCACAATGGAGTTCCCACGGACAGATACCTGTTGCTCTTAGTTTTGCATGCTCTTAGCTTTGTTTCCACTCAAGATGAACCTACTCACATATCAGAATGATACAAGTCAGTTTGAGTGTTTGTTTAAAAACCAAGCATAGTCTACTATCATGTCCCAAATATAATGCATGCACAGATGTTCTATCAGACACTTAAATCATCCCTAACTATTACTCTACACAAAGTCAGTCATATGCTTTTATTGAGTTACTCTAAGTTAATCATCCCCAAAGATTCTATCAGAAAATTAAATCTAACAGAATCAAATGCTTTAGTGAACAAATCAGCAAGCTGATTGGTTGTGTCTACTTTGACTAACTTGATTAGACCCTTTTCTGAGCAGTCTCTCAGAAAATGGTATCTGATTTCAATGTGTTTTGTTTTACTATGTTGAACTGGGTTAGCAGTTATAAACATAGCAGTTGAATTATCAATATGAATTGGTGTTTGAAGGAAATTGTAACCATAATCAAGTAATTGGTTCTGCAACCAAAGTACTTGAGAGCAACCAGCTGAAGCAGCTATGTACTCAGCTTCAGCTGTGGACACGGATACATTGGTTTGCTTCTTGCACTGCCAAGAAACAAGTCTTGGTCCTAGAAACTGACATCCACCAGTTGTGGATTTTCTGTTGTTGTTGCACCCTCCATAGTCACTATCTGAATAGGAGTAGAGGCTGAAATCTCCATCTTTGGGATACCACAGTCCTAATGCAGGTTTGCTTTTCAGATATCTGAAAATCCTCTTCACAGCATTCAGATGGGACTCCTTTGGGTCTGATTGATACCTGGCACAAACACAGACAACAAACATTATGTCAGGTCTACTAGCAGTTAAGTACATTAAAGAACCTATCATTGATCTATACAATCTTTGATCTACTGATTTGCCAGCAGTGTCAGGCACAATCTTGTCTATTATTGAGGCTGGTGTCTTGCATGAAGTTGAATCAGCAAGATTGTACTTCTTCAGAATTTGATGAATGTACTTTTCTTGATTGATGAAAATGCCATCTGTTTTCTAATGAACTTGTAAGCCAAGGAAGAATGTCAATTCTCCCATGGAGCTCATCTAAAATTCAGATTTCATTGAGTCTTCAAAGCTTTGACACAGTTTCTTGTTGGTTGATCCAAATATTATGTCATCAACATATATTTGAACCACCAAAAGATCTTGATGTTCATGTTTGAGGAAGAGTGTCTGATCAATTGTTCCTCTCTTGTAGCCATTCTTCAGTAGGAAGGATGACAATGTGTCATACCACTTTCTGGGTGCTTGATGAAGACCATACAAAGCTTTGTCAAGCTTGTATACTCTATGTGGATAATCAGGGTCTTCAAATCCAGGGGGTTGAGCCACATAGACTTCTTCATCAATTTTCCCATAAAGGAAAGCACACTTCACATCCATTTGATAGACTGTGAACTTCTTGAAAGAGGCATAAGCTAGGAAAACCCTTATAGCTTCAATTCTTGCAACTGGTTCAAAAACTTCATCATAGTCTATCCCTTCTTCTTGAGTATATCCTTGAGCAATAAGCCGAGCTTTGTTTCTCACGATTATACCCCTGTCATCCAGCTTGTTTTTGAATAGCCACCTTGTTCCAATTGGATGTTGACCTTGAGGTAGGTCTACCAGATTCCACACCTTCTGTTTTCTGAATTGTTGAAGTTCTTCTTGCATAGCCTCAACCCAACTGTTGTCCTTTAGAGCAGCTGTAATGTTTGCAGGAACTGTTTGTGACAAAAAGCGGGTGAACAAACAAATGTTTGCCACGCCTCCTTTGCTCCTTGTAGTTCTTGCATTCAGGTCTCCAATGATATTGTCTGTTGGATGAGACTTGTGGATTCTGCTTGTTGAGACAGCATCAACTGGAACTGTGGATTCTAAGTTGGAGAAACCCATTGAAGCAGATGGAGTCAGCTGAGAAGTTGAGTCTATGAAGTAATCAAAAGGCTCATGGTCAGTAGGATCAGCTTGTGTGTCAGTTGCTGCTGGGTTGTCTTCTTCCGCAGGAAGTTCTACGGAAGCATTTTGTTCTTCCGCAGGAGTAACTGCAACATCTACGGAGGCATTTTGTACTTCCGTAGGAGTTACAGCACCATCCACGGATGAACATTGTTGTTGTGCAGGCATGGTTTGCTGATTCAACACCTCTCTATCCCTTTGTTCAGCGGCTGAAGCAGGACTTACATTTGTGGATACTGATGCATCTGCGGATGTGTTTACTGATGTAACTTCATGCTGCTGAAATGATTCTTGCTGAGGTGCAGTTGAAAGTTGTGCTCGTGGTGGGTCAGCTGTCAGGGGCACCTCATTCAAACTTGGAGGCACAAATGGATAACATGTATCCGCAGCACCTGCATTGATCAGATAGCCAGTGTTAAATGATTCAGTTAATGCATCTATATCAAATAACCAAGATGATCCTTTTACATTTGTAGTAAACATGGATTCATCAAAAGAAACATTGGGAGTCTCTTCAACTATGTTATGATCTGGAATATAGACCCTATATGATTTAGAAGTGGATGAATATCCAACAAAGAAACCATCATAGGCTTTTTCAGAAAATTTGCCCAATTGTTCTTTAGTATTCAAAACAGACACATGACACCTAAAAGCTCTAAGATATCCTATAAAAGGTTTTCTTTTAAATAAGAGCTCATAGGGGTTTTATTATGTTCTTTAACAATTAATGTTCTATTTTGAACATTGCAAGCTGTATTCACAGCTTCTGCCCAGAAGGTTATGGGCAACTGAGAATCAGCTAGCATTGTTCTGGCTGCTTCAATGAGTGTTCTATTTCTTCTTTCAGCCACTCCATTTTGTTGTGGAGTTCTTGGTGCACTGAATTGTCTAGCTATCCCTTTATTCCTGCAAAAAGAATCCAAATCAGCATTGACAAATTCAGTTCCATTATCACTCCTAAAAATTTTAACTTTTAGATCAAGTTGATTCTCAATCTTGATCACAAAGTCCATTAATGTTTCAGATGTTTCACTCTTATGTTTTAAGAAAAAGACCCATGTGAATCTAGTGAAATCATCTACTATCACCAAACAATATTGTCTTTTTCCAATGCTCAACACATTGATTGGACCAAAGAGGTCCATGTGAAGCAATTTGAGTGGTGTAGTGTTAGTGTTGATTGTTTTGGATTTATGAGACACTCTGTGTTGTTTTCCTTTATAACATGAAGAACAATGATTAGAACAATGAAATTCTTTCTTTGGTAATCCAATGACTAAGTCATTTTTCACCAATTTATTCATGTTCTTCATGTTGGAATGGACAAGCCTTCTATGCCACAGTTGTGATTCATCTTCTGAAGATTTAGACAGCAGGCATGTCTCATGATTTGTGAGTGATGTGTTGTTCATATCCAAGACATATGTGTTGCCTTTTCTTGCTGCTTTAAGAAGGATCCAGTCTGCTAGAACTGCAAAACCTGGCTTAAGAATGTAACAGTTAGTGTTATCAAATAGTGTTAAGTAATTTTGATCACAAATTTGGGAAACACTAAGTAAATTATACTGCAAATTTTCACAGTAATTTACTTTTTCAAATGTTAAAACACCATTTGTTACCATTCCCTCACCAACAATTTTACCTCCCTTCTTATCCCCACCAAATGCCTCATAAGAGGCATGTTTATGTTTGAAGTCATGGAGAAGTGCACAGTTGCCTGTCATATGTCTGGAACAACCACTGTCAACATACCACTTGTTGTCGGCTCTCCATGTTTGTTCCTGAACACAAAAAGAAATTAGTTAGAATTGACAACCCAAGCCTTAATTGTCTTGGGTTTGCCAGAAATGTCAACAATAGTTACTCCTTCATGAATTAATCTTGAAGTTTCAGTATTAGTTGTTTCTTTTTGATTTGATGGTGGTGAGGATGATTCTGTTGAAGATGATTCAGGTTTTTGGATGTCTTCATGCTTATCTGAGTCTTTCTTCAACGTAGCTTGTTTTGGTTGATATTTTAACTTTGAGGAGGATCCTGTAGTTTTGAAAGTTTCTTTATCTTTCAGCTTTGATTGATGCACAGGAGTTCCTTTTGCAAAGTTATCAGAGAAACCATCAACTGCTTCAGTCTGTTTATCAGACAAATCCACCTTTTTGTGAGGTGTCTTAGACTGTGTTGGTGTTTTTTTCTTTAAAGTCTTGTCCGCAGTAGATGATCTCTTCTTTGACTTTTGTTGTTCTTTCTGAATCTTTGTCTCCTTGTCACTTACTGAGGATTGAGAATCTGATTCAGATGATGCATCTTGTGACTTTTTTTGCTCTTTTTCTTGTTCTTCTTATTAAAATAACATCCCTGAGTGGAATGGTTATTTTTGTCACATATGGCACAGTGTTTGTTGAAGAAACAATCAGCAGTCATGTGATTGTTCATATTGCAAATGGAACAATAGCTGCTGAAATAGCATTCATCAGTATTGTGATTCTTCATATCACACCATTTGCAATATTTTTCTGAATTTTCTTCAGATTCATCCTTCTGTTTATTGTTCTTTTTCTCACTTGCTGAAGCATCAGTTGATTTCTTCTTGTTTTTGTTGGGAGCATCATCAGCTGTTTCTTGTTTGCCGTTGGCTTCCTTTTGTTGCTTGATATTCAGCTTTTTCTGTGCATGTTTGTTGGCATCCCTTTTTACCTCGTCCGTAGAATCAGTTTCTCTCTTCCGTTGCTTTTCTGCGGATTCAGTAGTTTTTGCCTTCCGCAGATGTTCTACGGATTTTTCAGATTTCTCTTTCCGCAGATCTTCAACACTTGAATTTTTCTTTTTCTTTGTTGAAGATTGTTGTTTCTAACCTTTCTCTGAAGAAGACAAAGGTATCTCAGCACTTGATCCGTAGCTATCAACTTTGTAAAGGTTCAGTTCTTGAAGTCCTTCATTCAATTCAGCAATCCTCTTGCAGATAGTCTTCAGCATGTTTCGTTGCTTTGGAGGATACTGCAGCTTTGATTCTTCAAGAACTCGCGGAAGACCAGTTTCAACTTGAACATTCTTACCAATATTCAGTTGAACAGTATCATGTTCATCAGAATCATCCAAGTCATCATATTTATCAAAATCTGATTCATTATGTTTAAGTGATTCTGATTCAGTAGATTCAGTTTCACTCATCTCAGCTTCATTATTGTTTATATGACTGTTTTTTATGTCAATATTGGTGCTTGGCACAAAATGATTTGACAAATTTTTAGTCATTGTTTCAGGTAAAGTTGTGTAGTTATCATTAATAGGTGATGCAATAGCATTATAACCCAACCCGGACCTGTTCTTTGATTCAATATGAGAGTTTAGCAACTTCTCATATTGCTGAGATGATAATTGAAACTTCTGAAGTTTCACTTCAGTGGATGCATGATCAGCCATGGATTTTGTTAAGGAAGTGGTCAGATGCTCAACTTGGGCTTTGAGGCTGTAGTTTTTAGAAACATATTTTTCTAAATCTTTTTGTAAAGAACTGATTTTGATTTGATATAATTTATATTCTCTTAAGTGTGATTCATTCAAAATCATTGTTTCCTTTACTTTATCAGCCAATTGTTGAGCATGGACTCTATATCGTTCAACTTCCTCAACACATGATGATGAACATAACCTGTCTTTTACCTCTCTGGCCATAGGAGGAACTTTGTTTTCCATATGTGCCATTAATGCTTGATTTTCTTCCAAGACTTCCTTCTCATACATACTCCAGTCACATGTTCCATCTTGAAGTATGATCAGCCCTGACTCCTTAGAATTGCTTGGTCCTGCTGATGTAGTTGTGGCTGGTGGGGATGTTAGCTGAGGTTGTCTATGCAGAGATCTTTGAGAGGTTGATTGTTGATTCTGATATTGCTGTTGTTGCTGCTGCTGCTGATACTGCTGAGATGATTGTTGGTTGCATTCTCTAGAGAAGTGACCATAGAGATTGCACTTGAAACATCTGACTTTTGACTTATCAACACCAATCTTTGATGTTTTACTTGCTGCAGCCAGATTTTTATTTCTCCGCAGATATTGCTTAGCTCTGTAAGCAATCATTGCCATCTGCCATTGTAGATCCATCTCTTCTACTACATCAGGATGGAGTTCCTCCAAGTCTTGCTGACAGATGTTTGCTGATGTAAGTGAACTTCCACGATATGCTTGAAAGCTAGAACTAAAAGCTGCAAAGACTGGTTTTTGTTCTTCAGAATCCAATATCACAGTTATTGGTTCTGACTGTTTGTTTTGTTGAGAAGATTTTGCAGTTGCTGAAGTATCTCTTTTCTCTGCAGATCTTCCCTTTTCCTTTTGATTTTTACTTTGAGATGATTTCTTAGTGGGTTTGGATGCATAAAAACTGACTTCCTCTTCATCATCACTCAAAGTACAAGAGTTATCACCTTCATTATTTGAGATAAATGCACTTCTAGCATTTTTGGTTTCCTTGAAGTGATAAGGTGAGACATGAGTTCTCACACTATTGTTTCTTGATTGTTCATCCAGTTCAAGAGCTTCTACCTTAGCAACCAATATATCTACACCAGTTGTCTTGAGATCTATGGTGTTCTTGAACATGGACACTGTTTGCTTCCAACTTTCAGGCAAAGTGTGGAGCATCTTCTTGTTCAGTTCCTCAGTGGTATACTTTAACTCCAAGATATTCATCTCAGTAACAAGTTGCATAAATCTATGGAGTTGCTGAGGAATTGATTCACCCTCAATATGATGAAAGGTTTCATATTGTGATCTGAGGGTGTCTTTCCTTATGCTTCGGATCTTATCACTCCCTTTACAGAGATTGTGAAGTATCTTCCACAGGGAATTTGCTGTTTTGTAATTCTCGCACCTGATTAAGATCTCTTCTGGCAAAGCCATACTAAGCAAACTGTATGCTTTAATATCGACTTTGACCTTCTTGACATCATCAGGTGACAAGTTCTTCGTGCTGATCGGCTGATTCTTGTCATTATAATCTGGCCCAAGAGTGGGTGGAATATAAGGACCCTGAGTGATGGACTCCCACAAGTCAGAATCTGTGTAATTCACATGATTCCTGAACTTGATCTTCCAGGATTTAAAATCAGCTTTGGTTTCCAACTTTGGCGGTTGATAAGATCCTCCACCAAAAGTACTCATGTTTGATGCAAAATTATGGATCAAAATTTAAATGTTAAAATTGACAAATCTATCGAAGACTCAGATCTAGTATTCAATTGATTTGAATATAGATCTAAATCAAACAAGCAATGAGAGACTGCTTGCTGAATGACAAGTCGTTGATTTAATTGTTTGAAAATCAATTAAACAATTTTAATACTGATAGATCAATTGATCTAAATCAATGAGCACCAAGCTCTGATACCACCTGTGAATCCAAGGATCTCAATGCAGAAATTATCAGTATTAAAATAAATCAATTCAATGATCGCGGAATTATCATTAATTGACGTTTAATTGTTTTAATGATTAATGATGAACACAACCACAGAAACACAATAACTGCGAATTCAATAATTATTCAAACGTATTTCATTAACTATCAAGTAATGATTACAAAAGAATAATAAAGAATAACTATGAACAATGAATTCTGTGAATCGAATAATGTTGATGTTGATGTGACGGCGGTTAGGGTTGCACAATGATGTAACTCTTGACAGCCGTAATATTGATTGATTGTGTTCCCCGAGATGTGAAACCTAGGACTCGTATTTATGATGTAACTCTTGACAGCCGTAATAATGTTCTTCCGCAGGAGTCTTGTCGTCCGCAGAACTTTTGTTCTTCCATAGATGAATTGCTCTTCCGTAGAAGTGTTGTTCTTCCGTAGGAAATCCTTCTTCCGTAGGAGTCTTTACTTCATGGTCCTTTGATCATCCGCATGAATATTCACTTGGTCATTTGGTCTTGTAAGAAACATATCTACGGATTAACAATAATGTTCATCCGTAGATGTTTCTTACACTTGGTCAATATCATGAATCCTTCCAAGTATATTGTTTCTCCCTGTCAACAGTCACAAATCAACACACACATATATGGGTTAACCTATAGATTCAATGCACACATATATATATATATATATATTGACTGTTACAAGTATTAATTACAAGACTTGACTCAAGTACTAAGCCTATACAAAATGATCTAGACCTATACACTCTAGATCCAACAATAGGTGAAAGGGAGGTCAAGAGTCTTTTGATTCTTCACGTAAAGGGAAAAAAGTCTTATGACGATGGGTTTGGGTTTAAAAAGGTGGTAAAAGCATGAGGAAGCATCATGGTCTCTGATGATAAAGATGACGAGGGACAAAAGAAAACCATAAGTAAGTTCATAGAATCGATTGGTGATGGTGATTGGTCTTCTTCTTTTATGTTGGGATGACTTCGAAATTTGATATGTTATTGAGTTGTGCATGTCACACCCCGACCGACGGCGGAATCATCGGAGCGGACGAGGGAATGATTGATTGTTCATAACACATGATTGTCTAATAGTGGAAATAATATTAAAATCAGATTACAAGATGACATAAGTTTAACATACACAAATACAACAATTGAAACCATAAATAGTAATTGTCTTTTATTTTGACTAAGTCCGAGTCTTAAATGAGCATGTAGCAGCCCACTAACTTGCGTAACCTGAAATCATGTGAAAAGTATCGAGTCAGCTAAAAATTAGCCGGTGAGTAATCACAGTTTTGAATATACATATAGATTGATTGCTTGATTGAGAATAATCCAATTCACAAGGTAACGTTAAGACTTATATTGCAATAGCGGAGCATATAGATAAACCGACACAATATAAACCCCTTGACTTGACACTTGCATATAATAGACTTGCACACAAACACCATAGATTGACTATTTGCCTTTGGCACAATCACCACTCGTAAGCCATGTGGGGTGGGTTATCCAAACCAGTAGATCTACCATTGATATCAGGATTGATTGATTGAATTAGGGTTTTACTGTCGTCCAGTTTATCATAGTATGTTCACGTAATTACAAGTAATAACATAACCTGTCTTGAATTGAATTTAGAATGAAATAACAATTGAATATCATGATTGAATATTATAACACATGATTTCCCCCAAATAAGAAATAATATAAAAAGAGGATATGAATACTCACATGATTGATTAGATTAGAATCTGGATGTGATAGATTAGACACCAACGATTTTCTTATGATTAACCTAAGAAACGGCGCCTCGAATTAGAATAATAGTGATTTGAGAATTTGGAAATGAATTAAGATTTCCATTGGATTTTGAATGGTAGTTTCAATAAACTAATTTTATTTAGTTTGAATGTCTTGAATTATAATAAATTCATTTCAAGTAATTATATAGAAATAAATCTACCAATACACTTGACCATTTGATTGATTGTTAAAATGTAGGAGGAATAAATGATTAATTTTATCAATTAATTATATGATAATTAATTAAATTTTTAATTATTTATGTGACTAAAAGAGATAAAAATGATTTGGTAAGATTTATACATAAAACTTCTATGTTTGATTGAGATAATCATAATTTAAAAAATAATACATAAATATTATTTAATCCAATAATTATTTAATGATTTCAACCATTATTTAAAGTCTATTTTTTTATAAAAATTTAAACTAGTTATGTTATTTATTTAAAACAATTAATAAAATAAATAAATAAAATGTCAAGATAAATTTCAGAAAATAATTAGGTGGTCTTAAAAATATTTAATGTTTGTAAAAATATTTTTATAATTTTCAGAAATTTTTTTTGTAATTTTAAAGGCTTAAAAAGGCCTTAAAAAATAGGTGAGGTTGCCCGGGTTCCAACCCAGGACCTCTAGTATGGATTGTGAGCACAGAACCGGTAAACCAAAGGCCTAAGCCGCGGTGGATAACCTGTTTTAAAACTTTTAAACACAACTATAAATAACCCTCCATTCCATAAGAACCCTAGAACGATTTAGCAATCCAATTGAAGCATAACCGATAACGATTTCTGTAATAACCACGGGGCTTTGATTCCCCATGTAAAATCGAGTGTGTGGGTGTGTGTAATTACCAGGATGATGATCGAATTGATGTTGCAATATGAAGAAGTAGTCGCGACCACGGTTGAGTATGATCCGAGGTGCAAACATCGTTGATAATCAAATTAGTTTTACACGAAGCTTCTATTGGGGATGATGATTAAAAGCCCTTTATCAATTGTATGCAAAAATACCCCGTAAGTGGACCTCGGCTAAGTTGCAGGTCCGCGACCGAGGTTGGGGATTTAATTCAATGTATGTGTTTGATTCGGTGCAATTGAACTCGAAGGAAGCTTAATAACGATTAAAAGTTCGATAGTGCGGTATTACTTTGATTATTAAAAGTGTTAATGCGATCGATCATGTGTAAAGCTGGCCGAAATCGTGGATGGAAAAGTGGATCGGTGAGTGGATTTGTGAGCTGTAATCCGATTGATTAAAGTGTGTGTTTGGGTTCGAAACATGCATTCGGAACGGTTGGGAACGATTTTTAGATTCGAAATTGAGAGTTTTGGGGGTTTTAAGGCTCGCCGACGCCGTCCGGAGGTCACCGGAATCCGGCTGCCGGATTTACGGGGGTTGATTTAAATTGTTTTTGAAATTGACACAAATGGTCCCTCTGGTTTGATTGTTTTATTATTTCATGCTAGAAGTCTTATTTAAAGTTTTTAAATTTACCCAAATACCCCCTGGACTTATAAAATTAATTTGAATAATATATCAAATTAATTATTTGTTAATCTTTATAACTTTTGTAAAGCTTTTAAACTTTATAATTTGATTAATTATTTTCACTTAATAATTTAAATTCATGATTACTAATAAAGATTTATAAGTTTATTAAAATTTTATTTTATAACTTTATAAATTGTAATAAGACTTTCCATTTAGTTATTTATTATAAAATGGTTAATAAATCTTATAACCTTATGAAAAAGAATTATTTATAATCCATAAATTATTATAAGTTGTCTAAATGTTTCATAAATGAATAATTCGTAATATAAATTGCACATTTAGTGCATTTGATCCATTAAAATTATTAAAATGATTTAATAATAGAAGTTCAAAAATGGGTTCGGGTTTGGGTTTTAACTTGGAAAATTTGCGGATGTTACAGTCTCCCCTGCTTTAGGAAATTTCATCCCGAAATTTTAATCACGAGGAGGCTGAAACGAAAAGATGAAGATACTGGGATTTCATTTGGTCCTCACGTTCCCAGGTGAACTCTGGGCCACGTTTAGATTCCCAGCGGACTTTGACAATAGGTATCCGGCTGCGTTTAAGTTGTTTGACTTCCCGATCCATAATCTCCACAGGTATCTCAATAAAGTGCATAGATTCATTAATCTGAACTTCGTCGAGTGGAATGTGGAGATTTTCATCGGCGAGACATTTCTTGAGGTTGGACACATGAAACGTCGGATGCATATTGTTGAGCTCTTGGGGTAGTTCAAGCTTGTAGGTCACTTTCCCAATTCGCTCGAGCACTTTGAATGGACCCACGTAACGAGGTGCTAGCTTTTCTTTCTTTCCAAAGCAAATCACTCCCTTCCAAGGTGTTACCTTAAGAAGTACGAGATCACCGACATTGTATTCCATGGGCTTACGTCTTTTGTCAGCATAATGCTTTTGACGATTTCTAGCAGCGACCAAGTTATCACGGATCTTATGAATTTTGTCGGTTGTTTCTTGTATCAATTTCGGACCAGTAATTTATGATTCACTAACTTCAGACCAACAGATGGGAGATCGACACTTTCGACCATATAAGGCCTCAAATGGTGTCATCTGGATGCTGGTATGGTAACTGTTATTGTAAGAGAATTCGATCAACGGAAGATGAGAATCCCACGATCCACTAAAATCAATGACACAAGCCCGGAGCATATCCTCGAGGGTCTGTATCGTTCTTTCAGTCTGACCGTCGGTTTGCGGGTGATAGGCTGTGCTAAGATTCAGTTGAGTTTCGAGTGCTGATTGGAGACTTTTCCAGAAACGAGAGATGAAGCGACCATCGCGATCAGAGATAATATCTAAAGGTACACCATGCCGACTGACTATTTCGTTGATGTAAATACGAGCCAATTTCTCGACTCGGTACTCCTCACGAATTGGTATGAAATGAGCCGACTTAGTCAATCGATCAATGATAACCCAGATACTATCGTGACCACTGGTGGTACGAGGTAGCTTGGTGAATGAAAAGTTAAACAGGAGATTCATAGGAACACGGAGGTTAGGTTTTGTCATATGTGAAAGTAAGACACTTGGACACATGCCAAGTTATGTCTTTTCTTTTATGCCAAACCCATGACTACAAGTTATGAAGGTTTATGAACCATTATATCCACATCGCAATGAGGATAATAATGATTCTTGTTGTTCAACACCACAATAGAATTTCAATGATTTTCAAGGTTAAGAATTTAAAAACGATTCAAGAAATGACGCAAACAATAAGATAGATATTTGTAAACATGTTTTGCAAGATAACAAATTCCAAAGGTAGATTGCATACGTAATATATCAAACCCATAAGTATAGTTGAGAACATTCGTATGACTAGAAAGACATAATCATAAGTTGATAATATCTTTATTTGACAAAAGATTGTTTAGGAAGACTACCATCACGTAATCAGGTGTTGATGATATCTCAAAATAAAAGTTGATAAGTAAGGAATTAATGGTTCGATGTAGCTAGATCGAGTCAAAACATGGGAACAAAGGAAAAGAAATCGATTTAAGAATTTAAATGCTCCAAGCTTGGAATCAAAATTAACCTAGAGTGATCGAGTCTTCTTTCAAGTTCAGAGATCATGCTTTGGCTTGATAGGTCGAAACACTAACATTATTTCACCCTTCAAGTTACTACATGCCTCTCATCACTTGATTACAATCTTGATAAGTTGGAGATCAAGAAATGAGAATAGTCATCAAGGTATGGTTTTCACCCCTAACTTGATGGTGTATTTCCAAGGTATGACCACTAATTTACCAATCAAAAAGTTCGATCCCAACTCATTGTTAAGGATCCATAAAAAAATAAGACGAGGTAACTTATCATTAAGGTGAGGGATTCACTCCTATCTTAACGATAAAGTTTTACAAAAACAAAATATAACAGGATGAACTTCTTCATCAAAATCCAGAATTCACTTCTACTTTGACGAGGTCGTTTCATTTGAGAAAATACAATCCATGAAATTATCATCAAAGTATGGTATTCATGTCTATCTTGATGATTGAATTTCATAACAACAAGAAAACAATCGTAGATTGACATTTGTCACCAAAGTACGGGTTTCAATCCTATTTTGGTGAGATCATGTCATTTGTGAAATGTAAGTTCCAGTGAGAATAATTGAAGTCAATCCTTAAGATAAGGAAATCACCCTAATCCAGAGGATAAAATTTCATAAAACACATAATTGGAAACCATTTATCGAAACGAATAGAGATTCATCAAAGTAAGGGAATCACCCCTGTTTTGATGAGATAGAATCATTTAGGAGATTCAAGTGTTCTTAGTCATAGGTTGACTTGCAAACTCTTGCATCTCCCATGGTGCAAGCGGTACGAAGTTTGACTTAACGACGAAAGGAAAATAATATCAATTAGAAATTCGGAAAATTTCAAGTTACATCAGTGTAACAAAGGAAAAATCATGCTTACAAGCTTGAGATGGCAGAATTTGTTATGATGGTGTTCAAATCTTGAATAATTTAAATCAGGGAGACAAAATCAAGGGCAAGAATGATTCGACATCTCAATGAAATGTTCCAAGTGTAGACGTTCGGTCCGCAAACCAAAACGTATATGTTGACTGATCAAAGTATTATGTCCAACACAACCTTATTGAAGACATGCGTACCTATAAGCAGATACTCATCCCGAGGGTTCCTAGGTAAGGTAGACAGATCCATCGGTTGATTTGGATTTATACGAATACGTTACCTAGACAGAACACCCCGAGATACGGGTATCCAACTCTTCCAGCATTACATGAATCCGGTTATGGGACATTGACTTTGACGGGATTTGAAAACCATCAATAACAATCGAGTTTTGGAGTTTGAAATCACTTGAATTAGGCACACAATGCCTTAGAATATGATTTAAGATTCGTGTGTACATTGATAAGATTCAAAGTATAAGGAGAATCACATAAGGCATATAATCACATAATCAAGTATAAACATATAAGGCACATAAAATCCTATTTAAGCATATAAAATACATGAGAGGACTCATGTATAAAGGTACTTAGTTATAGTCTAGGTCATTCCATTTCTAATAACCTAATTCCCTATAACCATGGCTCTGATACCAATCTGTCACACCCCGACCGACGGCGGAATCATCGGAGCGGACGAGGGAATGATTGATTGTTCATAACACATGATTGTCTAATAGTGAAAATAATATTAAAATCAGATTACAAGATGACATAAGTTTAACATACACAAATACAATAATTGAAACCACAAATAGTAATTGTCTTTTATTTTGACTAAGTCCGGGTCTTAAATGAGCATGTAGCAGCCCACTAACTTGCGTAACCTGAAATCATGTGAAAAGTATCGAGTCAGCTAAAAATTAGTCGGTGAGTAATCACAGTTTTAAATATACATATAGATTGATTGCTTGATTGAGAATAATCCAATCACAAGGTAACGTTAAGACTTATATTGCAATAGTGGAGCATATAGATAAACCGACACAATATAAACCCCTTGACTTGACACTTGCATATAATAGACTTGCACACAAACACCATAGATTGATTAATTGCCTCTGGCACAATCACCACTCGTAAGCCATGTGGGGTGGGTTATCCAAACCAGTAGATCTACCATTGATACCAGGATTGATTTATTGAATTAGGGTTTTACTGTCGTCCAGTTTATCATAGTATGTTCACGTAATTGCAAGTAGTAACATAACCTGTCTTGAATTGAATTTAGAATGAAATAACAATTGAATATCATGATTGAATATTGTAACACATGATTTCCCTCAAATAAGAAATAATATAAAAAGGGGATATGAATACTCACATGATTGATGAGATTTGAATCTGGATGTGATAGATTAGACACCAATGATTTCCTTATGATTAACCTAAGGAACGGCGCCTCGAATTAGAATAATAGTGATTTGGGAATTTGGGAATGAATTAGGATTTCCATTGGGTTTTGAATGGTAGTTTAAATAAACTAATTTTATTTAGTTTGAATGTCTTGAATTATAATAAATTCATTTCAAGTAATTATATAGAAATAAATCTATCAATACACTTGACCATTTGATTGATTGTTAAAATGTAGGAGGAATAAATAATTAATTTTATCAATTAATTATATGATAATTAATTAAATTTTTAATTATTTATGTGACTAAAAGAGATAAAAATGATTTGGTAAGATTTATATATAAAACTTCTATGTTTGATTGAGATAATCATGATTTAAATAATATTACATAAATATTATTTAATCCAATAATTATTTAGTGATTTCAACCATTATTTAAAGTCTATTTTTTTATAAAAATTTAAACTAGTTATGTTATTTATTTAAAACAATTAACAAAATAAATAAATAAAATGTCAAGATAAATTTCAGAAAATAATTAGGTGGTCTTAAAAATATTTAATGTTTGTAAAAACATTTTTATAATTTTTAGAAATTTTTTTTTGTAATTTTTAAAGGCTTAAAAAGGCCATAAAAATAGGTGAGGTTGCCTGGGTTCGAACCCGAGACCTCTAGTATGGATTGTGAGCACAGAACCCGTAAACCAAAGGCCTTAGCCGCGGTGGATAACCTGTTTTAAAACTTTTAAACACAACTCCAAATAACCCTCCATTCCATAAGAACCCTAGAACGATTTAGCAATCCAATTGAAGCATAACCGATAACGATTTCTGTAATAACCACGGGGCTTTGATTCCCCATGTAAAATCGAGTGTGTGGGTGTGTGTAATTACCAGGATGATGATCGAATTGATGTTGCAATGTGAAGAAGTAGTCGCGACCACGATTGAGTATGATCCGAGGTGCAAACATCGTTGATAATCAAATTAGTTTTACACGAAGCTTCTATTGGGGATGATGATTAAAAGCCCTTTATCAATTGTATGCAAAAATACCCCATAAGTGGACCTCGGCTAAGTTGCAGGTCCGCGACCGAGGGTGGGGATTTAATTCAATGTATGTGTTTGATTCGGTGCAATTGAACTCGAAGGAAGCTTAATAACGATTAAAAGTTCGATAGTGCGGTATTACTTTGATTATTAAAAGTGTTAGTGCGATCGATCGTGTGTAAAGCTGGCCAAAATCGTGGATGGAAAAGTGGATCGGTGAGTGGATTTGTGAGCTGTAATCCAATTGATTAAAGTGTGTGTTTGGGTTCGAAACATGCATTCGAAACGGTTGGGAACGATTTTTAGATTCGAAATTGAGAGTTTTGGGGGTTTTAAGGCTCGCCGGCGCCGTCCGGAGGTCGCCGGAATCCGGCTGCCGGATTTACGGGGGTTGATTTAAATTGTTTTCGAAATTGACACAAATGGTCCCTGTGGTTTGATTGTTTTATTATTTCATGCTAGAAGTCTTATTTAAAATTTTTAAATTTACCCAAATACCCCCTGGACTTATAAAATTAATTTGAATAATATATCAAATTAATTATTTGTTAATCTTTATAACTTTTGTAAAGCTTTTAAACTTTATAATTTGATTAATTATTTTCACTTAATAATTTAAATTCATGATTACTAATAGAGATTTATAAGTTTATTAAAATTTTATTTTATAACTTTATAAATTGTAATAAGACTTTCCATTTAGTTATTTATTATAAAATGGTTAATAAATTTTATAACCTTATGAAAAAGAATTATTTATAATCCATAAATTATTACAAGTTGTCTAAATGTTTCATAAATGAATAATTCATAATATAAATTGCACATTTAGTGCATTTGATCCATTAAAATTATTAAAATAATTTAATAATAGAAGTTCAAAAATGGGTTCGGGTTTAGGTTTTAACTTGGAAAATTTACGGATGTTACAGTGCAGGTCATGCTTTACTACTTGTAATGCGCTCTTATAGTGAAGAAACGATGTGTGCGTATGTGGATGGTGGTATGATTGTTCTTGTAATGTGTCTAAATAGTTTGTTTATATTAGTATGTACACTGATGGGCTTCATCCATCTTTATGCAAAAACAAATTTATTTGTTGAAGCATCAAGTGATGCTAGAATGCTTTTGCACAAGTATTCAAGATATCATATTCTATGCAAACTGAACTTTATATGTTTAAGCATCAACTGATGCTTGAATGTTGTGCATGAGTGTTCAAGATTTAACGTAATCATTCTTTGTTAAAAGTTAGCCCTCTTCATTAAGGGTGTTTTTTATTGTTCTCTGTTTTACGGTCAATTAAATTAGTTGATGTGAGAACCATGAAAGCTGTATTACTGAATATGAATAATCTTAATTTTTCTTAGTTGATAACACTTGTTTCATAGTGTATATATTTTTAATAAAACCAGTTTACTTGATAAAGATCTGATTATTAAACTATAGATCTTTGATTTTGTTTTTCATAAGCAATGGTTAGAACATTATAAAAGTCAATGTCAACAAATAGCCTATCTGGATCTATGATAGTCTCATAGTTTGTAGTTCTGTTATATTCTTTTATATTTGTTACTTCCTTGTTAGTTTTGAGTGCATACAAACTACATGAGCCTATTAGTCCCGGTGTTAAACATATTGCATGAACTTATCACAACTGTATGCATAGAACAAATTTTTGATATCGGATCTCGGGGTTTAGATTTTAATGCTTTAGCGTTTTATGGGTTTTGTCTTTCTTGAATTTGGGGTTTATAGTGATGATGAAGATGAATATGGAGGTGAAGCAATGAGTTACTTATTAAGTTATATGATATGATAGTCGAAATTATATTCATGTAATTACAGATGAATGAATTGGGTTTTGTGCTATTGATGCTTGTGAATCCAATTAGGGTTAATGAAGTTTATTAGAAATTGGTAAAGTTTGAGCATGCTAAGATCAATTAGTTTGATTTCTAATATTAACTAATAACTATTATTTCATCCTTCGCAAAAACCTAATGTGAGAATCTAAAAGACAAATTGTGGTCAAGCTTGCACATGTGAGCCAAATTAATCCAACTGACTTTTTCTGAAATATTTAGAAATGAGTGACAATTTGGGATCTTCAAATTTGGTTTGCGGTGAGCTCTTTTGTGATGATTTAATGGACTATTATTTCTTCAACTCTTCAAGAGACATTTTATTGCATTTCTTATTTGTTACACATAGTATTATGAATGTAATAGTCAAATCTTGATTAGCATGAATATAATTCGACTAGAAGAGTTATGAAATTAAATTATTTTCATGTACATAATCACACCAAGTAGCACCTAGACGTATCCTTGAACTGGTGAAATTTATTTTGGGAAGAATACTTTGTAAACTAATAGCATTATATATGTATTGACTTCGTTATATTTTATAAAAAAATTACTTTACATTTATTCGATCTTTTTTTCCTTTTGTTTTTGTGATATCAGGATTTAGTTTCACTTGACCCGTTTGGATTCCAAAACACATTTTTCGCACAATGTGGATATCGATTTACTTTAAGTGAATTTGAAAATTTTAATACGGGTGGCAAAATGTGTGGGTTATGTAACAAGTCAAAATGGGTCGAATCAGGTTGACCAAAAATACTTAGCCACAATAAAAAGTTTTGTCATAAATAACGTGTTAAAAGACTTGAAATATGTATTTTGCATGTTTTACACTTTGATCATTTTGGAGTTTGGACTCGTTCAACCTATATGACAAGTTAGATTTAATTATCTATCTATTTCTATACGATGTCCTTCAGCAACAAATGACTTCACAACTAGATTTTGTAGCTTACCATCGTATTGAAGTCACCTTTGGACAAAACAGGTCAATTGATAGGATTTTTTCATGTGATTGATACCATGAGATCTCCTAAAAACTAGCTACCGATGTCCTTAGAAAATTGGATCCACGACTCGAACTTCATATAATAGTCTATAATGCAGAAGTCATACGACGGAATGGGTCTTTGCTTATCGTAATGTGTGACTGCTTTTAAAGATTACACTGACTTTTAAGATAGACGGCATATTATGTTGTAATTGATTTCACTGCTTATCAATTGTTGTTTGACTTTAATGTAATTTACTGAGTTTTCATACAAACATCTTTAATCCAAACTTCTTAATTTGATGTTTCTTGCAACACTATAACATATCTAGAGGATTCTTTGCATAACGTGACGTAAAAAAAATCCGCCGCAACGCGCGGGCTAACTTACTAGTATTATGTAAAGCATACAAAGAGAGACATCAAACGTGAGCTCTTCCATATACATGAATCCTGAAATCACTCATGTAACAATTTTGAAGTTATTTAATCCATCTTAATATTATTTAAAATATATTCCTTTGTCATCGAAGGGCCTGTCTAGTGGTATTCAGTTGTTTAAATGATGTATCCCCCATGAAGTCGAGATTCAAGTGTTACATTGAACAATTATGTAGAATTAAATATTAAAAACTGTTGTAAAAAGATCTCACTTTATTAGATTAGATTTCATATTTTCTTCCTCATAGGGAGCCAGATTTGACGAGTATCAAGTTGGAATGTCACATAATGATTTTCTAACCTGTTGAAATAAGTTCAGATTCATTATCATCAACATTTTGTCCATTCATATAAAACAAACAAACAAACCCAGTATATCCCACTCAAGAGTAGGGTCTGGGGAGGGTAGGTGTATGTTACAGTATTTTGTCCATTCATATATACAATTAAATCAATGAATATACAATTTATAAAAGGGGCATGTTACAGATACACGCAGATGGATATCTGGACGCCCTCGATATGGCTCGTAAGGGCATTCACGGGTCGCATTGGTTTGTAAATATCAAATCAGTCAATTGATGATTTTTTACGACCCGTATTGTCCATTACGACCCGTAATGACAGGGTCGTAATGAGTCTTATGACCGTAAGTAAGATTCTGAAAATTTTTTATTTTTTTTATTTTTTAACATTTTTCATTCGTTATGATTTATTAATTAATAATAATTTTTGGCTTTATTTTTTGCTTTTATAAAATACTTATAAGTTATATAAATAAAGGTTTTAGTTGAAGCATTCATATTGCGTTCTTTATGAATTTGTGAGTGATTTTTATATTATATGAAATGTTTGCAGGTGAATTATAAATAAAACATTACTCATTTGTGTTTAGAACATTATTCTTCATTTCTCTCTCTCTCCCCCTCTATATATATATATATGTGTGTGTGCATGTGTGCGTTTGTGTGTGTGTGTGTGTGTGCGCGGGCGCGGGTGCGCGCGTGTGCGTGTGTGTATAAAATTTATTTTATAAAAGTTTGTTTCGTTATAAAATAACATTAATAAAAAGATCTGTTTTATTAATTTAAAAAAACTATATTTAATCTAAAACAGTATTAAATATATTATTAGTAATTAATCTAAATATTGAATAGAAAAATAACCATAAAATTATGTCGAGAATGAATATTGTGCTGACACATGTCTATCTTAATTACTCTTTTATTAGAGTATGATAAAACGTGCTCTAACTGGATGCTCGTATCGTAGATATAGACAGTCCTCTCTCTTCATGTATCTATACTATATGAGTATATGATACAAATATTTGGACACACTTGTTATTTTGCTAAAAGTATAAGAGGCCTAACCGAATATAGGTAATAATTGAATCTATCAGTATGTTTCTAAAACTTACTCATTAAGAGGTTTTATAAACTATTAAAATGTTTGTTTTAGATGAACCAAGCACGCTATATCATTAACAGATTCAAAGGTATGTAAAGTTGTATTAAAATGATAACGAAGTTACCAAATAACTCTTATGTATAATTGAGTAGAATTAGATTAAGAAGGTTTTAAAAAGGTAACTAGTATTAAACCGTGCAAGTAGTACCAATTTCACACCACCATCGTCGACTACTGAAACTAAAAAAACTCATATAAAAAAATAAAACTGAAAAAATAAAAACGAACAAAAAGTAGACGTAAAAGTGTTGAATCCCATACATGAAACATAAACATTAAAAACAATAACAAAGTCGATCTAAGGCATGCGTGTTCTAACAGGACCATTAAACAAGAAAAAAATAAGCATAAAAATATTAAACTACACGCACATTGCAGTGTGCTAACTCGTAAAATTTAAACCGATACGTAAAACAAAAAATTATAAAAGTAAGAATTAAGTTGTAAAATATGTAAAATAAAACTTAAAGTAAGAAAAAATTAAAACTAAAAAAAGAAGAAAACAAAAGTGGATGTAAGCAACTAAAGTTTAGGTACAACTTATAATACAAAAATAAATTGTTAATTAGTAATATATATAATTTATACTAATAAATTAAAATCTATACTAATAAATTAAAATTTTTAAAAGTCAGATGATATTTTTTTAGAATGTTCACACAGACTCAACCTACGATTTGAACACATGTTTTACTGTATTGAAAATTACAAATTAGAATATTGCATGTTACCTTATTAAATTTTCAAATACTATTATATTATTCAAATTAATTTTTAGATAAAATGTTTCACTAAATACTTTTAATGATAGTTAATTTTGTTAAAATTAAAATTTAATTTCTAACTATTCATTGTTAAAATTTAAATACTTTAAATATCATAATTTTAAAATATCAATATTTACGAAGTCAAATTTAATTACAATGAACGATTATTCACTATGAAACATTTATGCTTTAATGTGCATCACGATTTCATCTTATCTAGCTTAGCTATATTTTACTAACTCACAATTTTATATTACTAACTCACAATTTTATATTCATAATTTCACATTCTTGCATATAATATTTATAATTTTAACATGTGTAACACATAAGTATTTAAACTAGTTTAAAATATAACAAATGAAATTATAATTGAGTCCATACCCTAATTTCTCAAAAAAAAAAAATGAAAAGAAGAAAAAAAGTTTGAGTTTAACAAGAATAGTATAAATTCTCCCATATCTTCCTCCTACTTCGTCGTTACCAACTCATAGCTCTTTACCTCAAATGTATATTCTTTAGTCCTTTTGCATCGATTAATCAAGATTCTGCTTCTTGATCATGGCAAAACGACGTGCAAACAACAAGAGTTCATCAAGAAATACCAATGGCACCACCACCGCCACCATCACCGCCAATAAAGACAATAACAACGAGCCTCAGAAATCTGCGGTGGGTGTTTGTGGGCTTGCTTTCAAGCAAAAGATTAGGTCCTCTGTGTGCTGGACTCCTGGTGAACAGCATCTGTTGGAAGAACTCCTCATCAAGTACGTTGATTTTTGAATATTTGAAGCTGATACTTGATGAGAACTATATGGAATTTGTGGGTGTATGTTAGTTTATGAATACTTGTTGCTGAATCTTGAATGAGATTGATATGGGATTTGTGGGTGTTCGTTAGGCTCTGAATACTTGTTGCTGAATCTTGATGAGAACCATATGGAATCTGTGGGCGTATGTTAATTTTTGATTACTTGTTGCTGAATCTTGAATGGGAATGATATGGAATCTGTGGGTGTTCGTTAGGCTCTGAATACTTGTTGCTGAATCTTGATGAGAACCATATGGAATCTGTGGGCGTATGTTAATTTTTGATTACTTGTTGCTGAATCTTGAATGGGAATGATATGGGATTTGTAGGTGTTTGTTAGTTTTTGAATCTTTGTTGCTGAATCTTGATGAGAACCCTATGATTTTTGTGGGTGAATGCTAATTTTTGAGTACTTGTTGTTGAATCTTGAATGGGAGTGATATGAGATTTATGGGTGTTTGTTAGTTTTGTTGAATCTTGAATTCTTGAATTCTTGAATGATAGTTATGAACTTGGGTTTATTGATTGGGGATTATATGATTTTTTGTGAATAAATTTTTTGGGTAAGATTTAGTGATGCTTATGTGTTGTTCTTGATTGTCAAAGGGGGTGTTCAAATTGAATAGGAGTGAATATGATATCATTATATTAAAATAGTTATAAGTTTTTCTTTTTGAATATGATCTGGATGACTTTTTGAAACGTTATTCTCTTATTTTACACACCTCGGATGGGAAATAATCAAAATCGACCCGTTTATAGGTAAATGGATCGAAACTGTCAACTTACAATCCATTCACTTATTATCAACCTTGTTATGTCTTATCAGATTCCATATTTTTGGTGATTCCACTTGGTATTGTTGTTTTATTATTATTCTTTACACACCATTACATCAATTGTGTTTGTTTGAATGATAATCTATGCTTTTTTCTTTTATGCAGACATGCCTCAGATAATATCATAAAGCGTTATGCAACAATTGTGCTAAAGTTACAAGGCAAGACATTAAATGACGTGGCTCTACGTCATAGATGGATGATTGTATGATCTCTATCCTTACTGGCTGCTTTCTGGTTTCTGCTTGTTTCTTCCATCACATGAGCAAAACAGAAAAAAAGAATGTTGATGATTAATATTATGTATCGTTCTAGTTATATTTGGCCTTTCAGTTTCATTTTAATTATAAATTGTCGTATATCACCTCTATAACTATGTTCATGATAAAACATATAGGAGCGTTGGTATAGATCAAACCAAGTAAATTTTAAGTACGTGTTAAACAAAGTTGGGTCAGATTGTCGCCCAAACATGTTTTTTGTACATTTATATACTCGATGTGTTAAATAAAGATTATAAAAAAAAAAAATATTGTGACAACAATTATATAAGTTTTTTAATTGAGCGGTTTAGGAAGTTGAATGCATTGGGATCAATTTGACCCGTGCATGCTTCCATGTAACTATGTAAGTCTGTTTATGGGCTCAACTCAAGCTTAATAAATCAAGGCTCTTTCAACTTGAGTCACATTAACACCTATGTATTCTCTCTCACTTGCAAATATGTGCTTATAAAAAATAGACTATCATGGTAACAGGTTTTATAATTTATTCAAAACATTAATTACTTATAAAGTTCAAGAAAAGAGAAGAGAAAAGTTACTTGTGGGTTGACCTGGCTTGAATAACCCGTTAAACTCCCTGATCATTTTGCCACTATTACTAATTATTAATGATTTTTTTGTTTTATAAATTCAGGAAAAAGCTGCATGTCAACGAGTGAAGCTGTCTTCTTGTGCTACATATCATTCCAATGGTCTCCTTTATGCTCAGTTATCAACACCCCAAGATGGTGATGAATGCATTGATGAAGTTTGTGGTTGCACAACTACTGGTTGTAAAGTTTCTGCAAATGATTCTGCTTTCAAGGTAACTAAACTACAATTTATAAAGTTATCTTGGTAGGTTTTAATTGGAGATGACATCTTCAACAACTTCACTTATAAATGAGTTGATTTGAATTATGACAATCTCTGATGAGTCAAAATGGTAAACTAAAAAAGTAGCTGAAAAGGAAAGGGGTCACATGGGTTATGCAGGTAATAAGTCAAAAGCCTATATTAATGCATATAATATATCACCTCCTAAATGGTTATATCTAAATGGTTATATCCAAATAATCAATTATTATCGAAATAATACAAGTTTAGTGATAAAGTTTGCCAGTATGGCATACTTTTCATCTATAAAGAATAAAAAGTGAGGACAAAAAGACTTTTGGGCCAAGTTAAACCGACCTGTTTCAACCTGTACTAAATAAGTTGGCTGACTCAAACCCTTTTTGACCCTTTACTCAACTCGCCCACTTGGCCACCTATACTATTAACACTCGCTACCTTACCAATTGGCGGGATGAATGGATTAAAGTGGTACACCTAACACGGTTGAATTTCTTGTTTAACTACATGAAAACATCAATCGTGATTCTCAAATGAGAAATAACATTAATTCACTCTTGTGTGGGTGTGCTAGTTATAAGTCAAAATGGGTTCGGGTGAATACGAATTATCACTTTCAAAACCCCCCTAGAATCTAATTATATCGACTCTGAGTTGTATCTTGGATTGTCTTCTAGGAAAAGGGAAATGGCAGGATAAGGAAATACGATAGTCATTTATCTAGGAGGCATAAAGTAATAAGTGTATGCTTTACCGCTTTAGACCATTTCTTTTAACTTTCATGTTATCAACAGTTGATTTTATGTAAATCAAGAATTTTTTCTCATGTTACAATTAATTCCTCTTCAAATTACAGTTTAAAGAAAAGAAAAGAAACAATAGTTCTTTTCGAGGCCTTGAAAATCTGTGACTTGTCACCCAAATAATGTTTTTGAACTCTTGGAATTCTAATTAGTTTAGAGGCGTCAATTTAGACACATTTATGATAAACATGTCAATTTTGAATTTTTGATTGTATTATATGTCTACTGGTGGAATTTTTAAGAATAAGCTATAATAAAAACAGGTAGGAAGGGTCAACCGGTCATGCTGGTCAAACCGGTCAAAAGTCACCTAAAGTGCATTCACAACACATAAAACTCCTAAAACTGTCTATCTAATTTATTACACAATCATGGTAACAGGTTTCTTAAATCATATTCAAAACATTAATTATCTGTAATATTCAAGAAGATAAAGGACAAAAGTTCTTTGCGCGTTGACCTGACACAAATAAACCTGTTACCCAACCCGTCCATTTTGCCATCACTACTAACTATTCGCAATTAATTTGTTTTTATATTCAGGAAAAAGCTGCATATCAACAAGTGAATCCATCTTCTCATGCTACGAATCATTCCAATGGTCTTCATTGTGCCAAGTTATCAGCCTCCACTGACAATCATGAAGATATTGATGATGAAATATCTTACAAAGGTAAATAATTTATATGCAGCAATGAATCCTAGCAACCATGTTTTTGGTTTTTAATTCATGCTAATTTCTATATCTGTTACGGTCTTGCAAATTACCTTTCTATATGTTAAAAAAAGTTTGTGATTGCTGCAGCTATTGGTGGTGCTGCAGCGCAGCTTCTTGAGCAGAATGAGCAGGCATTTCATCAATTTTATGCAAATATTTCTGATTTCAAGGTAAATAAAACTACAATTACCAAGTTTTTTTGGTAATTTTTAAGCAGAAGTGACAATTACGAGGCGTTTACCAGTTCAAACTGGTAAAATAGAAAGTTAGCTCAACAGGAAACGGGTCAAATGGGTCAAAGAATTTAAAAGTCGAAAGCCTATTTTATCGCATACATTCTCCTAAATCATTTTATTTGAAAAGTGAATTGCTAATGCTAAGAGTCTAAAAGACCATATAATTTTTGTGATAAATTAGGCACTTTTTATCTATAAAAAGTAGTGTGTGGACCAAAAAGTATTTCGGGTCAACCCAACCGACCTGTTTCAACTTTACCAAAATAACCGTCTAACGAGCCCTCTTTCCAACTCTTTACCCAACTCGTCCTTTTGGCTTCCTATGCTATAAAAACTACCTCCTTTTGGTAATAGGGTTGAAATTTCTTGTGTTGCAGCTGCATGAAAATATTGCTCTTGGTTCTCAAATGAGAAATAACATTGATGCACTTTTGTACGAGTAAGTGTTAGCACTCTTTATTTGCTACTTCATTTTTTGTTATATTTACTTACTTTTAAAAAAAAAGTTTTTGACGCCTTTGAATTTAGTAGTCCACAGGGTCCAGCAAATATTTAGTTAACTGTGTTTAACTAACTGATTAACTGTTTATAATTGCAGAAGCTTATGTAATATGCCTGATATGAAACCGTCAGCTCGCCAACTCTATGATTTCCCAGTGGTGAGCCGCCTAAAGAGAGTTTGAATCTTTCCCTCAGTAAAGTTACAACGTTTCTTCCTGTATAGAACTCGATTTAGGTTTTCTGAATCATGATCTGGAAGCAGATCGGTTGATGATCAATCAGTCGATTCTCGCTGCTGATACACATGTTTGTTTTTTTTTTTTTTTTTTTTTTTTTTTTTTTTTTTGGGGATTATGGGTTTGGTTTTGTTGGAAGTATTTTGAGTCTTTGTGAATATGGAGTTTTGTTAATTCAAGATTTGTTATGATAAAATTTACATTTACTTCAACAACTCTAACGATTTTCTAGTGGAACAAATTCCTATTTTCTAGTGGAACAAATTCCTATTTTCTAGTGGAATAAATTCTTGTTTTCTAGTGGAACAAATTCCGTGATTGCGAAGATCCGGAGAAATCTATTGAAGAAAATGAATAACACGTGGAATAATTAAGATGCCATTAAGGAAAATCAATATGCTTATTATACTGCTAGATGAGAGAATTGTTTTGTTTTGGATTTGCATTAATTCCATTATTTTTTTAACAACAGGTCAAAATTTTGTTTTCTATAAGTGGTATATATGGGAGTAAATTAAGACCATTTAAAAAAAGTTATTTTAATATTTGTAAAAAAAATTAATATGTTTTGTTCTTATTTTTTTTATTTGTACTGTTATGACGCACATGTTTTTATATAGGTTTCAATATAAGTTTATTTAACAACAAGCCGTGTCAGATATAATTTATTTTTTATTCCGGTTATTTATTCTAGTCTTAATTAATTTGTTTTTTAGTAATGTTAACTTGATATAGTTTTTTATTAAAATCAAGTTATGTTATCAAATTGTTATGCACGTCACGTATAACGACTACTATTATAATTGTCTTTATTATCATACAATGGAAAATTTCCGTAAAAATAAATTTGTTTGATGTCAATGATTATTTAATATCTTCAGCGAACATAACATGTAAATAATAATTTAGATATATAGGAAATTACATCCTTAATCATCACTAATTACACGAATCATTATTTACGTTTATGGTTTATTATATATGGAAAAGTTTAGAATACATAGTGTTGTGTTTTGTGAGAAGTGTAATAAGTAATCTCAACCTTTGATCTAAGAAATTAACGGTAATCGGATCCTTTAATGGGAAATGTTTATATACAAAGTCTTTGAAAACTATGAAGTGTAAAAATCAATGATTTCGAAACCGGACCGGACCGGCCGGTCCGACCGGTTCGACCGGGAACCGGTGCCGGAGCCGGTTCGGTTCGGTGCTTTTGGACCGTTTTCCGGTTAACCGGCCGGTTCGCGCGGTCGACCGGTCCGACCGGAACCGGCGAACCGGGTTGAACCGGTTTTTGGTATTTTTTTTTAATTTTAATAGAAAAATATTATTGGATATGAATTAAGAAACACCGGTTCGTTAATTTGGACTATATTTACTTGAATGGTATGTATTTTGGATGTTGTTTTGGATTAAGGAACACCGTTTAAACATGATATATTGTTTAAAATTGTTAATTTTGGTATGTATATGATATATTGTGTTAATTTGGACTATATTTACTTGAATGATATGTGTTTGTAGTTTTATAAATATTTAGAATTTTTTTATATTTTTTTAAATATTTATGACGTCATCCGGTTCGTAATCCGGTCCGACCGGTCCGACCGGTCCGACCGGTGAACCTCTAGGCCGTCCGGTTCGCTTTCCGGTCCGGTTTTAAAAACATTGGTAAAAATGATTAAAATTTTGACACGTGTCTTTTTGATCAAAAGTACATTGAAGGAAAAATTGGTAATGATTCGTTTTCTCAAGTTTTACCTTTTTTTAAACGTCCATAACTTTTGCATACGATATTAATTAAAAAACATATCATAAGAATAAGCATTTTTATCTTTAAAACGTGATATAAAAAGACAAAAACGTTTTTTATATTTTTTTAATTCAATGTGAAATTTTGTCAGGCCATTGTGAAATTTTTGAATTGAAGTGGATTACACAATTATCTAACGAGGATTACATAAAGAAGTGAAAACCTAAAAGTTTATATTTTTTAGTATTATGTTATTCGAAAATCATAATTTTAGAAAAACAAAATAATTAACATTAAACACAATGGGTATGACCTGTGTATGGCTTCGGTATGATTCTAACAGGTCCTACCCTGATCTCACTCTCAAGCGAGACACAGTAGATAACACAATGGCCAACACTAGACTCGATAAACACCATCAGACACAATGAATTATTTGACGAGATTACATGATGACTTAATTAGTATTACAAAATGAATTGAAAAATATATAAAAATCTATATTTTCAGTATTGTGTTAATTAAAAATTATTATTTTAGAAAAACACAATGATCACCATTGGATATACAAATAACCTAATATTATGCAATAATCTGAAATAAGTTACACAATGAGTTAAAATAACATGGAAAAAATTCACTATTATAATATCAACATTATACGCATTTTTAAGATAAAAAAACGATTGTTTTTACGTTGTAATTTTTCTTAAAAGATAACATTGCTTATGAGCGGTTAATGAAAAATGATGAAACATGAGAATGTGACTAAGGGTAAAATACACTTGTCTATTATTTAAAGTTTTAGTTATTTATCATTATAATATTGAAATTTTTTTAGCATTTGATATAAGATGTTATAGTTAATAATCGTTATCTCTCTTCTTATTTCCCCCCTTTTAAATGAATTCACCCTAATTTAATTACCCAATCAATAAAAATAAATTAAAATAAAAAACACAAAAGCCAACTCCCTTCTCTTCAATCATGTGATTCAAAAGAACATGTTTAGCGTGTTTAACGTAATCAGTTTCCTTCATTGCATCATCATCTTCAATATATGATCAGGACCAATTGAATTGAATTCGAAGTCACGACCCGCTGAAAGGATGTTAATAGTCGTGATTGTAGTCGAGAAAATGAAAGGTATTAGAAATGATGAGGGAGGTTAGGATTGTAAGCAATCAAGCTCAACCCACAAATTATTCAGAATAAACTTGCTAAAAATTCGAATTAAGTTGAGCTTAAACGAACTCGAGTTCATATTATTGCTCATTTAATAAACAAGCTCAAGTCCAAACTTTATATATCGAGTTTGTTGGCTCGCAAGCTTAAATGAGTCTTTTAATTAAATAATTTTTTATTTAATGTATTAACTATATATTTATATTTAATGTATTATCCTTATATGTAGTCCACATGGCTATCTTTTAATAACTTAATTAAGCGTCAATCTGTTGAAAATATATAGTAACTAAATTTGACCAATAGTCGACCGAACAACTAACGAATGAACAAAGAGATATTAAAACCCAAGTTTTAGTATGACAGCTTTAAGCTCGGGATAAAATAAGAATAAACATCTTTTTGCTTCAATTTAAGTTCAAGTTCATCTTCACGATAATCCATAGTTTCATGGCATCTATTTCGAAAACTTCAGCAAATGAAAGTGAAAAATTGATAACTATTTTCATAAGACGTTTCAAACTGAAAAAAAAAACTGATATAAATTGTGGATTTAGAGAACCTTAGCCGACAATTTGGGAGTATTATGGAGACCAATTTGCATACTCTTTAGTGAAGAAACCGAAGCAACATATCAACGGGACAAACATTAAAGATACCGATACTTGAAAGCAAAGGAGCAGATAAATATACCTATAGCGTTTTGAATGTCAAATGTTGAAGGGACGAACAAAAAACCAGTTGATGAAGCCACAGAGGGAGAACTGCAAGACCGAATAATTAGAGAAGATGAGGTGTGGTGGCATCGGAGAAAGAAAATAAAAGGTGTGGTGGCAAGGAGGGAAAGAAGGATGGGGAGCCGGTGCAACGTGGTAAGGTAGTGACGAAGGAATCCTCGTCTCTATCTCTTTCATCTATCTGTTAGAAATGCATGTTAAAGAAAGACGAAGAGACACGTGACGAAAGGACACCTAAAAACCAGCAAACACAAACAAAATTACAAAAGTAACCCTAGATACTGTTCATTTCCTTTCTTTATAAATATATAGGAGAATAGGATTTGGTTCTTTTGAGAACCCTTTAAAACTATGAGAACTCTTTAACCCTTTTGGCCAATAAAAGGGTGACACATCAGCATTTGAAAAAGGGATCTTTTTGGGCATTTTTGTAATTTTACCATGTGTACCTTGTTAATTATTTATTACACCTGACTTCTTTTTCTAAAACACAATCTTCAATATTTGTCTTATGATTTGACTTTTCACATCTTCCAACCATAAATATTATTAATGTTGATTTGAACATTTTTTTGCTTTAAAGATTTCTAATTTCCATTTGGGTATCGAAGATTTAAAAATTTGAGAACTCATGAAACCATTCCATTACTATCTTTCTGTCAAACAAAGAGAATACTCTTCACCAAAATGGAAAAGATAACATCTTCTATAATGTCGACAAACAACAATCCTCCTGTGCAAACTCTAAAGCCAAATTGTACCACAAAACTGAAGTCATCACCATCAAGAAATCACAATATTCGTCCGCTGACCGGAGAGACGTTGATTACGTAGGGAAAAAGTTGAACAATAAAGATCCGACGATGATGATAGTGACGACCTACATTAACAATTGCAACAACGAAGACAATGCTTGAGTAATCGATCATTAGAGGAGAGATGCGTAGCGGTTCGGTATGTCGGTTTAGCTTTTGAAAAAGAAAAGAGGATTTATCACATGGAGAGGTATTTATACAACATTAGTGTTGGTTTTCTTGCCCCTCTATTTTATTACTATTGAGTTTTTCGCTGTGATGTTTTTTATTAGTTAATATGGCTTAATTACAATGTTGAAATTTCTTTGTGGTTGTATAGTTCGTGGTTTAATGTTGTTTTGGTTGTTAGTTTCTGAAATCATGGAGGTGTAGTTACATGGTTTAATATCGTTTGTTTTACAGAATGATTTACATTGGTTAATATGGTTTACGTCAATTTACATTGGTTTACATTGGTTTATATTGGTGTAATGTCGTTTGGTTGTTGTAATTATATTGTTACTGTTAGTTGGAGTGGTGTAATATTGGGTATTTAACATTGTAATATTGGGTTACATCAATTTACATTGTTTTACAGATTGATTTATATTAGTTAATATTGGTTTACATCAATTTGCATTGATTTACATTGGTTTAATATTGGTTAATATTGGGTTTTTCGTTGTGTAATTTGATGTTTCATTACAACTTTGATAAATGTTGCATTAGTATAACAGTAATTCATTACAATTGTTTTACAATTGTAAAACATTATTTATATTAACGTCATAGTAAGTTGCATCAGCTTACAATTGTTTTACAGATTGATTTATATTGATTAATATTGGTTTACATCAATTTACATTGATGTACATTGGTTTAATATTGGTTAATATTGGGTTTTTCGTAGTGATGTTTTTTTATTACAGTATTGCAATTTAGTTAATATGGCTTAATTACAATGTTGAAATTTCTTTTGTGGTGGTATAGTTCGTGGTTTAATGTTGTTTTGGTTGTTAGTTTTCTGAAATCATGGAGGCTTAGTTACATGGTTTAATATCATTTGTTTTACAGAATAATTTACATTGGTTAATATGGTTTACATCAATTTACATTAGTTTACATTGGTTTATATTGGTGTAATGTCGTTTGGTTGTTGTAACTATATTATTACTGTTAGTTGGAGTGGTGTAATATTGGGTATTTAACATTGTAATATTGGGTTACATCAATTTACATTGTTTTACAGATTGATTTATATTGGTTAAAATTGGTTTACATCCATTTACATTGGTTTACATTGGTTTAATATTGGGTTTTGTCGTTTATGTAATTTGATGTTTCATTACAACTTTGATAAATGTTGCATTAGTATAACAGTAATTCATTACAATTGTTTTATAATTGTAAAACATTATTTATATTAACGACATAGTAAGTTGCATCAACTTACAATTGTTTTACAGATTGATTTATATGGGTTTAAATCAATTTACATTGACTTACATTGGTGTATTTCAACTTTATTTCAACTTCCTTCACGAATATCTATGATGTAAGTTTAAATCACGATTTTAGTTGAAAATTAAAATTACTCATTTGTACATTGGATGCGAATATGCTTAAAATAAAAGAACCACCCGCGATGAAAGTTGTTGTGTCATCCATTTTTGTGAAAGCTCACCACCGTTTGTGTTTGTGACACATCACGAAGAATTTACAATCCAAGGTATTTTTCTTACACACGTACTCTTATTTTTGTATATGTATATCAATCTTTCCATTTTTCATATGACCGATAGTTTTAAGTTGATTTACGATGTAGTAGGACATTTTGCGTAAGAAATGTAATCTGATGTAAACCACAGTAAATAAGTGTACTAGGTTGTGTTTTTTCTAATGTTAACATTTTTTATGACCTGATGTAGTGTACTGTAACGGAGTGTATGTTAATTGTATTTAACTTTCTACACTCCTTTTCAAATCATGTAAGTTAATGTAGGGATCCCCTGCCGTGTTTGCAAATTTGTTAAGTGAATTCCGTGCAATTCGTTCGCTGCTCCTTCCTGTTTGTCATCCATAATTAATTTGTTAAAAAAGGTATTCTATTAAATATATCAGTACTCATTCTAATTTAAATTGTTTACGTCTTGCGTGTCTCCATTCACTAGAGTTTCTCGCCTTCATTAACCCTTTACAACTGTTCACTCTGTACAAAAAGAAGAACCAAATCAAACTTACCTAACACAAAAAACAAAAGGGAAACAGGGGATGTTTTGGGTACTTTCTCTATCAACACTCTCATTTCAACATAAAATTAATTTAAACAAAAACTACTTTACTAAAATCTAAAATTCACATTGCAACAGGATTTCAATTTTTGCCAAAGTGAAATTCAATCTACCACTGACTTCTACCAAACGAAATTCAAATTAATTTCCAGCAAATACTGTCCTAATCTGAAAGTGGCTGCTGTCGTACATCGATGAATGCTGTCGTACAAACTGTTAACATATGGTCTAATTAATGGAGATGTAAGAAAAAAGAATCAAAATTTCAAACATTTCACTTAAAGAAGACACTAAAATTTCAGGTTTTTAACCATAATTTGAACGTCGTTTGCGGCTCGAACTTACCGAATTTGAATTTCCCTCATCGTCTTCAAACTTCAACACACTACGGACCACTTTTAAAACATCTGGGACTAGCCTTCTTTGAAACATCTGGGACTAGCCTTCTTTGAAGGATTTTTGCGTTTAAAAGAACAAGATTTTTGATTCTTTGAAGAAAGCTCCTGCTACTCGGCTTCTTTGAAAAAACGATTAATGAAGAAGAAGAGGGAGATTCGTTTACAAGTGTTTGATTGTGAAGAAGAAGAAGAAGAAGATGGAGATTCTTTGAAAAAACGATTAATGAAGAAGAAGAAAGTAAACATAAAGTTGAAAATTAGTAAAAAGGTTATTGTATTGATTGTGATTGATTTGACGTTTGCTTTATGGAAGAAAGAGAAAGAGAAAGATAAAATTATCATTACACCCTTAAGATCTCATCTTCTTTTGTCCTTTACTAATATAATAATGAAAATGATTAATGACCTTTTGATCATACACTTATCCACAGATCAATGGTCAAAAATTGAGTTAAAGGGTTTTTACATAAACCATGGGTTCTCAAATTAACCTCATCCTAGGAGAATATACGAGAATTACAATTCAATATCACTTTTTTAGTATTATTTTTATTAACGTTGGTTTATTTTTTTGTTGCTTTTGTATATAGTTATTGGGCTGGTTAGGTGACTACATGTGGGCTGGAGCAGAAAAAGTCATCTGGGCTGGAACAAGAATGCAACTAGTGGGCTGGCTTCTTTAACATATTTTTGTCAATCGGCAATTAGGGCCATATGATAAATAGTGGTCGTTTTTTTTGTATATCTAGACATCTAGTTACACTAATGATCTTGTATAAAGGATGATCTTTTGTATCATCTTCTTTTATTTTCACAAGATCATCCTTTATGTTTATGATTTATTATAGGCTTATAACTAAATTAAACTTTGGTTTGAGTAAAGATTGTAATCCATGACAAACCAGAAATATAAAGTATTATTTGCGTAACTAATAAAGATTAAGAAAAGAGTTAAATGTGTTTTTTATCCCTGAGGTTTCATTGAAATTGTCATTTGAGTTCAAAATTATAAATTTTGTCATTTGCACCCAAATGTTTCGTAAAAATTATCATTTGAATCCATTTAACTACTCCTAATTAACACCGTTAACTTTTTCCGTTAACTTTCTTACAATAAGGGTATTTTTGTCAAAACAATTTAAAAAATAAAAAATCAACTCATGTGAGAGGTTTTATGTGTTCCTCTCATTTGGTAATCATCGTTACAATTTGAATCCACATATTATATAAAATAAAATATAATGACAACCACTTAAAGTGACCTGTCTCAAACCTTATAAAATATACTCCACAAAAAAATTATAAATAAACAAACAAGTCATATAACACAAACTGTTTGAATCATAACTATAAAAGACAAATAATCATAAAAGCTAGGACGACAATAAAAAAATATGACATTAACAATCCATAAATAATAATCATAAAATATCAATCATCGTAATCATAATTATACTTTAAACCAAAGAAATCTATTATTCAAGATAGGAAAAAGTAACATGCCTAATAAACAAAAATACATTAACAAGACAAAAACAACAAATGATTACCATGGAGTCAAATCATAACCGTAGTTACCAAAATAGACTAAACGCATAAAACTTTTCATGTAGTTTAGTTTTTTTAGTCTAAATGATTATAAAATAAAAACCAGCTCACATGAAAAGTTTTATGCATTTAGTCTCTTTTGGTAATTGTAGTTTTTAAGTTTCGTTAAATGCATAAGCTGGTTTGTTTATATATTTTTTATGGTGCATGTCTTATAAAGTTAGAAATGTGTCACTTTTAGGTGATTATCATTATATTTTATGTTATTTAATAGGTGGAATTAAATCTCAATGGTGATTACCAAACAAGACTGAACAAAACCTCTCACGTAGAGTTGATTTTTTATTTTATAAATGTCTTGATAAAAATACCCCTAGTGTAGGAAACTTAACGAAAAACGTTAACGGTGTTAAGTAAAAGTGGTTAAATGGATTCAAATGACAATTTTTGTAAAACATTTGAATGCAAATAACAAATTTTAAACTTCTGGACTCAAATGATAATTTTTATGAAACGTTAAGGATGAAAATCACATAAAAAAACCTATAGTTTACCAAACACAATGATTATTACTTTCTTTTATATGTTTGAAGAAAAAAAAAGGTTACAAATATTGAAGATTGAGCAACGAAATCATCTACCCACTATCTATGTTCCTAAACCATTTGTTCACGACATTTGAACACTTGTCACCAGAACATCTTACTACATCTATTGGTGATAAGTAAAAATAGTCTTTTCCTAAAAACAATTAAAATTATATAGAACAAGTTCATCATATATGTAAAAGAAAAGACTAAAATAATTTAGAAGTTAGTCATGCAACGTGACAAGAGACCCCAACCATTCATTTCTTAAAAAAATAGTATAAAATGTTTAAAACGTTACGCATTTATTGCCTTGCGTTCATTCAGAGGGCAGTACAATTATTGGGTTCAAATTTGATTACAATAAATACAAGCAAAATGGTAGTTGGAAGGCTATTATATTTTTAATAATTTTAATAATAGTATACATACGTGTTCGAAAATAATTATTTTATATGTTAAAATTCAGCATTGTTTTTAAAAATAACTTTATGAGTATGTAATATGTTTTATTTGTGCTACTTAAAGTTTCAAGTTCCGAATATATACATAAAAAAATATCATACGTCCCCCAACTGGTAAAAAGACAATATTTTTCAAGACATAACTTTTTAGTACAAGATTCACAATATTCTTAAATAATAAACATTTCTAAAAAAGTATGTTTTTTACAAACTTAGGAAAAGTTAAACTCAATTTTACTATTTGAGTTTTGACAAAAATAATTATTTCTCTTCAAGAGTTTAAAATATCAATTTCAGTTTAAAAGATTTAGCAGATTTTTAAATTTAGTCCAAAAAAATTTATTAATTGAAAGTAAATTGGAGTAAAACGATTACAACTATTTAAACTTTCGATTAAAATTGAAATAGATAATTAAAATCTTAAATTTTAATATTTTTAATATTTTAAGAAAAATATTATTTTTATCCAATGATTTTAAAGGGTAAATATGTTACTTTGAGAAGTTAATAGGATTAACTTTTGAAAAGTAACTTTTTAAAAGTTATTTTTTGACAAAATAAAAAATCCAAACATGAGCTTAACAAGCAATACCGAATTTAATTTTGATTGATAATATAGATCTCACATCTAATACAATACAATAATTAACTTATTAACTTATAGTTATTAATATTTTTAAAATTAAGAGTTAACGAATTTATCCACCCTTGCGCGCTCTTCTTCGTTATCGTCATTTCTTCTTGCAGGTTTTCATACACCCCAAATTTCACAACACTTTCCACCAAATACAATTACGTTACTTCCATTTTATCAATAGCATTCAATGCCCCTTTAGTACCCCCAAAAAGGTTTCAACTTTCAATCATTATCAACTCAAGGAGATCTTCTTCATAGCAATTCACCAAACCCCAGTAAGTTTATGCAATTCTTATACCCAATTGTTCGGATCTTGAATTGGGGTTTTTGTTTTAAGATTTGTTTGGTGTGTGATTCATGTAGTGGGTGTTTGTTTTGCAGTTTGATTTGTGTTGAAGTGTTTGAAAAGGGAAATTGATGGAAGGAAGAAGAACCCCTTCTGGTTTTAGCACCATTGTTGATCATGCGAGTTTGAGTAACCTGAGCTTGTGGTTGATTTCAGTTTTTGGGGGTGTTTTGATGTGTAAAATTGTGAGTATTGGTTTGTCTTTTAGTGTGTTAGAGTTTTAGGTTGTGAAAAGGGGTATGAATGATGAACTTATGGTTATCTCTGGTTATTTTGTGGTGAAATAAGGTGTTTTGTTCTAGGTGGTTATATTATCATTATAATTTATAAGGTTAAGTTTATATGCATATGATTATGCATATGATGTTTAAGTGAACAATTTTTCACAATTGTGAGTCTTTAGTGTGTTCTTGTAGTTAATAAGATTGACTTGATAATGTAGGTAATAAGATTGATTCGCTAATGTAGTTAATAAGATCGAGTTGCTACTGCAACTCATAGCATATGTTACTTCTTGGCTAGTTCCTGAATTATTGGTTTCTGCATTGTTTTAGTATTTAAATGATGTTCCTGATGTTAGGTATAGTAATTACTAATTACACTCACTGTGGTTTCTGGTAGAAAGTCAAACGCAAAAATAATACGAAAAGATAATAAAAAGAGTTGGGTGCTAGAGGTGGTAATTGTCATTGGTTGAATTCATGTATCTAAACAACCCTGTATTTAATTGTGTGATCTGAACATGACCCATGTAGCCAGTTTATATAAAATGTGTCAAAGGAATTGACGGGTTGTAGACGAGTTGGTGGATTGTAAGCAAGTTGTAAACAAGTTATAATTAATGACTTAAACAGCTTGGTGGGTTGACCTTATAAAATATATATCGTGTTATTTATTCTAATTTCTAATTTTGAACATGTTGTTAGGTCAACAAGATATTTGATTGTGTGTCTCGTAATCTCAGTTATTTAATATTGAGAAAAACAAATATATGATCCCAAAAATGAAGAATGGAAGGTAATGATGCAAAATGCAATTAAATAGAACTGTAATATTTTTACCAGTTTAGACTCCATGTTCATTACTGCATCTAACATTACCTTTTTTACATTGCATTTTAGTGTACTTTGTTCCTTGAATTCTAAGATGGTTGTGTTTTTGTTTTGAAGGTTTATGATTTGACAGGCATAATTAGCCCCTTGCTCTTCAAAGGTTTTAGAAAACTCGAGGATGCACAGAAACTTGAATGGAAAAACCGGTTATTAGCTAACTTAATATTAGTTTCCTTTATTTGTCGTCTATATTGTTTTATTTGCTAACAAAATAAAATTTTGTGTCTGTAGGGGCTTTTCGACCTTTCATGCTCTTTTTGTAGCCATTGCTTCTGTATATCTTTTAGTCATTTCAGATCTTTTTGATGAACATGCCCATGAAGAGTGGATCATTAACAGATCATCTGCCTTATCAGATTCTATACTTGGGGTATGACTTTTTGTTCCGCTCTAGCATATCTGTTTCAACTACTTTTAAGGGTTATACGGGCTGATTTTGACCCAAAACATGTTAATTTTTGCTTTGTTGTAATGTTAAACGGTTCAACTACATATAAAGTAAAAAATCAACTTAAAGGGAATCGGTTTGTAATCAGAGACACCACAAAAGTAAAACTTATATATTCATTGTGGATCAAATATAACACTGGTACTAGGTATACACAGTCATGTATGTAGGATAATACAGTTCATAATTACATAAATACAATATGAAAAGCAGGTAAATCCAATGAAAACTAGTCTTGATAAATATTACAAAAGAAATAAATAAAACATACGACAGAAGAAAAAAAAGAATCACCAGCATCCTGAACAACATAGGAGTGCTTTGGATACCATTTTTAACCGTTGACCCTTCATACCAATGAATATTGTCTGCTTTGCTCACGAGTTGCTCACAACTTTGTTTTTGGTTACCCGGGTGGGGACTTCCAAGGAGGTCACTGATCACTGATCCTGAATTCTAAAAAAGGAACATAGAAAATGTTAGCAATCAACTGGACCTGTTTTGACCCTTTACCCAATCCGCCTCTTTGATACCATTAAAGAATGGTGAAAGTGGTATATGCTAATGTATGTATGTACCTGCTTTTGTATTGTTGCAGATATCAATTGGTTACTTCTTGACAGATTTGATGATGATTATTTGGACCTATCCAACTTTAGGTGGTGTCGAGTATGTAAGTATACATAGGCCTTCGGCTGCCCTTTTTTCTATGAGTTTGTATGGATTTGTAAAGGTGTTCAGCGGGGCCTTGGGTCTGATCTTTACATAAATAACAATTAAACCGTCTTCAGAAAATTACAATTAATTAAAAGAAGTTCCATGAGGCAGCTCATGTAGGCTTGGATTAGAGGTATCTACCTCAACCCACTTATATGGAAACGGGTAAATTCTATTAATAACGACCCATATATGGAAAGCATATAAGGGGTCAAAGGGGTTGAACGGGTTAAATAGTTCAAAAGCTGCCTAAAGTGTATTCATTTAGCTTACAATGTCATAAATTGTTCTATTTTATAAAAAATTCTATTTCTGTTTTAATAATATAGTTCTTAATTTTCAAAATTCAAAATATGGACAACAAAAGTGTCGGTGCATCCATCAAACCATTCTTTCAGTTTATTGAATTCATATTGATTTTGATCTCTTTTGCCTTCACAGTTTTTTCACCATGGACTCTCTTTGTTAGCCATTGGTCAATCCCTTTTAAGTGGCCAAGTTCAGTTTTACATCCTCATTGTTCTTTTCACAGAGATCACTACCCCCTTTGTGAACTTAAGATGGTAATTATTGACAAAAATCGAGATAACTTGATTCTGTTCTTATTTTTAAATTTTAACCCGGAAATCAATAATTAGATATGCATATACAGGTATCTGGATGTTGCCGGGAAAAAGAACTCAACACTTTATCTGTTGAATGGCGTTGCATTGTTCGCGGGGTGGCTGGTAACGCCTATCGTATCTTAAACATACTTTTAGTTGATTCATAAAAAAGTCCAACATATATTGAGTAATTTCTCAATTCCTCAAAGTCAAAATGGGTTCATGTGAAAAAAAGGTATTTTTAGGTGTGGGTCAAAACAGGTTAGGTCGCCCTTCAAGGGTGTGACGTCGTGGTAAGCTCTTGAGCCCCTCTAACAGAGGTCTCAAGTTCTAGTTCAACTTCCACTGGTTTTTTCCATCTAATCCACTTGAAGGCTATCTGCACAGAGCAAGCTGTGTTTTTACATGATCTCATTGGTTAGTAGGGCATAGGTAGGGTCATAGGAAATTTTATAGCAGCCCGTTCTCACGGTTACCAACCCTCCAACACTTTTTTGGTCATACTGTTATATTTCTTGTTTCATTATTTTGTGATATTGATGTTTCTTGTTCATGCAGGCTGCAAGGGTCATCTTATTTGTTTTCTTTTTTTCCCACATGTATGCACATTTATATCAGGTTAGTTGTTCAAATCCGAATTGATTTGAAAGTTGGGATACAGTCATGGTGCACCAGGGTCGCTGGGTCAGCCATCACTGCTTCCATTACGGCCCCTGACTGTTGTTTTATACGTCTTATTTCAGGTGAAGCAAGTTTACCCGATGGGATTTTACAGCACGATAACAATCCCGCCCGCGTTGGCTTTGATGAACCTGTTCTGGTTCTGGAAGATTGCCAAAGGTTGATTAAAACTCTCACCAAGTTGAAAGAGCAATAATCATAGTAGTTGATGGTGTTTATGTGATTATTTTTATTTCCAAATCATAATATTCGGCAAAAATGGAATGCAAAACAGAAAATTTAAGTATGTTAAGAGTAAATTATTTAGAATTTAGACAATATTTAATGGTAAATTTTAAAGAAAGCTACCAATTGGTAGTTTGAAGTATTCAATTTGATATAGTGTTGTTGGTTAGTGAACTTTTATAATGAGTAAAGTATCCGTAAGAATATAGAATGGTTGATATATCTTCCTATTCTAATAAAAAGGTATCTGTGATGACACGTGTTAACACCACAATCATTTTCACCAAAATTTTCCCGCCTCTCTCTCCTATTAAATAATTACCTTAATTACTAATAATACTATTTAACACTTTTTAGATTTAATAAATTAATAAAGAGATCTATTTATTAATGTTATTTCTAAATAAATAATTTTTTTTATAAAATAATAAATTTATTTAAAGCATAAGACTTTTTTTAAAAAATACGAAATATTTAAAATTGGTATTTTTAAAAAGTTGTTTTTTAAAACCAAAAATAATTAAATTTAAGAGTTATAATAAGAAAAATTTTTAAAAATGACATTTTTATACGGTTTGTTTTAGAACAAAACGTTTATTTTTTTTTTAAAAAATAAAGTTTTAAAAAGTTGATATCACTATTTTATAACTTACAGTCATTTCTAATACATAATTTCAGTGATATTATATCTTAAAATATTATTTTATAATTAATAATTTTTGTTATATTAATTTTTTATTTATTCAACCCGTGTAACACACGGGTTACTATAGCTAGTATATATATTAAACTCGTATATTACATGGTTGAATAAAAAAATATTAAATATAATAAAATTTTATTTTATTTAAGTGATATTTTAAGATAAGATAAGACTAAAGTCATGTATAAGTAAATACTGTAAGTAATAAAACAATGATATTAACTTCTTAAATTTTTTAATAAACTTAAATTGTTTTTCCAAAAAAAATTTAAATATTTTGTTTTGAAACAAACTATTTTAAAAAAAATGTCATAGTTAAAAAATTCCTTATTATAACTCTTAATTTAATTATTTTTGTTTATACAAAATTTACTTTTATAAACACCAAATTTCAAATATTTCGTATTTTTTTAAAAAAGTATGATGTTTTAAAAAAATTCTTATTTTATAAAAATTTATTTCTTTAGAATTAAAATTAATAGAATATTTTTTATTAATTTATCAAGAATTATTTTTAATCTAAAGAAATTAGTTAATGTGATTATTTAACAGAAGAGAGAAACAAAAAAACTTTAAAGAGATAAATGTGGTGTTACCAAATGTCACTTTTAGTTACTCTTTTATTATAATAGGTAGATAAGTGAGTTATAAACATATATACTATATGGGTTGAATCAATGTTTATTTGAATATACTAGGTTAGTACTCCGTGTATTATACGGACTGAATAAATAAAATATTAAATAATCAGTAATAAAAATTTATAAATTATAAAATCATGTATGAAGATAAAATATGATTATACTTACGTATAATTACTACTTTAAAAAATAAATAATAATGTATTTTTTAAACTTTTATTTTAGAAAAAAATATTATTTTTAAATATTTTGTTTTAAGAAAATGATTAAAAAAGGTCATTTTTTTACTATTTCATAAAACTTTTGTTTTTAAAAAGTGTGTTTTTAGTAAAAAATAAGTTTATATATTAATTTATATATTTTTTAATTTGAAAATGGTATGAATAATATAATTAGTATTCAATATTATTATTAAATATAGAAAGAAAATGAGAAACTTAGTATGATGAGGCCTATAATTGTGTCACATTTTATCTTAATTTTTATTTTTTATAGATAGATGGATCAATAGCATTGTTGTTGAGACCGGATCGGATCGGCCGGTCCGACCGGTTCGAGCGGGATTCGGTACCTGGTTCGGTCCGGTCTGGGGTGACTCGTTTTCTACTGGTCGAACCGGCCGGTTCGTCCCGAACCGCTGGTCGGACCGGGAAACCGGACCGGTTCGGACCGGTTTTGGTATTTTTTTTGATTTTAGTGGGCAAAAACGGGGTGTTAAACCATAAATTAGTACGTCGGATATACAAATATAGTTAAGTTTTATATATAACTATAATATATATATATAAATCATATATAATTACTTATATTTAATTACATATATAAATATAATTAAAATATAGTTAAATCCGGTCCAAGCGGTCCTACCGGTCCGACCGGTCTGGCCACCAAACCAGTAAGGCGTTCGGTTCGACGTCCGATCCGGTTCTGAAAACATTGATCAATAGATAGATAGACAAACAAATAGATAGACTAGAAACTTATTTATTAAACGAATTATAGTTAATAATAAGCATGAAGAGTTAAAGTATGATATTTTAATATAAGATATGATTAAAATAATATACTCGTAATAGTTTAAGAATTAAAACAATAATACTATTTTTTAATTTTATTGTCTAAATAGTTTTATTTTTAAACATTCATTTTAAGATTTTTTATTAAAACTATTTTTTTAATAAAATCTTGTTTATTAAAAACTCTAGTTTGTAATTATTCTGGTTATTTTAATAAGAATATTTTCAGAAAATTTTTACCTTATTTATAATTTTTTTTAAAAAGGACCGATTTAAAATATTTTATTTTAAAAAGGTTTAGTGTTTTAGAAAATTTCAGATCATAAAAAATATTATTTCTATTTTAATAAAAAGATGTGATTTCCTTAATAAATTCATTTTAGCAAAGATAGATTGATTTTAAAAATTCTAGATGAGATAAAGAAATGTAGCAATTAATAAATAAATTTTAAGAAGAGAGGGAAATAAGTTTGATTGTTTAAATTAATATAATATCCTTTTGAAGTTAAAATAATGTGAGAATATTTAGAATAAAGACAAGTGGTAAAAACGTGAGTTAAAAGAATTACAAGTGACAATGAAAATCTTATTTTATTAGATATAATGGATTTATTTTTAATAAATCATCACATATTTTTCAATGACAAATTTATAAATATAAGAATAAACTACAAAGCAACCTTTATCTTTATAATTAATTTCACTTTTTAACCTTTATTTTTACTAATTATAATGGACGACAACTATGTATATGGTTTGTTTTATCTTTGGTTTCTCAGTCTAACGATTGTTAGTTTAAATCATTAAGTTAGATCACATGATTATCACATAATGCAGAATCTCAAAACGAATCAATATATTATAAAAATATAACCGCTAAAACATCAAGACCAACGAGCAACACCTCAAACAATATATATATATATATGTATATATATATCATCACTTTTTTTAAAACTAACTTTATTAAAATGATTGTATCTTATGATGTATGTATCAATAATAAACTTAAAACAAAAAAATTAAAACGCATACCACATGAAGTAATTTAGATATTTTCCACAGTCACAAGATTATGAAAATCATATGATACAATAAATTTTTATAGATTTAACATTCTAATTTACACAAAAGCATCTAAATAACTTCACGTGGCTTGCAATCTAATTTTTACGTATTAAATTTATTATTAATACTTAATTTATATGATAAATAAGTTTGTATCGAATTTATATGATACAATAAGCTTATTATTGATACTTAAATTATATGATAGAATAAGTTTTTATCGAATTAACTTAAAAAAAGTGATGATAAAATTATACAATTTGTGTTGAGGTTTTACTTGTTAGTCCAAATATTTTTTCTTAACTAATTCCACGTGGCTTGCATTATGATTTCTATATATTAAGTTTATTATTGATATCTAAAACACATGAAATAGTAAATCTTACAAAACTAGTTTTAAAAAGTGACTATATAAATAGATAAAAATTGTTTTAGTTTTTACTAACGTTTTACTGATTATATTCCCTAATATGTTGATTCGTCTTTGGATATGGATGTTTTCTTTAATAAACAACCCTCATGTGATAACCATGTGACGTAATTTAACAATGCAAACTAACATCCATTAGACCAAAGGATCAAAGATGAAATAAAACATATACATAAAGGTTGTATAAAGGTTGTCTAGTGTAATTAGTAAAGAAAAATATTGATAAATGGAATTTTTGTTACAGACATAAAGGTTTGAATAGAACTTTGTCTATAAACAATCATACGCTATTAAAAAGTAAAGAATTAAAATTTGAAAAATAAAAACGCCCTAAGAATAAGGAAACATTGATTTGATTGAAGAGACAAATAAAGATATTATGATATGTTTGGGGAGTAAACTACAAAACTAATGATTCTATTAAGTAAATTTTTACAAAAGAGAGACACGGTAAAAACAACCCTAAGAATACGTAGAATGTGACACATACTTTTAAAGATAGAGATACAAGAAAACAAAAGTATACTCAATATAAAAACATACTCTTAGCTACGGATTTATTAAAATGACAAGTTATGCATTACAACCCAATCATATGCTACTTTCTTCTGCCTTGCATCACAATCCAATCAAACACCTCTTCCTTCTAATTCTCTCTCTATAGAGAAACTCAAATCCACTTTTGCCAAAAAAAAACCAGACAACCACCATTGAACATCTCTAAGGCTCTAATCGAATCCCTAAAGTTGTTGTCGATAACGACTAATGTGGTGGCGTGATGACAATACGGGAGCGTAAGTGGTGGAATTGAGGAGACGAAGTGATTTGAATTACCTTGACGGATGGTGGGTAAATATATGGCTTGAGAAGCAAGATTTTATGTTGAATATAAGTTTGTAATAGTGATCTGAGAAGGGAATTAAAATTGGTGGCGTGAGGAGTTAAAGAAATTAGATGGTAGGGTTTGGTGGTGATGCGTGTGAAAAGTATATATATTTTGATAAAGGTTTTCGTACAGATTCAGTTTTAATTGGTTATTACTAATACTAATCTATACACACAAAAAACAAGTGTACCTGTCGTGAGGTAATATAGTTTTGGTTAGAACCGAGTATCAATCCGTGAACACACTAAGCCTACTCAACAACTCTCATAATTGACTATCAATTTTAATTTAAAAATGATAAGTTAAACAAAATAACAATAAAGATAGATAAAGATAGATTGAGACTTTTGGTGATTCTTTCAGTGAGGTAAGACTGTTACCCTAATTTAGATTATACTTATGTAACTGTGATAAATTAGTGGTATGATTAAAAATATTGATTAAAGTAACTGTGTTAATGTTTATAAATGTGAGCTGGTGCGATTTCTCGTCTATCCACTCCGTAGTGACTAGGACCACGTCAGGTTGAGATTTACTGCTTAGGTCAAAGCCCTAGTAATGTAGGTAAATCTTTTGTGACCTTTTCGACATATGATTTCTGAAAACATAACTTAATATTAAGAAGAGAGTTGATCAAGTTACTTTTAACATACTTATTAATTCACTACTAGAAAACAATGGGTTTTACTACGCAAAATTTGCGACGCAACTATTTTCGTCACAAATTATGACTCGTTTACGACGAAATTGTGACGCAAAAAAGATTCCTGGATTTTCTATGAATTCTGCGACAAGATTGCAGCAAAACAAAAAACCCTAATTTTTCCAAAAAATTTCGTCGCAAATTTGTAGAACAACACATTTTTTTTAACTTATATCAAATATAAAAATAATAACAATGTAAAAAATATATCATTTATAAATTATTTATACATTGCTACACATTCGCTACTCAAAGTTTAACTAAAATATAGTTTGCACTATATGCGTCACAAATGCGTTGCAAAGTGTTAATAACTAAATCATTTTGTTCTTTTACTAGTTTAATTAAACTATGCTTCACAAACGTATCACAAAGGTATTTCACTTTATGTAAGAGTGCAACGCATTTGCGATACACTATTTCATTTAATAAGAAAATCCATATTGCGTAGCAAATAAGTCATAACTAAATTAATTTATAAATATAACTGTGTGTAGCAAATGTGTCACAAAATGACTTGAGATATTTATACTTTGCCACACATTTGCAATCATCATCATCATCATCATCATCATCATCATCATCATCATCATCATCATCATCATCATCATCATCATCATCATCATCATCATCATCATCATCATCATCATCATCATCATCATCATCATCATCATCATCATCATCATCATCATCATCATCATCATCATCATCATCATCATCATCATCATCATCATCATCATCATCATCATCATCATCATCATCATCATCATCATCATCATCATCATCATCATCATCATCATCATCATCATCATCATCATCATCATCATCATCATCATCATCATCATCATCATCATCATCATCATCATCATCATCATCATCATCATCATCATCATCATCATCATCATCATCATCATCATCATCATCATCATCATCATCATCATCATCATCATCATCATCATCATCATCATCATCATCATCATCATCATCATCATCATCATCATCATCATCATCATCATCATCATCATCATCATCATCATCATCATCATCATCATCATCATCATCATCATCATCATCATCATCATCATCATCATCATCATCATCATCATCATCATCATCATCATCATCATCATCATCATCATCATCATCATCATCATCATCATCATCATCATCATCATCATCATCATCATCATCATCATCATCATCATCATCATCATCATCATCATCATCATCATCATCATCATCATCATCATCATCATCATCATCATCATCATCATCATCATCATCATCATCATCATCATCATCATCATCATCATCATCATCATCATCATCATCATCATCATCATCATCATCATCATCATCATCATCATCATCATCATCATCATCATCATCATCATCATCATCATCATCATCATCATCATCATCATCATCATCATCATCATCATCATCATCATCATCATCATCATCATCATCATCATCATCATCATCATCATCATCATCATCATCATCATCATCATCATCATCATCATCATCATCATCATCATCATCATCATCATCATCATCATCATCATCATCATCATCATCATCATCATCATCATCATCATCATCATCATCATCATCATCATCATCATCATCATCATCATCATCATCATCATCAACTGAGTCTTGATTTGTTGAAGGGGTACCACATCATGCTCATCAGCCTATTTAGTTAAACCTGTTAAAGAAATAAACAAACACAATAAGAGTTAGTATACATGATGCACATGACAAATGACAGTTTAACTTTTCATTTATATATTTAAATAAAGATTGATACATGATTTCAAGAGCAAAAGTTTAGTAACATATAGACATCTAAGCTTTAATTTTGCCTTGAATCATGGCCAGGTCTTCTGTAGTTGGGAGGTAGGTGGGGCAGGCGACGATGCTCCTTGGTCTTGTCTCTTCTTCGTCCTTTGCTCTTGACCATGAGCAGAGGCAGATGCAGCTGCATCTCCTTCATCATCCTCATCATCATCCTGCCTACCTCTTACTTCACCATCACCATCCTCATCATCACTGTCATGCGACTAGACTTAGTCGTATGTTCTCTCATACGTTTACCTCAGTTGTGCGATTGAGCTCATACGCATGGTTCATTCGTGCGATTGAATCATTCGTCCATCTCAGTCATACGGTTGAGCCATTCGCATAGCTCAGTCGTGCGATTGAAGTTCATTAGGGTGTCCAATCGCATGTCCGATTGTTTGTTCATTCAAATTCAATTTTTGAGCAATACTTGATGTTAAACGTTGTAGATTGACTCATTAGGTTTGAAAATGACCGACTAAACCTCTAATAACTTTAACTTGATCAAAATGCTTAGTTTAGTGGTTTATTAGTCACGTTTAGGTTTGGTTAACATTAGGTTCTAATTTCGATCTATTTGACGTGTAGTATCTGATTTTTGTACTAACATTGTCGCGCAGTACCTGTATAATCAAAATAAAATGTCAGAAAGCGTCAAACAATGGTCTATAAGGATCAAATGAAATTTTGGCAGTATGGGTTTGTGTCGTGCGTCTGAGAGGTGATTTGGGTGAATGAAACGACTGAGACCGACTCCCCCCTATTTATACTAGGGCAACCCTCAGTCGTGCGACTGAACCTAGTCGCATGATTGATTCGTGCGACTGAGCTTCAGTCGTGCGACTCGCCCATACGGTCACCTCCAATCGTACGATTGAGGGTCATTCGTGCGATTGTCACAGTCGGTCACCTTCAATCGTGCGATTGGATTCATTCGTATGGTCCAATCGTACGACTGGTCCGTACTTATGGTCCAGTCGTGCGAATGGGTCATACTTATGAAATTTTGACTTTTTGACCCTTTGACACTTAGCCCCTTATAACAGTAGATAAAACCTTTTGAGCAGTTTATCATCTCAGACATGACCATTTTAAATTAATGAACCTTTGATCACCTCAGACGTGATCCATTTATCCAACTGATCATCTCAGACGTGATCCATTTATCCACCTGATCACCTTAGACGTGATCCATTTATCCACCTGATCACCTCAGACGTGATCCTTTTACTTTTTCAGAAACAAGTGATTCAAGATTAACTTTAAGTTCATTTTGTGACCATCACAGAGATGAATAACATAGCACAGTCCGGCACTGACACACTTTACAAATAACTTGACACCTAAACGAAGTAACAAAATAAACATGTTTTTGTGATTTTGTTAGGGTAGGGTAGAATATCCTATTAGCATTAACATCATTTCTAAGACAGATTCATATAGAATCAGATAGGCATAAACACAATTACTTGGAACTTTTATATATATATTGAAATGGAAACTAACATATTTACATATCATAGTTTTTCACTCAACTAAGACTTCTAAGCTCTAACCGGAAATCATGCTTGATCTGATATGTAACACACATTGATTTTGAACACCAGGCAGTGCAGCCACGACGATTGTCAGTATACTTATTCACTTAAATCCATACACAGATTTTTAACGCACATCGGTGATTAATTAGGTGAATTAGATCAACAAGTATTGAGTATCCCACAGTATATGGTAATCAACATTCCTTAGGAGATTTTTGAGCGGTTTACGGGTATTTTGACAAGAAGAGACTATTCTTAGAGCTTTCAAAGAGAAGCCAAGCCTCAGGTCAGTACCACCGCACAGTAGAGAGGCGGCAAACAATAATGAATTCTAGAATATCTAGGTTATGCTTATCCTCAGGTCAGTGCCATCACACAGCAGAGAGGCACACAACCTATCTTCTTATTAGAGCATATTTATTTTTTTCTTTTTGCACGAAACGCAACAACAACATAGGTTATCAGCTTGATTGTGTTTATTTTTCATCATTTTTTTTCGTGCTTTGCTCCTTTTGTGGTCATCCGCACACGTTTGTGGCGTTTACTTGCTCGTCACCCCTTATTGAAATAACTGATTGTGTTAACCAGTGATACCATGGGAACCCACACCTTGTTGATTGATTTAATTTTAAGTTGAATCCCCAATGATGTCTACTAGTCTATTGTGTTGAATCTACCGACACATCGTATAATTACAGTAACAAAGAAGCGTACTATCATTTTCCTAATTTGTTAGACTTAGACTTCTCTGACTAATATTTTTCTGTGATTAAATTAAACTTGCAACAATTGAAAATCTTTTTGGTGTTCCAAGTAACTCGATGCCTGTGTACTATCACTTTCCATTGTATTGAATCACATTCTTAATTTTGTTATTTTTGCCTTTTTAGCTTATCTACCCTCCTCCCCCTTTTTTAAGTAAATAAATACTGAAACTAAACTAATCTCCCCCTAAAATTCTAAAACCGAAAATCTTTTTGTGTTTTGGATTTTTAAGACAGGAAATTAAAATAACATAAATAAAAGAAAATAAAAGAAAAAGAAAAGGAAATTGAACAAGTGGCGGACTAAACATTTGTCTCTTTGGGAATGACGTCACTTTTCTTTTTCACGCCGTTGACCTCTAACAGATAGAAAAATCTGGGTTTATCAAATGGTTTAGTGTAGAGGTCGGCGCGCTGAAAATCCGTGTTTATTTTAACCACATCAATTAATTGTTTTTCATAGCAATCACGTATGAAATGATACTTTATGCCGATGTGTTTTGTTTTAGGGTGTTGAACAGGATTTTTAGTTAAAGCTATGGCAGCAGAGTTATCAACAAATATAGGAGTCCTTAGTCCCGCATTTGCTGTTGGATCTAAATGATCTGAGAGCAGCAACTTGCAGCAGCAATGTATTCAGCTTCACATGTTGACAAGGCAACAGATGTCTGCTTCTTGCATTGCCAGGTGACTAATCGCCTTCCAAAGAACTGACACCCTGCTGAAGTTGACTTGAAGTTCATCTTGCAGCTGCCGTAGTCTGAATCACTATACGCAGTTAGCTCAAAGTCATAATCATGAGGATACCACAACCCCAGTGTTGGAGTACCCTTCAAATAATGAAAAATCCTTTTCACCCCTATGAGATGATTTACTTTTGGTTTAGCTTGATATCTTGAGCACAGACATGTGGCGTACATGATATCTGGACGCGAGGCAGTGAGATACATAAGAGATCCGATCATTCCACGATACATAGTGGCATCCACCAAATTCCCATTCTCATCAGGTGCCACATCATAATTTATGGCAAGTGGGGTACCAGCAACAGTGACATTTTCCATATCAAATCAACTCAGAATGTCTCCAACATACTTAGTCTGATGCAGAAAAATACCGGTAGGTGTTTGATCCACCTGTAATCCCACGAAGAACTTCATCTCTCCCATGGCACTCATTTCAAATTCTGCCTTCATCATAGATTCAAATTCTTTACATAAATCTTCATTTCGAGAACCAAAGATTATGTCATCCACATAAATCTGCACCATTAGTAAATCTCCATCTTTCTCTTTTATAAACAACGTGCAGTCAATCACACCCCGACAAAAACCATGCTTTAACAGGTGGGTGGAGAGCTTCTCATACCAAGCTCGAGGAGCTTGGTGTAGCCCGTACAGAGCCTTGTCCAGCTTGTAGACTCTGTCTTGATGATAAGAATCCTCAAATCCTTCGGGTTGACTGACGTAGACTTCTTCATGGATTTCCCCATGAAGGAATGCACTTTTTACATCAAGTTGATAGACTTTGATCTTCATATAAGATGCATAGGCTAGGAAGATACGGATTGCTTCCATTCTAGCCACATGTGCAAACACTTCATTGTAGAGTCCCTCGACTTGTCTGAATCCTTGAACGACCAATCTTGCCTTGTTTCTGATTACGACACCTTGGTCGTCCTTCTTGCAGCGTAGCACCCATTTGATACCTATCACTTTAACTCCTTTGGGCCGGTCAATGAGTGTCCACACTCCAAGCTTCTGAACTGTAGTAGCTCTTCCTGCATGGCGTTGACCCAAGCCTCATCCTTTAGGGCATCACTCACGTGTTTGGGCTCGATTTGAGAAATAAAACATTTGAAAGCCCCATCATTCACGTACCCCTTTTCCATAATCGCAGCATAATCAGCTAAGTATAGCTGATTTCTTGTCTACACACCGGAGTGAAGATCCCCAATGATAGTCTCCGGGGGATGATTCACACTGATCCTAGTAGCAGGTGTCGTAGGAACGACCACTTCAGTATCCAGATTTGTGATGGTAGGTTCAGTATCCGGATTCCCTGATGCATTCTCAGCATTGGTTGAGCTTCCATTTTGATTAACGTTATGTTCATTGCTTGTCTCAACTACTTCTTCATCGTCTGATGTCATCACTTTCGTCCTGAGCAGCTGCTGAAGATCTCGAAACACCACTAGCCGGTGCCATATTGCTGATATCCAGATTCGGTGTGTTTAGGACATCATACATCATCTGAGCAGCAATCTCTTCATCTGAATCTATCTGAGGAAGGTTGAATGATTTGAAAAAGCCATCGTAGTCGAAGAATGACGACGGACCTTTTCCAGCAAGGGGGATGGTGTATCGTTGCACATCGACGTTGCACCACACTTCTACCTGACCTGTTGAGTTGTTATAAACTCGTTTGTCTGGTATGTTGTATCCAAGAAAGATCCCCTGATCTGCTTTCTCGCTGAACTTGCCCTGTGGAGTTTTCTTCAGTAACGTGCATGGAGCTCCGAATGGTTCCAGATACTCCAGGTTAGGTTTGCGCTTCTGAAGCAACTCATAGCAAGTCTTCCCATGCCACTTGACTACTAACACACGATTAAGCGTGTAGCACACATTGGCAACATCTTCATTCTAGGTTAGTTTCCTTAACTGTTTTTATGTAAAACTTTATGTCATTTTCTTGGTTAAAAGCAACAACCTCAGTTTCTTTTAATTGTTTTCTCAGAAATTCAATTTTCTCTTTAAAACTGCTTTCATTTTGCTTTAATGCTCTATTAGCCTCAGTGCACAGTTTTAAGTCATTTACTAAGTTATCATTATGTTCTAATAACCTAGCAAATTTTAGATCGATGCATTCCCTAAACTTATTACATTCAACACAAGCATGTTTATCAAAGAGATCGTCTTTTGATTCTACCTGTGCAGATATAGAGGTGCCAGCCATGAAAGCAGCCTGGGGTTCCTGGTGTGCAGCAGATTCTGCATTTAATTCATCCTCCACTAGTTGATCAACAGCAGCCATAGTCTCATTCACATCAGCAGTATCAAGCTCAACTGAGTTCTCCCCCTCACTCGCTGAGTCGTCGTTCAGATCATCAACCAATGCAATGTTAGCTTCACCATCAGATAAGAAATGGAAGGACCAGTCTTGTCCTTTATCACCCTATGTTACCATTGCTTTGGAGTCATGGCTGGTTGACATTGCCTTTTTGTCCTTATACTGCCTGTTAAATGATGAAAACGGGTTGCCATTTCCTGTCTTCTTAGGTTTGACACACTATCTCTTGAAATGGCCTTTTTCACCGCAGTTGAAATAGGTGACTTTTGACTTGTCAAATCCAAGAGTTGTATCCTTTGTAGCCACTAGGTTCTATTCCGTCTTTTTAACAAACTTCTTTGCTCTACGCACAGCACTAGTGAGAGCCCATATGATATCCATCCGCTCCAGCTCAGTTTCATCCACTTGCTCATAATCTTCGTCAGCCAAGTGGGAGTTACCAATCTTTCCTGCTACTAATCCTTCATAAGAATGTACCACAACAGCAAGTAGATCCATATGCTCCTTAGCCACTTTCACAGTTACGATGCCTAGATGCTCTGTCATTAACTTCGTCGATTGAGCTTCTGCAGAACCGTGTTGAACTCCTGATGAAACATTTGACTCATCACCTGAAGATGCACTTTGAACATTTGCAGATGTGTTAGACACGAAAGCAGTCTGCAAGGGTGCACTAGAAGATGATGTAGTAGGAGTGACATTGTAGATAGAAGGATTCTGAGTGTAGGTTCCCCTCTTAGACTTGTACTTATGTCGTACCTGTTCCTCCCTCAATTTCAGAATAAAATCATTTATGTCCAATGTCTCCAGCACATCATTATGTCTTAATGTGGAAACAAATGAATCCCACTTATCAGGTAACCCATCAGCCAAACTCGACACTTTATCTTTCATGGACGTTTTAACCCCATGAGTGTGCAGTTCACTCATCAAATGATAGAAGCAGTCGATCATATCATCCAAACATTCATTTCCAATTGATAAGAAGTTATCAAATTCCTTCTTTAAAGCCTTTGCCTTTAGAGACTTAAGTGTTGAATTTCCTTCATAACGTTTCTCAAGAGCCATCCATAACTTTTTGCACTGCTTGTGTTCTGAGAACTGATGGAAAATATCTTTTGGAATGGACTGTGTCAACATAGCATAGGTATTCTTCTCAATATTGTACGCAGTCTTTTATGCCTCATTCAAACCACTTAGAGTTAGTGGAACACCGTCAGCTCCAACTGGCATAGTGTAGCCAGTCTCAATAGTGCTCCATAAGTTTGTGTCCACTCCATTCAGATGAATTTCAAACCGTTGCTTCCATTAAGGATACTTGTCAAGAGACAGAAGCTTTGGTGGTTTGTTGTGATTCCCAATCTCATTCTCTAAGAGCAAAAGATTCTGAATTCTGGAGTCCTTCCCGGCTAAGAGAGCAAAGTTCTAAGTATCCATAATGAACTAGTCTGAAAACTTGACAAACCGACTGGGTATGCGACTGGGGATGCGACTGAGACTCAACCGTGCGATTGAGCTTAGTTGTACGAATGAGCAGACGACTAGGACAATCGTGCGAATGAACAAACAACTGGGCCAATCGTGCGATTGAACAACCGACTAGGCTAATCGTGCGATTGTGCTGTGCGAATGAAGTTCAGTGGTGCGATTGGGTCAACCGTGCGACTGAGAGTGCTGAATTTGAAATTTTTCAAAATTTTCACGCAATTCGACCTAAAAAACACAATTTTGAAAACCCTAATCGGATGAAACTCGAAAAAGACTAACTTTTGAACACATGCACTCATAAAAACTGAATTTTAATGCAAAAAGAACGGATCTTTTGATTGAAAACGTTGACTTTTGCAAAAACGCGATTGAATCCACGTAGAATCAAGAGCCAGTGGCTCTGATACCACTTGTTAGGACCGTGTGCGTACGGAGTACTAACTGATTCAACGTGAAACCAGATCAAATAGTGGGGAATCCTATTTGATTGGCGATCCAATCAGGGAGAACATTAATCCGATTAAAACTAATGATTAGAATACGTTAAGAATTGATTAAAATTGATCAGAAACGTTCTATGAAGTTGGAAGGGACTCTCTGGACGAACAGGGACGGCTAGGGTTAAGAATTCTCGAAGTGTTACGTTTTTCCACGAATTAAGTGATATTTATAGATTATAGTTTTCATTCGTACGACTGAGCCATGCGTATGGCTCAGTCGTGCGACTGAGTCGTATGATTGATTCATTCGTACGACTGAGTCAGTCTTATGACTCAATCGTGCGTTTGGCTTAATCACCTGGTTCAGTAGTGCGACTGGCCCATTCGCATGGTCCAATCGTGCGACTGAATCATGATACTTAGTTAAACATATTCCTGAACCTTTAACGATACAGAACTATGTCGAACAACTATAAACCAATATAACATGTTCACATAAGCGTGTAATAATCAATCATATGAATAGATATAACATTCAATAACCAATAAACATTCAAAGAAGAGTTTTCATTACATATATCAAACATTATATCAGTGTAACAAAATGAAAGTCAATTACATTTAAGCTCACTAGAACTAGAACTACGGACATGTGTACCAACATTGGTCTTTTCCAAGTCTGAAAACACAATATGAACGATTTAAGTATCAAATCATCATTTTTAGTAAGAGTTTCTGAGATAATTGATGTGTAATTGATGTGTTTTATATGTATAATTTAGGGCACATCAAATATCTCCACACTTAAACTTTGCTTGTGCTCAAGCAAAATCACTCAAAATAGCAACACCACCAAAAACCAAAAAAAATTCAAGATATAAATATGTTTTTCAAGAACTATACAAGAAAACTTGGTTTACCCAAATATAAATAGTTAAGCACATATGGAAGGATATCCTTTCAAGCAATAGAATGGTTTGTAAAGATTTTTAACATGTAAAATTCACACTTCTCACAAGGTGCACTCACACTCGGCTATATATATGAAATCATAAATAAGATGAAGTATTAATTTCCTAGTATGAATACGTGTGAAATCATATACTTGGTAAGGGATCAAATCTCTACCTATGTTAAGTATTTATTTGCATAAATTATTAGGTCTTTGATGGCTTACAACTTGGCTCAGGTTTAGGGTATGGATTATTTGGGGAAAAATGGCTAAATGCTAAAGACGATCATATTGGCTTATTTGATTGATATAAACTAATAGGAAAGTAGTAAAAATGTTTCCCCATACAATACTCAAGTTACAAGGGATATGCAAACTCGAGCACTCGTTTATGGTCAGATTGTAAAGACCGTATTACATTTTCAAAAACCGCATCTCCTCCTTAACTTGAAGATATACGTAGTTATATATTTCTTAAGGGTCGTCAGGCTTGGCGCCTAAAAGCACCAAACGATTTGGATGTCGAATTCTTGGATTCGGTTTGGTTTTTGCTGCATTTTCCTTCGTGAAACCAATTCTCCTAGAAGTTGGACATTTTTCATATCATTTTTTTCTTTCTTTATCACATATTTTGAAATACCACAAAATGACAGAATTAGCTTTCTTTTTCCTTCTTTTATTTTTCTTTCTTTTTTTTGAAATAAGCAAAACATGTCTTTAACGAAAAAGGGTTTTGTTGAAGGCTTTTTTGGTTTAGTTTCTGTTGGTCCATTTGATCGGTTTTCAGTGCAGAAGATGGTTTGAATCGTTCAATACCAAAGACAAACAACAACACAAAGATTTAAAGCACAAAAGAAGACCAAAATGTAATCAAATAAGTTTCAATAAGCAACAATACATAATGGAATGAAATAAGCTCAATATATTCAATAAACACCAGCTTACAATACTCACTTGCAACAGAAATATTCGATTAGGGTTTTGCAAGGATGGATAACAATGAATAAAATGAAATCTATATATAGCAGTTATAGTTTCGCAGACAGTTTCGCTGAAGGTGAAACTGTGCTGCGGCAGAAGCTATTAGTTTAGCCGGGAGAACTTGCAGCTGACCGTGAGCGAAACTATAGTTTCGCTCACAGTTTCGCTGAACTGCTAAATGTACAAAATAAACTAAACAACTTACAAAAGAAATCTAACATAAATCCTATTACATAGAAAGATAACCAAATACTAATCTAAGGTGAGTCCAACCTATTCTTGATCTTCAATACTCCCCCTAGGTTGGACCTCACCGACTTCGCTCCTTTTGATATCTCTAATCAGCTCCAGCATCCCCTGCTCCTGCTCCTGATGTTCCTTCTTCAGCTCCTGCAGCTTACCTTGACGAGCTTCAGTACTTGATCTGCCTTGGTTGCCTCCTGCTTCATCAGCTCCTTCGGGACGAGCACTAGCTTGTGTAAACTGTTTCGTCAAATCCCGGATATCCATATTTAAGTCGGCTTCAGCTCTTACATTCTCTGCCAGCTCTTTCACCTCAGCTCCCACTCCTCTAACCTTGTTCGCCACAATCATGAACAGACTTGCTTCCTTTCTTGTCTCCTCTGCTGCTCCTGCTTTTATATGGTTCTCACATAGAACGAGCAAGTCTTCATCCAAAATCCAAAAAGCTCCATCGGGTTGAAGATTCGATATTCAATACCACCCTTCACTCTAATCACAGGCTCCCCCGTCTGATTGTCATAAAACCACTTCTCAAACCCTTGTAGACGAGAGGGGAGGGATCTGCCAATCTCACTCTGTGAACCGTCTTTGGAGGCTTCACACTCAACATAATCTTCCCTTTTCCTATAACCCAATCTTTATCTTTCTTTGACCTCTTTCTCTCTACTTTCATATACCCAAAAGCCTCAAAGTTATCATTCAATCCGTTCTTGACTTCTTTCTCCAAAAGCATGGCTCGTTCACTCAAATGAGCTTCAAGAAGAGGCAACGAGGCCAACCTTCTCAAGTCCCACCTAGGCAAGGTCTTGAATGCCTTCCTCTTGTGAAAATAAGTAATCCCACCCCCTCTCCTCTTATCATGAACATCTTGAGGTAGGGGTTATATTTCCAACTCACTATTCTCTTATCCGTCTCCTTCTTCTTCAATCCTTCCATATTTTGGAACAGAGGAGTCAGTTCTTCTGGTTCCTTTTCCTTCACGAACCAATCACTTTTCTCCATTTCTATAATATCATTCTCATCTTCTCCCTTCTGAACCACATATGTTAGAGGCCTTTCATCCACCTTATAGAACTTAGGCTCTGAGTCATAGTCAACTAGTTGCTCATCCTCTACCTCCTCATCAACCAATCCTTTCTCAATAGGTTGCTCGGTATTTTCAGCTTGTTTTCCCATTTGCTCTTCTCCAGTAAAGTCACCTAGATTGATCCCTAAGTCAACAAATCCAGCCTCCATCACCTCTTCAACATGCTCAGCAGTCTCAACATGAGGTTCTTCCATCCTCTTCTTAGAACCATTTGCCTCTTCTGTAGCTGCACCAGATGTGCCCTCTCCTGCCCTGGATGAAGTACCCACATTCAGAAATGGGTACTTAGAAGTATCAGTCAGATCATCTAACTCATGTTGAGTAAGCTGATTGGGCAGGCCAGCAACAGCTTTCAGGTCATTCACCTCCTCCAATAATTTCTTTATCAGTTTGTTTTGGTCCACAACATCCTCGTCACCTTCCAATAATACATCCTTTTGTTTCTCTCTCATCTCCTGATTCATCAACTTTGTCTTCATCATGCCTAGTTCGTTAGAGAGAGAGGTGTTGAGGTTTCTGATCACATCCTCATCAAGATTAGCTTGTCTCTCAGTTTGTGGAGGCTCAGAAAATGTTTGATGTTTCTGTTTCATCCTCCTCTCATATTCCCCTGTATCAGCCTTCTTCTTCGACCTTTTCTCCTTCTCCACCCTAGCTTCAGACGCCATCTCATTCACTTCATCTTCAAATACATAGTCTTTCTCTTTTGCATATCTCTTCCTCTTCTTCACTGCCTTAGACCGACTTTGTCTTGTCTCCTCTGCTCGTCTAGTCTCAGATCCTATCATTCTTCTGATATATGCCAACGATCAGGAGTGTACATATTCTCCCATAAATGAGTAATCCTTCCACTGAAGTCGTGTCTGATAGCACAACAGTCAGCAAAGATCCGAGTATTCATTGACACCAAATTCTTGACTTCTCCGTGTCTTGGGATGTTGGGACTTGGTCGTTTATGATCATTTGAAGGAATCTGGGATAAAGCAGCCATTTATCCTTCTTCAAAGCTATAATATTTAAAGCCATAATATTTTCAGCCATGTAGCTAAATATCAGATTGGCTATGTTAGCCTTCTCCCCTCTGCAGCACATAACCATTACCTTTGCCCATTCTAAATTCAGCCCATCGGATCCACCTTTTCGTGATCTAAGCACATGATGAAAACATGGGCTATATATCTCCACTCCTTGGATAAAAAGGATTTTTTGATTTCCTTTCTGCTACCGAAAGGAGGGCCCTCTGACGTGCAGTCGCAGTACACGTAAATTTAATCCAAATTATAACTCAAAGATAGTAGTAAAAAGGTATCGAACACATGGAGTTTATGGAATATGTGTTTATAGTCATGTAGATTAACTACAATTGCCCTAAAATGCAAAAAAAATTAAATATAAAAATTGGATTGTTTTTGTTTAAGAACTAATAGTAACTAAATAGATTGCAAATCAAAACGTACTTTTGTAGCAGATTGAGAACAAGCGACCACCCTAGATTTCAGGTTTTAATCCACACTTATGTTTATGCTTACTAGAAAGAACCACATAGACATAGTTCGTGCTTGAATAGTTGTTTGTGATGAAAGAGAACTAAGTGCTTGGATTGTAAAATGCGAGGTTGTTACTCGATGATCAATCGACAATTATCCAACCTTAATCCCTCCCATGATATCTCAATTGCCAATGGCACCAAGAACGTATGGTTTGGGTTAACATCAAACAACAATCAACAACTTACAAACAGATATCCAAACACCATAATAACTCAAACAAACATTCAAAGTTATCATTCTAGAAATTCAAGCACAAACATAGTGTTTCAAAAGCAAACCTTACATCTAGGATAATCACCAAAAGTTTAGCCAAGCATGACTTGATCCATCATCACCATCCGCCGATTAATGTTCATATGAATCAAAAACACAAATCAAATGTTTAGAAATGTTTGAATCAAGCAAGAACAGCCAAAGTCACCTCTTTTCTCCCTAGAAATCGTCAGATCCAGGAATAATTGCAAAAAGCACCACTCAAACGATTTTAATATGGCAATTACACTTTTTCGTCATCTCTACCGTAACTTACGGTAGCCACCGTAAGTTACGGTGGAGACCAAATCATTACGGTGGAAATCCACTGCAGTACGGTGGGGAATATGGTGTTGGGGGTCACCGTAACTTACGGTGGCTACCGTAAATTACGGTAGACCCCCAGTTTCCTTGTTTTGTTCCTTCTTCCCATCCTTCCTTGCTCCATCCCGTTGTGGTCCGTCCAAAGCTGCGTTTTCTTCATATTAAGCTCCATAATGCGCCTGAAACAAAAGCAACTGTAGTTATCTAATTCAAAGCAACTACCCAACCAAATATGAGAATATCATGCGTTTTAACATCATAAAAGGGTTGTTCCTTGAACCACCCGTCACATCCCCACACTAGACCGTTGCTTGTCCCAAGCAACATATCAAATTATTTGCAAACAAGCGATCAATGTAAACCAAACATAAACATGTAATACTTTTACTAACCCTTCCTTAACACCCAAAATGACACACCCCTCACTATGTCCCTCCTCTCGACGACAAGTAAGCACTAGTGTCCATGAGCTAGACACACAAAAGGCAAACGGGTGGTTGCACAACTATAAGCTTGTACCTAAATCGACCTTTCTCTTAACAAATTCCAAACATGAATGCATATCAAAGGGACTTCAAGGTTGTAACGTGGCTAGGTGTACGGGTAAGAAATGGAATATATATGAAGAAGCGAAAACTTAACCTGGTCTTTTATTACACAATAAAATAAACAACTAACTACCAAACCTAACTACTATGCATAAGATACTCAACTTCAATCTTTTTTTCTTCTTTCTTCGTTTTTCTCTTTTTTTTTCTTTCATCGCTTTTTCCAAAAAATTTTTATATTTTTTTTCTTTAATAACAATAAAACAAACATAAAAACTTCACGCAAACATTCAACATAGCATTGAAGATGATTACAACTACTAAACAACTACTAACACTATAAACCAGGTCAAGTTGGGTAAATTTTAAAGTAACTAGCTAAGGGGTGACAAACGATAGGCTTTTAGGCACAAAATTGGGCAACTAAGTGTCCAAACCCCCGCCCCTCTCGCAACCAAGCTCATATATATAATTTATGAGGTCCAACCCCCCAAATCCCACACTCGCACACATCAAAGACGAGGCTACCTAAATGCCCTTATTCTTTTCACATTCACATCCAACTAAAGTCTCGAATCGTATTCAAGCACAAGTTCTAATGCACCCCCACCTGTTGCCACTCTCATAAAGAAATGTGTTATTTATCTACAAGTGTGGCTTCAACTCTCACCACGAATGAAAAGGAGTTAAGGGTTGCCGGTATGTCTCTTGGGGTTAGTTCAAGACGTTTAAATTTCCACAATGTTTATGCTTGATTACCACAAAAAAATGAAACCATAAAAATTGAAAATGTCCCCTATCCCCACACTTGAGGTACATTGTCCCCAATGTATGGTTTTGGAAGGGATTGATCACTCCAATTCTAAAATATTACCCCAAGCTTCTCATCTCCAACCACAGATTTCTTTTTGTTTTTTTTTTAAATTTTTTTAAATTTTTTTTATATATCATCACACCACCACTAGCACAACCCAACAAAACATCATAGCAAACTCCACCCATCCACCCAGCCAAAAACTAAATGACTAACACATATTTACATATATATATAAAGAAGACAACCTGACTAATAGTAGCGCGGTTGAGGAGGCCCGAAGATAGAAGACATCATCTCATTCCATTCTCCGAAAGCAAATGCGCCGCTACCACTTCCCTCTTGCTACGATGCTCCTTGTTGTTGACGAGGATCTAGCCATTGTGAATGGATGGAGCGGCGGGGTCGGATACGATACACTACCATCGTAAGGGGGTAGAGACGTATAATCCACCGGAGGTGGATCCACAACCACAGGCCGCCCTGCATGCCAATCCGCGTGCATCCTTCTTGCTTGATCATCTTCATACCGATTATTTACCTCCACCTCATGGGAATAAGCATGTGCATGATTCCATGCTTCTTGACGATCAAAATTATGCTTCAAAGCTTGTTCCATACTAGCACTCATCATTGTTTGTTGATCAAATAGCGTTCGCTCAGAACCCGACCATGAATCAAAAACGGGTGCCGGAGGACGTTGGTTCTCAACAACTTCTTGCATAGTACCATCGTAAGCCCAGTTTGGCGCGTACGACCGCTCCGTGTAATCATAGAAAGCACCACCATGTCCCCTACCTGGACCCCCTTGACCCTCATGCACATTCTTCACCATGAGGCTCATCCGCATAATCATCATCCCCACTCGGGGCTTCATCTCCACTCTCTGGATCATCCTCTTCTCCCGGTAAAAGTGCCCTTGCATCAACTTTCAGTACTCTCCATCTTTGACCCTCCGATTTAAGCTTGTGATATCTCTCCGACTGAGTGTAAGTCCATCCAATACCCATCTTTTGAATCTCCAAAGGCTTATGCCTCTTAAATGCTCCTTTATCCTCCGTTGTGATTGCTTTAAACTGCTTCAACGATCCCGTGATAATTCGGCAATACGGGATGATGTTCGTCCCCACTTTGTTACGGCATATCCAAAGATGGTGCATAATTAAATACCGTATCGGAAATCGGGGCGACCCGTTAAGCAACGAATAGAGGACTGGTACCTCCGAATACCTCACCTGTTCCTTATCTCCTCTTCGTGGAATGACATTCAAAATACAAATTGACAGCAGCAATTTTGCTTCAATCTTCAAGTTCCTCCGATACAAAATGCCACTATAAGTACCAGGCAAAAACAAGGCCGCCAACATGTCATTCCACCTTGGATGTTTCTCCGGTTTAATCAGCAGATCATTAAGGCTTGGGACCATGTAATCACGAGCAGGTAAACTGTCATATTTTGCTAATTTCGGAGTGAATCAAATGACATTTCCACCTTATCCCATTAACCTCGCCAGTTAACTTCATCTGTGATGGCCTATCATACCTTTGCATTTAAACGTTGCCATCCATTCTTGAATCTCAGTCATAAACAGATTCTTGTTGTCCTTGTCGTAACAACCGAGTGCTGCCTCCCATCCTAAAGCGCGAAACCGGGCAAATACATTAAAGGGCCCGAACTCAACTTCTCTGACTTCCCTCTCATAGATAAACGCAACAACCTTATTTTTTAACCGGTTCATTCAGTCATGAAACAATGCCGGTTGCCACTCCTCCGACTGATCATCTAAAGGACCCGATTCCCACTTTGGTTTATTACCCGGATCCAAATCCATCGTCTCTTCCTCATCGCTCTCACTTTCATCAATCCTACCCAAATATTGCCTCTTCTTTGTTGTTGTTCCGGTTCCTTGCCTTTTGAAGAAAAAGAACTTGCTCCGGCTTTTTCCTTACTTCGTACCATTTTCTACACACAAGACAAACAACACAATCAACACAATAAGTATGATCCTTCTTCCACAATATCCCCACACTTGCTTGTTACTATGGTTGTAGATGTTAGTTAACCAAGAGTTTATAAATTTTTTTTCAAAATTGGGCATGGTGTCTCTACAATGTAGAGGTTCTCAAAGTTCACAACTTTATCATCAAACTTACATCTTCAATCCATAACAATATTCAGTAACTACTTCCATGACAAATTCTAAGAACAAACAAGTGGGTATGAACAAATATCCAATAACAACCTTAATCTTCACATACATCATCAAAATAGCAAACAATATCACATACCTTTGATTGATGAAGCTAAAGCCAAGAAATACAAAAGCTTAAAACCCCCAAAAATTTCGGACCTAGGGCTTGATATTCGAACCAGAAAACTTTGTTTTTTTGCAATTATCTTCTCAAAACAAAATCTATGTGAAATTCTAGTCAAGATAGACCCAAAAATCACTTGAATCGGTTAACAATTGAGAAAGATATGAAAGATTGAAGGTTGAAAGAGTATGGAGAAGATGAAAGATGAAAGATGATGAATGAAGAAGATAGGAGTAGGTTCTATGGGTTTTGTAAAAATAAAAGGAAACTTTTTTACACCTGAAATCGTCGCCCACCCAGATGCCACCGTAATTTACGGTGGCCACCGTATCTTACGGTGGACTCTGGATTCAACTGCCACCGTAAGGCAGTGAATTTCTGCCGTAAATACCATTAAATCCAAGGCTACCGTAAGTTACGGTACCTACCGTAATTTACGGTATACTTGGATTTCATTTTTAATTAATTTTTTTGTTTTTTTATTTGAAGTTAACCATGTTAAAACATGGAATGTTGAGAATGTCGATTAACTAGAAATTACCTACCCCCTCGAAAATCCCGTGTTGTCCTCAACATGATCCTAGAACTATTTGTTACCCGAACAAAAACAAAAATTTGCAATCAAACAAAACAAAACAAAACAAAGCAAAACAAAACAAAACTAAATATTTACACTACCCCATACCTGGGCCTCTCATGATTGTCCTCCTCATCACCGGGCGCAATAAATAGCCCGTATTGTCAAGCTCCAAATTATTGATATCATTGCCTTCCAAATATGGCTTCAATCGATGTCCATTAACCGTTTGTAGCTTGTTAGTTTGCTCATCTTGGATGTCTACATCACCAAACCTCCTAACTCGCCGAACGACATACGGGCCCATCCATTTGCTTTTAAGCTTGCCTGTGAACATCTTGAGCCTTGAGTTATACAACCAAACCTTTTGACCCTCCTCAAAAGTCTTTTTCCTTAACTGTGCATCATGTACCCTTTTAAGTTTGTCTTTGTAAGCCGATGCACACTCATGCGCCTCGTCTCTAATCTCTTCTAATTCATTCAATTGTAATTTCCTCATCTTTCCCGCTTCATCATAGTCCGCATTCACTGTCTTAATTGCCCAATGCGCTCGGTGTGCTAATTCCATTGGCAAGTGACAGCCCTTCCCATACACCATCCGGTAAGGAGTTGTGCCAATTGGAGTCTTGTAAGCCGTTCGGTATGCCCACAACGCATCATCTAACTTACTCGACCAATCTTTCCTATCTGTCCTAACCGTCTTCATGAGAATTTCTTTGATTTGACGGTTAGACACTTCAACCTGTCCACTCGTTTGCGGATGGTAAGGTGTGGCAATCCGGTGATTCACGCTATATCTCTTCAATAATTTTCCGAAGTTGAAATTCTTGAAATGCAAACCACCATCACTATGATAACTCTTGGAAGGCCAAAACGAGAAAAGATGTTGGATTGAACGAATTTACAAACAACTGAGTGATCGTTTGTTCTTGTTGCAATGGCTTCAATCCACTTAGAGACATAATCCACGGCTACTAAAATGTATAAAAACCCATTGGAATTCGGAAAAGGACCCATATAGTCAATCCCCCATACGTCAAATTTCCACAACCAAAATTGGTTGCAATGGCATCTCGTCCCTTTTTGAAATGCTTCCCATCCTTTGACACTTAATGCACTTCCTAACAAACTCACATGCATCCTTGAAAATAATGGGCCAATAAAATCCGCAAGATAACACTCGATAACCCGTTTTATGTCCACTAAAGTGACCTCCACATGCGGATGAATGAGCATGAGTCAGGATTTCCAACACCTCAGTTTCAGGCACACACACCTTCAAATGACTTGATCAGGCCCGATCTTAAACAGATCCGGTTCATCCCAAATGTATTGTTTCACTTGGACCATAAATTGTTGTCTCCGCTTTTTAGTCCAGTGATTTGGGATGGCCCCCATGGCTAGGTAGTTTACATAATGAGCATACCACGACACGGCAGAAGTGGAAACAGCTAAAAGTTGCTCGTCGGAAATCTTTCATTTATTTCACTTACATCATCAATTTCTTCCACCGGGATCTGAGACAAATGATCCGTTACTACATTCTCACTCCCCTTTTTGTCTCGGATCTCTAAATCGAACTCTTGTAACAACAACACCCATCGAATTAAACGGGGCTTCTCGTCTTTTTTCTCCATCAAATACCAGACCACACTATGATCCGAATAGATAACCACTTGCTTCCCCAAATATACGAACGAAACTTATCCAAAGCATACACCACCGCTAATAATTCCTTCTCGGTCGTGGTGTAATTCAGTTGCGCTTCGGACAAAGTTTTGCTTGCATAGTAAATTACCACCGGCTTCTTATCAACTCGTTGACCCCAAACTGCACCAATTGTAGTGTCGCTTGCATCACACATGATCTCGAATGGCTTTGACCAGTCCGGTGGTTGCAAGATAGGAGCTTAGACCAAATGTTCCTTCAAAACAGTAAATGCTTGCAAACATTCGTCAGTAAAGTCAAACGGAACATCTTTTAACAACAAATTACATAAAGGCTTTGTGATAGCACTAAAACCTTTGATAAAACGTCTATAAAACCCACGTCTCCCAAGAATGACCTTACCCCCTTAACATTTTTCGGTGGTGGCAAAGATGAAATTACCTTTATTTTTGCCTTATCCACCTCCATCCCCCGTTCCGATATCACATGACCTAACACAATACCCTCTTGCACCATAAAATGACTTTTCTCCCAACTAAGCACTAGATTTTTCTCAACACATCTTTTTAAAACTTTTTGTAATTCGCTGAGACAAGATTCAAAACTAGTGTCAAAAATTGAGAAGTCATCCATAAACACTTCAAGTGACTCTCCAACCATGTCCGAGAAAATACTCATCATACATCGTTGGAAAGTCGCCGGTGCATTGCACAAACCGAATAGCATTCGCCGAAAGGCAAATGTGCCATATGGACAAGTGAAGGTGGTCTTGTGTTGGTCATCTGGGTGTATTGCTATTTGATTGTAACCCGAATACCCATCTAAAAACAGTAGTATTTTTGACCCGATAATTTTTCAATAATTTGGTCAATGAAAGGTAGTGGGAAATGGTCCTTAGAAGTGGCGGCATTCAATTTACGGTAGTCAATACACACACGCCACCCGGTAACTGGTTGGGTGGCAATTTGTTCACCGCTTTCGTCCTTAACTACTTGAATGCCCGCCTTCTTAGGCACAACTTGGGTAGGACTTACCCAAACACTATCTGAAATTGGATAAATAATTCCCGCGTCCAACCATTTAATTACTCCTTCTTTACTACCTCCCTTAGATTCGGATTTAATCGCCTCTGAGCTTCCCGTGTTGGTTTTGCATTTTCGGTGGTGATTATCTTGTGCATGACGATTGATGGACTAATTCCTTTGAGATCAGCAATCGTCCATCCATAGCTCCTTTGTTCTTTTTAAAACCTCCAATAAAGCTTGTTCTTGCGCCATCTCTAAATTAGAGACAATAATGACTGGTAATGTGTCATTATCCCCTAGAAAAGCATACTTCAAATGGCTTGGCAAGTTCCTGAGCTCCAACTTTGGTGGTTCTTCTAATGATGGTTTAGTACCCGAGCTTATCTCCACCGGCAAACCTTCGAATTGGTGAGTCCATGGTGGTCTACCTTCCTTCAAAGCCATAGCATCCTGTTTTTCCTCTTCAACCCTTAGCGCACAAGCATGTACCTGTTCAGAAAAATCACACAAACAAACATCCGTACCATCCTCCTCATACTCATGCGGGTTGCATCCGTCAGCTAAATCTGCCATGAAACACTCATCAACACCAACAACATTAGAATTGTTAGTAAAAACATTCAAACGCATTTTTCGATTGCCAAAAGTCATATCGACTGTACCAAATCTACAAAGATCACAGCATGTGCGGTGCTCAAAAATGGCCGACCCAAAATAACATTTGTTGTTGTTTTGGGTCCGCGGATGAGTAATCCAATACTAAAAAGTCAACCGGGTAATAGAACTCATCAATTTTCACAATCACATTTTGAACCATCCCCCGAGGTAGCTTATGAGACAAATCGGCCAAAACAACCATTGTCTCTACCCTTGCTAATGGACCAAAGTCGTATTGATCATACAAACCCCCGGTAAAATGCTCACCCTGGCTTCAAGATCTAGTAACGCCCTTGCCATTTGAAAATTACCAACTTGAATGTTAATTAATGGCGTACCTGGATCTTGAAGCTTAGGAGGAAGCTCCCCATTTAAAACTGCACTTACTTGCCCGGTTAAATCCACCCGCTTAGGTATTTTCTTCTTTTGTTGTCTTTTTTGTGTGCATATCTCTTTTAGAAATTTAGCATAAGCAGGTACTTGTTTTATTGCATCAAGTAGTGGAAGATTAATTTTTACTTGTGTAAACATGTCCCACAATTCTTCTTTTTGGGGACCTCTTGATGCAATAAAATTTTTTCTACCCGGGTCAAGTAAGGCCGATGGAAATGGGACTTGACCCGTTTCACCCTCAACTTTTTCATTCTTTACATTTTCACCTGACCCCGATGTTTTGATATTCGACTCTTTTGATGTCACCGGTGGAACATCATCATCACTTTCGTGACCCGTAATATCTTCAACTACCCCCTCGATAAAACGGGAGAAGATGATGTTTTATATTCTTTGCCGCTTCTCAAAACACTAACGTGGTTAATAGGAATATTACGAGAAGAACTGAGAGAGGGATTTACCTTGGTGTCACTAGGAAGTTGGCCTTTGTTCTTCTTGAGATTCGCCACATCCGTTGCAAGTTGCCCCATTTGATTTGTCAATGATTGAATGGCTTTGTCTCGAATTTCATCTTTTTGGGCTCTAGCATCATCCAATTGATTCCTCTTTTGCATCTCCTATTGCATGGACTTTAGCATCTCCATCACTTCATTACCACCACTTGATGAAGATTGATTTGTCTCATTTCCTTGGTCATTTCCAGATGGTTGAAAAGGCTTTTGATATCCTTATTGTTTCCCCCTCTAAAATGTCCTTGAGAATTTTGATATTGTTGACGAGGAACAAAATTACCTTGAGGCTTTCCTTGGAAATTTGGGTTAGATTGATTAGCCAGATTCCCATAACTAAAGTTCGGATGATTCCTCAAACCCGGATGATAGGTATTTGAATTCATGTTGTAATTTATTCCACCAAACCCTTGACCTTGAATAGCATTCACTTCCTCTACTTGTTCAAAAGTTACCATGCAAGAATCCACGGTATGCCCCAACTTATTGCAATTTGCACAAACATTGTAAACTTGATTTGTAGCTTGTACATTACCATCATCCACCGCATGAACTGGAGCTCGTGTAATGACCTGTTGTGCTCGTCTTGATGATTGCGCCTTCCTCTTTGATGTAACTGCCATTTTTTCCAAAAATGCCCAATCGTCTTGCTCATAATTTGTACCAAATGTACCATTTGTGATAGACATCAAATCCCGGCATCTTCAGAATGAAGCCCCTCATGAAAAGCATTCAACAACTCCCATAACTCAATTCATGATGAGAACAATTCTTGATCATCAAGTTAAACCACTCAAATGCCTCATGAAACAGTTCACCTTGTTGTTGTTGGAAGCTTCTCAAGCTTCTCCTAGCATCATTAGTCTTTTAGGCTGTGAAAAACTCTTCTAAAACCTTTGTTGCATCTCAGCCCATGTGTAAATTGAAGCGGATGGCAAAGTATAGAACCACCTCTTTGCCTTATCCTCCAATGAAAACTGAAACAACACCAACTTGACATCATCCGCAGAAAATCCTTGACCACCAATTATGTTACAAATTGAGTCGTAAGCTTCCAAATGAAAATAGGGTTCTTCCGTTGCTAACCCTTTGTACTTTGGCAAACTTTGAAGTGAATTTTTTCGGACTTCAAACGTTCTCCCTTGATTGTTTTGAGGGATGACCATTGGTGAAGGATTATTTGTGATGATTGGACGGAAGTGTGCCGCAATACCCCTAGCAGCGTCCCAATTATGCCTTCGTGGGACACCCAACCTAACTCTTGGTCGCTGAGGACCCATTGGTCTTTGAACTTGTGGTCCTGGAGGCATGAATTGCTGAAACAGTGGTTGAAAGATTGTTCCCCCATGTTGTGGAGGAATCTGCCCTTGAAATTGTGGCCTCACTGGGGTTGTATTTGTTGTGGTATAATTTGTTGCTGCACAACTTGTGGTTGTGGTCTCCCATATCCTTGCATATCTTGTCCTTGACTGTAAGCATAATTTCCTTGATCAGCATCTCCTTCATACATGTACCCTTCTTCCTCATATCTCCTAAATTCATCACCATAACCACCATCAACACCAGCTCCTCCTGCTCCCGATGTTTGTACAACTTGAGGTTATTGGTATTGTGTATCCGTCTGCATTTGAGAGGTAGGGGGAGTATGAAATACGGATGGGTTGGATTGATATGGTTGTGGTGGTGATACTGGTTTAGATGATGATGATTGACTGGTTGTTGGGAAGAAATATGAAAAGGGCGGAATGGGTGCTGAAGGGTCAAAGCTAAAAGAATGTTCGGTTTGGGTACTTGTAGGTAGTGGGGTATGGGTTGGTTTAGTCTCAGGTGGTATTGTAGGATTGGGTAAAGGCATGGATGGTGTTGTTTGACCCGTAGTAGGAGGCGGTGAAAGCGGATCCATTATGTTCGTGGTGTAATGGGTGATGTAGGTGCTATTGGTGAACCACTTATTTGTTTTGTCGATGTAATACTCTGTTTCTACGAGCGGCTCGCTCAATTTCTGGATCAAACACTAATGGTGATGATGAGCGTGAGTTTCTGGTATGCATACACCTGAAACAAAAACCTGCACACTACACACAACCAGCGTAACACCAAAATAACAAAACAAAACTAATAAACAAACACACGTTGCGCACTACTCCCCGCAACGACGCCAAAATTTGACGTGCAGTCGCAGTACACGTAAAGTTAATCCAAATTATAACTCAATGATAGTAGTAAAAAGGTATCAAACACAGGGAGTTTGTGGAATATGTGTTTATCTTATAGTCATGTAGATTAACTACAATTGCCCTAAAATGCAAAAAAATTAAATATCAAAAATGGATGATTTTTTGGTTTAAGAACTAATAGTAACTAAATATATTGCAAATCAAAACGTACTTTTGTAGCAGATTAAGAACAAGTGACCACCCTAGATTTCAGGTTTTAATCCACACTTATGTTTATGCTTACTAGAAAGAACCACATAGACATAGTTCGTGCTTGATAGCTGTTTGTGATGAAAGAGAACTAAGTACTCGGATTGTAAAATGCGAGGTTGTTACTCGATGATCAATTGACAATTATCCAACCTTAATCCCTCCCATGATATCTCAATTGCCAATGGCACCAAGAACGTATGGTTTGGGTTAACATCAAACAACAATCAACAACTTACAAACAAATATCCAAACACCATAATAACTCAAACAAACATTCAAAGTTATCATTCTAGAAATTCAAGCACAAACATAGTGTTTCAAAAGCAAACCTTACATCTAGGATGATCACCAAAAGTTTAGCCAAGCATGACTTGATCCATCATCACCATCCACCAATTAATGTTCATATGAATCAAAAACACAAATCAAATGTTTAGAAATGTTTGAATCAAGCAAGAATAGCCAAAGTCGCCTCTTTTCTCCCCAGAAATCATCAGATCCAGAATAATTGCAAAAAGCACCACTCAAACGATTTTATATGGTAATTACACTTTTTCGTCGTCTCTACCGTAACTTACGGTAGCCACCGTAAGTTACGATGGAGACCAAATCATTACGGTGGAAATCCACTGCAGTACGGTGGGGAATATGGTGTTGGGGGCCACCGTAACTTACGGTGGCTTACCGTAATAACGGTAGACCCCCAGTTTCCTTGTTTTGTTCCTTCTTCCCATCCTTCCTTGCTCCATCCCGTTGTGGTCCGTCCAAAGCTGCGTTTTCTTCATATTAAGCTCTATAATGCGCCTGAAACAAAAGCAACTGTAGTTATCTAATTCAAAGCAACTACCCAACCAAATATGAGAAAATCATGCATTTTAACATCATAAAAGGGTTGTTCCTTGAACCACCTCACCCTCGTATCCTATAGACAAGAAAGCATCATACACCTCCTGATCAGTTAGATCAATATCACCTCCTGTATCTTCTTCCAATCTTAGCACCCTTGAAATAATCTCTTCTGTAATAGTCACCTGGTGATCCAAAACTTTAGCAACAATACTCTCAGAGTCTCCCGTGATTGTACTCTTCGGTTCGCCAGAAGTCTCGTATGTGTAGATCATAGATAGTAGTGGAGTGTGAGATGGCGTATGCTATCAGGGAGCTCTGCAGCCATCTGATGCAGTCTCTGAATCCGGCTACTTTAGGTGAGTATCATTTAGAATGGCTGTGATGTTGTTCCGTACGTCAACTTGAGATTTGCCATTAAGAGCTGAGAGACAAACAAACCAAGTTAGAAAAATTAAACAAAATTAAAATTTAAAAGTATTTACAGAAATAATGAAATAGCAAATGGTTATAAAATATAGAAAATATAAATATATACATATATAAATATAAATAAATATATATATATATATATATATATATATATATATATAATATATTTTTAAGTACAAGGTATAGTTTCGCAGAGACGAAACTATAGTTTCGTTGGGATGAAATTATATTTCGCTGAATTTATTTTAAATTTGACAATGAAGGAACACAATTTCGACATCAAAACAGATAGTTTCGGCAAGACATAAAGATGGATTCGATTGAGCGAAACAACAGTTTCGGCAGGCGAAACTGAATTTTGATGGCGAAACTGTTAAGTTTGCTCGGGCAGCATAACTACACAGTTTCACTAAATTAAAGGAACTTTCGTTCAGTTTCGGTAGAAGATGGATAGTTTCGCAGGACGAACTGCGAGACTACCCGATAGACACAATCCAATCCAGTCAAAAGCAATTAAAATGAGCCTATGAAAACTATAGTCCTGAGTTCGAAACTCACTTCAGAAGCCAAATCAGAGCAGAATCATAACAAAACAATGTAGGTGTGATGATTTGAGATGAAAACTGTAATAAAACCCTAAAACTAATTTCGTCAAAGATAAGTAAACAGTTTGGGCGAAAATGACAAACTTAGTTTTGACGGAGTATATAACTGACTAATAGTTTCGCAGAGGAATAAGCACTTTCGTTGGTCACACATTCACGAGAAAACCATAGTTTCGCCGGGGCGAAACTATAGTTTCGCTGGCACAAAAGAGTGTAAGCCTCAGTGCAAAAGTGTTAGCGAAGCTGCTGTTTCATCCAACGAAACTACAGTTTCGCTTTGCGAAACTGTCTGCGAAAGTATACTTTCGCAGAAACCTAATTTTTAAGAAAAAAATTGATTTTAACCATACAAATTAAAGTAATAGGAATAAAATAAAATAAAATAATAAAATAAAAATAAAAAAATAAAAAAATAAAATAAGAGAGAATAAAAAGCAAAGAAAAGGACCCCACACAATCACGCCAGACAACATTTTATTTTGACCGAAAATAAAGGCTATCTAGAAGAGAGCGAGAAACTGAATGAATCGTCTGTAGAGTCATAGTTAGGTGAGATTACAGATATTTTTGTCCTTTCTTAAACCCATTCCTTCTTCTTTTCGACAAGTAACCCGCAGCTGTTGTTATCATGTTATTGGTTATTTTAAAAGATGACATAAAAAAACTCAGTCCCCACAGACATTTGGCAAAGAAACCTATCATGTCCTCATGATATTTTGGACGAAGGACACCCACAGATTGATTACATCTTTCTCACATATAGTAAGAATCTCTTTTTTAGACGAAGCTTGATACATTTTGACAAGATTTGATGAGAGCTCCGAGTCAGTACTCATGTACAGCAGAGGAGATCATCAAATGTACCGATGAACACTCCAGGTCAGTACTCACGTACAACAGAGGAGATATTCAAATTGTGTCGATGAGAGCTCCAGGTCAGTACTATCGTACAACATAGGAGATCATCACACTGTGCCGATAAGAGCTACAGGTCAGTACTTCCGTATAGCAAAGGAGATCATCACTCTAGGTCAGTACCATTTTACAGTAGAGGAGACAAGCACTAACAAGACACCACAGTACACGAAGAAACTTCTATGATACAGATATGAATGGGGTAGATTTGAAGTATTAACAAACAAGAGAGAATAAGGCAAAGACAAACAATACGGAGGAGCCTCATTCTCAATCCTTTTTGAACAAAGACAAGTAACTTTGTGAAGGCCAACGATGTCAGGGGATTATCCGAGTATTCAAGCATCTTGTATTCTTAGTTAAGCTACGGGAGAACTATCTACTTTGCATTTGGGCTGGGCCTATCAAACAAATCCCGACCCAATACTGATGACTTCCTTCATATTGTTCATACGTTCTGCAAAAGGAAACAAAAGGGGCAATTATAAAGATACGAATTTCTACGACGAACAGTGGAAGAAATTTCTAAAAACAATCATTTATTTAATATGTACACATTATTTTTATTTAATTTTTTTGATGGAATGAAATAAGCTCAATATATTCAATAAACACCAGCTTACAGTACTCACTTGCAACAGAAATATTCGATTAGGGTTTTGCAAGGATGGATAACAATGAACAAAATGAAATCTATATATAGCAGTTATAGTTTTGCAGACAGTTTCGCTGAGGGCGAAACTGTGCTGCTGAAACTGTAGTTTCGCCGCAGAAACTATTAGTTTCGCCAGGAGAACTTGCAGCTGACTGTCACAGTTTTGCTGAACTGCTAAATGTACAAAATAAACTAAACAACTTACAAAAGAAATCTAACATAAATCCAATTACATAGAAAGATAAACAAATACTAATCTAAGGTGAGTCCAACCTATTCTCGATCTTCAGTTTCTTAGTGGTATGGGTGATGAAAAATAAAAAAACGTTTAAGCTCAATGAGGCTAACTAGGGATAATGTTTGGGTAAGGATATTTGAAAATGACAGAGGCTTGAATGTTGGGTTTTCCTATTGCCTAAATCCTTTTTATGCAAGAAATACTTATAAGGTTTTGAAATGCATACTCAAAACAAGTTCTAATTCACATGCAACATAAGACACCCTCAATATATCCATAATGAAAACAAAATTGGCATAAATGTAAAGCTTGTTTAAGGCTCAAAATTAAGCTCACATATCGGATGGAATTGGGTATAATTGTTTCATTTTATGTTTGAATATTTTCACCAACTCATTTGCTTTTCAAGATATCACAAAAAAACATTTTTAAGGTTATTTGGGTTTGCTTTATTTGCTTATTTATTTTTCGAAAACTTATATTTATATTTTGTTTTATCAAAAATTGTTCATGTTTACTGTGTTGTTGCCACAAACATTAAAACTAGAGTGACTTTTTGTAAAAGTTTAATTATAATTGGACTTGTTTATAAGCAAAGTATCAAGCATGTATACCCTTTCCTACACTTAAACTTCACATTGTCCTCAATGTGATTCACAATGAATATTAAGTTGAGAAAGGTAACGGAAAACTCCCCTAAAATGACGAGTCAATGCGTCTGATCGTTTCCTACAGCCGCCATGAATGAGCTCAAAAGAAAACATCAGGATTAATCTAAAACATCACTAAATTATTTAAAACATAAATTAAAGTCCTAAGCACAACATAACATAAATGAAAATAAACAGACTGAAAGTAACATAGAGCCATGTTTTGGTTATAGGTCCTTGGCTAGACCCTTCCCCATACTTAGTTTTTAATGAGGTGAAGGTTTATCACCTCTGAGAATATCTTACTTGGTACATCAATTTGGCCATTAACCGATGTCTATTGACTTTGAAGCTTAGTCCCTCATTGTTTTCAAACTGATAGCATTATGTTAATCAACTTCTTCTCTTCTTTTTTTTATAATTATTTTAATTCTTCTTGAAGTAAAATAAAATAGTTAAAAATTTGGATTGTCTTTCAAACTACCATATGTCCCCGGTAACACCGCTAAAAACTTGATGCATGTGAAAAGTATATATATTTTGATAAAGATTTTTCATACAAATTCAGTTTGAATTGATTATTACTAATACTAAACTACACACACAAAATGCAAGTGTACCTGTCGTGAAGTAATATAGTTTTGGTAAGAACCGAGTATCAATCCGTGGACACACTAAGCCTACTCAACAACCCTCATAATTGACTATCAATTTTGATTTAGAAAATTATAAGTTAAATAAAATAACATAAAGATAGATAAAGATAGATTGAGACTTTTGGTGATTCTTTCAGTAAGGTAAGACTGTTATCCTAATTTAGATTACACTTATGTAACTGTGATTAATTGGTGGTGTGATTAAAGATATTGATTAAAGTAACTATGTTAAAGTTTATAAATGTGAGCTGGCACAATTTCTCGTCTATACGATCCGTATGACTAGGACCACGTCAGGTTGAGATTTACTGCTTAGGTCAAAGCCCTAGTAATGTAGGTAAATCTTTTGTGACCTTTTCGACATATGATTTCTAAAAACATAACTTAATGTTAAGAAGAGAGTTGATCAAGTTTCTTTTAACATACCATTAATTTTAAAAAAACCATAACAATTACTGAAAATTTCTTAAACTAATAAAAGGGAACCCATAAATGATCAGAAAGTTAAGGTGATATGATTTCTAATAACTATCTCTAGTTAATTAGCCATAAATTTATTATGAAGACCGGTTTCGCGAATAAAAGTTGATCATACGTTTTTCAACGTGTATGATATTTACAATTACAAATCATAAGTTTATAACTTCCCTTCAAAGTAAGTGCTACCCATCAAAAGTTTTACCAAGACCACCATAACATTAACACAATATAAATCACACCATTAGTTCATCACAAATTACCTAAAGTTTCACTAACTTAGGATAACAAATAAAGTTTAGCTCATAATGAGCTTGAACATAACAACAAAGATAGAAAATAGTAGTGAAATCATCGGTAAATTAGAACAATCAAACTGGTGATAGAATGTGGATGATGTTAAATGATCTCGAGCTTCTTCTAAGTGTTGAATGAACCTCTAAAACCTTCTAAGGACCTCCAAAGGCTGGGTTCCCGAGAGGGAACACCAGCATTTCACCTCCTAAAAGCTCCTCTTAAAGTTGCAAATAAAGTCCTATTTATAAGCTTTCTAGAGTGTTTAAACACGGCCCATGCCTAAAAGGCATGACCCCGTGCTAGTACAATGTACGTAAAAGTTGGTCGGATCGTACGCTCAGATGTTGTCAGGCAAGGCCCCGTGTTTAGTGGGGCACGACCCCGTGTTTGTGGTGGGGCATGACCCCGTGTTTAATGGGGCACAGCCCCATGTTTATGGTGGGGCACGACCCCGTGCCTCCTGGGGCACGCCCCCATGCCTCGGGTCGGGGAACCGTACTTTTTGTCATGTCGGACTGACAAACACGGGGGCTGTGTTGATTTTAGCATGGGGGTGTGTTTCAGGCTAGGCATGGGGGTGTGTCTCATGAGGCACGACCCCATGCTTGAATTCCGGAGCTTGGTTTTCTTCAATTTCTTCCTTTTTAAGCTCATTTTGTTCATCTTGGTCTTTTCCAAGCCTAAAACACAATATGAATAATTAAGTATCAAATCATCATTTATAGTAAGAGTTTCTAAGATAATTGATGTGTTTTATATGTATAATTTGAGGCAAATCAGTGGTCTCCAGTGATGGTGGTGATGATCGTGGTGATAGACTAAAGTGGTGAATAAAAGGTATCACAAGCTATTGCTGTAATTTTCTGGTAACTTCATTCATCAATCAAAATGCTATTAATAGCATACAGACTCCAACTACTTGCTGAAATAAAGGACACATTCACCACTAACAGATAACAAAAGACTCGGACTAAAGAAAGACTAAATCATACATACCATACGTAAATCAAATGCATGAGCCCATGCAAGACGCAGAACAAACCACGTGGGCTGAAGCCTATTATTTTACTAGACCCAAAACCAAACACATAAGCTACTTCAATCCTTACCTTAAACTGAAAAGAGTTCACTCTTCAGTTTAACCTTCTAAGTCTCAAACACCAAGCAACCTTCTCATCTTCTCAAACACTTCCAGTTTAACAGGCTTTGTCATCACATCTGTAACTTGTTCCTTTGAACAACAATTGAACCTTTCCATCATTAACCGGGTCTCTTAAATAATAGAACCGAACATCTATATATTTGGTGCACCTATGTAACACCTGGTTTTTTGAAAGTTTGATCGTAAAGTTGTTATCACATAAAATTTCCACTATCCCCACCAACTCATTACTTATTTCTTCCAGTAATCCCTTCAACCAGACATAATGACAAGCATAAGATGTAGAAACCACATACTATGCTTCAGTTGATGAGAGGGTAACTATTTCTTGCTTCCTGGAACTCCAACATATGGCTGCATTACTCAAATGCATGCGAACCCTGAAGTGCATTTTCTGTCTTCCACGTCTCTAGCATAGTCACTATCCGTGAACACCTGCATATTAGTACCCATGTTTTGTTCATAAAACAGCCCATATCCATAAGTTTCCTTCACATATCTTAAGATCCTTTTTCCCAATTGCATATGTCCATCTATAGGATCAGACATGAATCTAGAAATGAAACACACCGCATACATTAAATCTGGCCGAGTGATAGTTAGATACATCAGATTGCCCACCAAACTTTTATACTCCATTTCATTTACTTTACTACCCACACTGACTTAGTAACCACAGTACCTGGTACTATTGGGTTCTTCACTCCGTTTGCTTCCCACATGTTAAACCTCTCAAGTATATCCTTGGCATACTTCTTCTGGCTCATGCTTATTCCATATATGCCTTAATTAACCTCTACACCCAAAAAATATTTCATCTCTCCCAGATCTATCATCTTGAATTCATGCATCATAGATATTTGAAGCTTTCGCATAATGCTTTGTCATTACCGGTGTATATTAGGTCATCCACGTATAAGCTTACTATGACAATTCCGTTTGATCCTTTCTTGATTAAGAGAGTGTGATCATACTGACTTTTCTTGAACCCTTCCCTTAAAAAACAGCTTTCTATGTGCTTAAACCAAGCCCTTGGAGCTTGTTTTAAACCATAGAGAGCTTTTTTTAATGTGCAAACTTTGAATTCTTCACCCTTCTTCACGAAACCTTGTGGTTGTTCAATGTATACTGTCTCCTTAAGTTCACCATCCAAAAATGCACATTTCACGTCAAGCTAGTATGATCCATTCTTTTGAGCCGCTAATGCCAATATGCTTCGAACCGTATCCCACCAAGCTACATGTGCATATATTTCATCATAATCTACAGCCTTTTTCTGCGCATAACCTTTAACTACCAACCGAGCCTTATACTTGTCTACTTCTCCCTTCTCATTCAACTTTGTTTTGAACAACCACTTCACGCCTATGGGTTTTACTCCAACCGGTGCTTCAACTAACTCCCATGTATGATTCTGTTGGATAGAACTCATTTCACTTTCCATGGCTTTTACCCACTTTAGATCCTTGGCAGCTTCCTTAAAATTTGTTGGATCACCGTTTGCGCTATACATGACAAATGCATCTTCCTCTTCGGATAAATCCCCCGCTTTCATACTTATAAAACCAACTTGGAGCAGATCTTGTTCTTTTACTTGGCATTGAAGTCTCTCCCATTTCTCTTATGGATCTGCATGTTGAGTTATATCGGGTGTCATGGGAATCAATATTTTCTCTCCCTTCTATTGTACTTTCTGCTGCATTACTTGTTCCAACAAAAGGTGTAGTAGGTTCAGAGTTGGTAGGATGATTTACTTATGGGGTCACTTCAATGTTGCTAGATGTCTCATGTTGAATAGCATCTATGGGTCCCTCTTCACATGATAAGTCACCATCAGGAATAGTCAACTCACTACTTCTAAACACATCTTTGTTCCAACTCCACCTTTCATTTTCTTCAAATACGACATCTTTACTAATTATTACCTTTGTTATACAGGATCAAACATCCTGTATGCTTTTGATTCTGCACTTATTCCCAAGAATACACACTTTTGACTTTTGTTTTCTAACTTGGTTCTCAAATGAGATGATACAAGTACATACCTAATGCAACCAATATTTTGAAGTAATCTACATTGGGTCTCTTACTTGACCACACTTCTTCGGGCACTTTATCTTCCAAGGAGGTGGTGGCATATCAGTTAAGAATATGTCATGCCCAATTCACTGCTTCCGACCAAAAACACTTGGGCAGTTTACTTTCAATCAATAGAATCTGACCATATTCATTAGAGTACGATTTCGACGTTCTGCAACCCCGTTTTGTTGTGGGGTATAAGCAGTGGTCAGTTATCTTTTGGTTCCGAATTTATCACAAAATTCATTAAATTCACTTGAGGTGAACTCACCACCTCGGTCACTTCTTAACCATTTGATTGTTAACCCCTTTTCATTTTAACCTTAGTTTTGAACCGTTTGAAAGATTCAAAAGCTTCATTTTTCTTAGTTAAAAAATACACCCACCCTTTCCTTGAATATTCATCAATTAACACCATAACATACCTTTTTCCACTTAATAACGGGTTCAATTGGGCCACATAAATATGTGTGTATCAGTTGAAGTTTGCTGGTAGCTCTCCAAGTACTTTTCTTTGGGATGTTTTCCCTCTGTTGTTTCCCTAAGTTACAAACTTCATAAACTTTGCTTGATTCCTGCACACATGGCAGCCCATTTACCATCTGCTTATATACCATGGTTCTCAAGGATTTGTTATTCACATGCCCAAGTCTTCTATGCCAAAGTTGGTTACTTTCCTCCTTATCAACCTTGAAACACTTCTGAGTATCTGTCTTCATTATAGCTTTCACTAGAAACATACAGTTTCTTGTCATGGTGGATGTGACTATTACCCCACTTTGAGGGTGATACACCTTGCAAGCGCCCTGTTTAATCACTACTGTCAAGTTCTTTTCTTGTAGTTGCCCTATGCTTAGGAGTTTTGAAGTGAGTTCAGGTACATAGTACACACGAGTTATTACCTGATTAATGCCTTCTACTTCAACCACACATCTTTAATTCCCTTCACATTCAAGCATAGATCAATCCCCAACTTTACTGTGTGTTTGAAGTTCTCATCCAGGTTCACAAACAACTCTTTAGTACCCATCATATGGTTAGAGCACACGGAATCCAAGAACCGTATTCTAGATTTTGAGTAGTTGGTGACCAAGGAATGTGTCATGAGAAGTAGATCTTCTCCTTCATCAAACTCTGCATAGTTTACATCCTTCTCTCCATGACTGCATTCATCGGAAAAATGTCCAAGTTGGTGATATTTGTAGAACTCAATGGTTGATTTGTCAAAATCTGCTCTTGCTCGACCTCTTCCTCTTCCACGTCCTCTAGTGGGCAAATCTTGGCTGCGACCTCTACCTCTGCCACCAAAGTCTTGTTCCATCTTCAACACTTGGTCATCATTGGGTTTTCTATTCAGCTTCTGTTCATGCACTAGAAAAGAAATTTGCAGTTCATCTATGGATAACTTGTTGATGTATTTTGATTCTTCGATTGAACAACACATAATTGAAGCTTTCAGATAGTGATCGAAGAATCTTCTCTACCACTTTTACTTCTGACATATCTTCTCCAAAGTTCCTCATGTCATTTGTAAGAGTCATCACACGACAAAGTATTCTGTCACCCCTTCTCCATCTTTCATTTCAAGTGTTTCAAAGTCTTTTCTTAGTCTTTGTAGTTGTGCTCTTTTAACTCTTGCATTCCCTTGGTATTTATTCTTCATGGTGTCCCAGATTTGTTTTGATGTTTCCTTCTGCGTCATCATCTTCAGGATCTGCCTGTCAATGGACTGGAACAAGTAGTTTCTCGCCTTTAAATCCTTTAACTTGTTCTCTTCAAAGTTCTTCTGTGAATCACAGTGGCTTGCTCGCCTGCCTTGAAATATGTATACCCTTCATCGACTACCTTCCAGTATTCTTTTGATTGCAAGAGATTCCCTATCACCATTCTCCAATGATCGTAGTCACCATCAAACTTGGGTATGCTGGGACATAAGCTATTGCTGCAATTTTCTGATAACTTAATTCATCAATCAAAATGCTATTAATAGCATACAGACTCCAACTACTTGCTGAAATAAAGGACACGTTCACCACTAATAGATAACAAAAGACTTGGACTAAAGAAAGACTAAATCAAACATACCATACGTAAATAAATTGCAGGAGCCCATGCAAGACGCAGAACAAACCACGTAGGCTGAAGCCTATTATTTTACTAGACCCAAAACCAAACACATAAGCTACTTCAGTGGACAAAAACGTACAAGAGGCAAAACAGTCCATTTGAATCAAAGAATTGAAACTGAAGTTGGGGAAACTCTATCTTGTGATGATTTGGTTGTTGATTTGTAGTTCTGGATGTTGATTTCTGGTTTGACGTTGAGGTGTGTGTGTATGTGTTATGGGCGGGGTTGGGGGGGTTGTGCAGATGATGAAGAGCAAATAATTTTTGGCATAAAATGAAAAGTTGGTTATGTGGATTTTCCATTATTTTTTAACACAACAAAAATAAGATTTGTAAAATTTATTTTTATAGTAATTATTAGTGCAATTAAGTATATTAATACAATCTTAATTCTTTATCAAGGTTGTTAGGACCGGATCGGACCGGTCGGTCCAATCGGTCTGACCGGTGATCGGCTAGGTAGCCGGTCCGGTCTGTGTGATTTGTTTTGAACCGTTGAACCGACCGTTTCGTCCCGAACCGTGGTCGGACCGGGAAACCGGACTGATTCGGATCGGAATTTGATTTTTTTATTTTATGGGTAAAATGGGGTGTTGAACGATAAATTAGTATGTTGGATATACAAATATAGTTAAGTTTTATTATATAACTATAAAAATTACACATTTCGTCCTTTAAGTATGTCATAAATTACACCTTATGTCCTTTAACTTTAGAAATTACAATAGTCGTACTTTATTTCAAAATTTGTTTCAGTTTTTGTCCTTTATCATAACAGGTGTTAAAAACTCCTGTTACTTTTGATCACGCCCCATCCACGTGGGGCATGATGGTCTTTTTAACATGTGGTTTTATTTCATATAAAATCTTTTTTTCTCCTCATCTTTCCAAAAACAACGATGGTTGTCCCTCCTTCTACCAACACCCACCAGCAATGGTCGAAGAACACTTCGAGATTAGGCAACTCCTTTGTTATTAGTATCTCGTTTGTCATTCCAGTCTATTATTTCAATTTCTTGAAGAATATGTTAAAAATGAGTTCTTTTTTAAAATTGCAGGTTTATATGAAACTCTTTTTTCTGTAAGATCCATCATGGTGGTACTTTATTGAAATTCCAGGGTGTACATATGTTGATGGGAAAGAAAACATTTTGATATGCTTGATCGTGACAAGTTCTCTATACGCGACCTAGATGTTGTGCTTTTCAAGTTAGGGTATGCATTGAATTCTAATCTAATGGTAATGAATATGGTTTACTACCACTACTTGGTACCTTGTTTAGATTTGGATTTAGGACTTAAGCCATTAGGAACTAATTATGATGCTTTGAATTTCCTCAATCATAGTAGAACACATAACTTGATTAATGTTTACACAGAGCATGGAGTTACAAATGTGCATAACTATTTTTGCTCACCTCGTAGTCTGGTGTTGAACTTGAATGAAAGAGGTAATGAAGTTAGAGAACCTAGTTCCATTAGGCAAGAAGAATGTACTTTATTAGACTATGGTGACTTTGATATATTTAATGGTGAATTTTGACAATACTGATCACAATCCAATAAGTGAGGGTATAAGCAATAGTGATGGTTTAAATAACAGTAATGAGGATGATGAAAGTGATGACAGTGACTTTATATGGATGAATAAAATTGTATAAAGGATGTGGACGTGGATATGAGGGATTATCACTTGAATGTTGATGAGGAGATTGAAGATGGGGTGCTTGACAATGAAGTAGGAGATGATGAGTTACTTGAAAATAAGGTGCTTGATAATGAGAACTTTGAGAGTGGAACCGATTCAGATGATAATGCTACTAGCCAAAGGAAAAGAAGGCTAAGCAAGAAAGAGAAGCAAATACAAAAAACAGCACATTTTATGTGGGTCAAGTATTTGGAAAGAAAGATGAAATAAAAAGTTGATGAAACACCATGCTGTTAAAGTAGAAGACAACTAAAAATTATAGAGGATGATAATTTAAGTAAGGGTTGTATGTCATGGGGAAGTACCAAGCTTTGAAGTTAATGAAGATAGGGTCCATATTCACAGTCAAGTCAAAGTTAATTCTACAAATAGCAGCAAAAGCAAAGGACCACCAGATAAACATGTGGGTGGTAGGGGCAAAAAGAAAGACCCAAAATTGCATTTATGCCCTTGGGTTCTTTTGGCATCTAAAGTAAAAGACATCGAGTCTTGGATGATAAAAAATTTAGGTGAGGACCATACTTGCCTTCAAACAAGATCTGTCAAAGCTTGTACGGCTTCTTTCTTAGCTAAACAACTTATAAATCAACTTGAAGACAACCTTAAAATTCCAGTTGTGGCTGTCCAGGAACAATTACAATGAAAGTTTGAACTTTGGGTTTCTAAAATGAAGGCTTTCAGAGCTAAAACTAAAGCCATACTGCAGATCTATAGAGACTATGAGTCACAGTATAGGTTGCTAAAATATTATGGTTCTGAATTATTGAAAAGCTAACCCTAGGTCAACAGTGAAGATTAAGGTGGAACCCCTAACAGATCTAACCTCATATTCTAGAAGATTTAAAAGGATCTATGTATGCTTCGGGTCACTAAAGGAAGGTTTCAAGGAAATTGGGAGAGACCTTTTAGGTTTAGATGGTGCTTTTATAAAAGGTCCTTACTCGGGTCAGATTTTGAGTGCAGTGGGTATTGACCCAAATAATGGTATATACCCACTTGCCTATGCTATTGTAGAAGTAGAAACAATCAGCAGTTGAACTTGGTTTTTAGAGTGTGTTGGTGATGATTTAAAATTCGGTAGTAGCTTAAATTTCACATTCATGAGTGATAGGCAAAAGGTAACTTATGTTTTTTCAACTTTACAGTTAATGTAATTATTTAACTAATTATAGTTTTGGTTATATTAAACAGGGAATTGTACCTGCAATTGTAAAGCTTTTCCCCTGTGCAGAGCACATATATTGTTTGAGGCATATTAATGAAAATATGAAACAAACTTTCAAGGTCAAAGTTTACAACGATATCTTATGGAAACTGGCTACAAGCACAACTGATATTTAGTTTCAAAGGGTATGGATGAACTGAAGAAGCTAACATTGATGCACATTTATGGTTGTCAAAAATTCCACCTGAACATTGGACCAAGACACTTTTTTGGTAAGTTATTTTTGTATCAACAAGGATACTTTTGTATATATTCTGGTCTAGGTCACACTTTATTGTTATTCACATTCAAATGTTCTGCTAACAACATATGTGAGGTGTTCAATGGCAAGATAGTTGATACAAGAGACAACCTATAATAACTGTTCTACAGTACATCAAGGAATATATGATAGGAGGATTGTGTGTTTTTGAAGGTGTTGGACCAAAAGAACCAATGAGCCAAGATCAGGAAAACCTCTAAGTCCCACATGACATCACAACAACTGCTGAAGGCTTCATCAGCAGTTTGACAAAGACTGAAGACTCAACAGCTGAAGATCAAAGAACTGAAGAACAACAGCTGAAGATCTAAAGTACTGAAGACCACAAGTACTGAAGTCTGAAGTACTAAAGAATACAAGTACTGAAGACTTCAAGTACTGATGACTCAAGTGCTGAAGATCAACACCTGAAGACTGAAGAACTGAAGATCAACAACTGATGCACAAAGTCTGAAGACAAAGACTGAAGACATCAGCTGATGACAACTACTGAAGTCATCAGCTGATGAAACATCTGAAGATCAAAGTCTGAAGACCAAGTGCTGAAGCTTCAGAGTTTGTCACAACAGCTGAAGAAGTTGTCTTCAGTTGTTGTGATGGTTTTTCCTTTTCAGTAGTTTGTACAACAGCTGAAGAGTTTGTTCTTCAGCTGTTATAGTTCAGTAGTTTGTAAACGACTGAAGAGTTTGTTCTTCAGTCGTTGTACCTTTTCAGTAGTTTCTTTTCAGTACTTGTAATAAGTAGAACACTTAGCTTTTTGTAAGAAGATGTCAGCTGTTGTGACATCTTCAGTAGTTTAGTCTGTTATCAGTAGTTTGTTAATAACAGTTGATGTCACTGTCAAGTGACATCAGCATTAGGTTATTCTTCCCTATATAAGGAAGATGACCTAATTGTAGCCGCTGCTAATTATAGCCGCAGTCGAAGCATGTATTGAATGAAATATTCTTTTTTGCAGAACTTCCATCTTTCTCTATAACTTACTGTTTTATTGTTAAATCTATTGTGTTCTTGCTTGTTTGTTCTAATTCTTGTACTAAATCCGCTGCGAATACAACCTAATTGATCAAACTAGAGGCTGAGATCCTGTCAAATGGTATCAGAGCTGGTTAATCATTGATCGATTTAATAATTGATCATTTGAAACTGCTCTTTTGACATCTACGTTTGATCGAATTAGCAATTTGCAAGAATTAGTTATAGAGATTGATTTTCTGCTGCTTCTGACTGTTAAACTTGAGGTTCTCGTGGTTTTTGAGCTAGATTTGTTTTGTTTACCTTGAATTTGACTGAAATTTGAAATGACAACACTAACTAACGATCCTCACAATACTGGCTCCTCAACAAAGCCTCTGATGCTTGTGAGGAGTGAGTATAACATATGGCAACGTCGTATGCTCCACCACTTGTCTGTCAACAGTGCTGGTTGTTGGAAGTCAGTGGTGCATGGACCATACAAGCCTATGGTGAGCGTTTCTGAATCAAATGAGCAGGTTCCGAAGAAACCTGATCAATATTCGGACGAAGATCTTAAGCTGTTCGAGATTGATGCTAAAGCCCATGGAATTTTGGCTATGGCAATTCCAAATGAGATCTATTCAGGACTTTTGCATCATAAAACTGCTCATGATCTCTGGGTTGCTCTGAAGGAACAATTCGGAGGAACCAATGAGGTCTTAGCAAATACTAGGGAAATCCTCGCCCAACAATATAAGACATTCTCTCATAGGAAGGGTGAGACACTGACTCAACAGTATGAGCGATTCTCTTGTCTTATTTCTGAGCTGAAAATGGTTAAACAAGAGTATTCCAATAGTCAGATGAACAACCACTTTCTTAGATCCCTGCCTGAGAGATGGGACACTTACACCATTGTCCTACACTCCAGTGCAAATCTGGACACTCTATCTCTCACCCAACTTCATGGGAAACTGCTTACATTTGAAAGAGAGATAGAACAGAAAAGAAAGTTGTCATCATCTGGCAAGCTCACTGATGACTTTGTCTCAGGCAATGCTGCCTTGATAGGTCAAGAGTCAGAATATGCTACATCTGAGAATGCCTATGATGAGCATATTGATTTCTCTAGCAATTCTGAACATGCTTTTGTTGGTGTTGATAGTAGTTCAGGAGGTAGCATTGATAACTGTGCTTTCTGATGGAGGACTTGAAGAACATTCCAGATGATGATCTGGAAGAGATGGATATTTTGAGTCAAATGGCTATGATAAATATCAGATCTCAAAAGTTCTACAAGAGACTGGGAGGAAATTTCCTGGTCTCTCTGGCAAAACCAAAGTTGGTTTTGACAAGAGCAAGTTGAGGTGTCACAAGTGCCAGAGGCTTGGACACTTTGCTAGAGAGTGTAGATCATCTGGATCTAACTCCTCTGCACCCTTTGTGACTTTTCCAAGCAATAGCTCACAGCACAGAGGGCAACACTCCACCAGTTCCAGTCATCCATCACCAACACAGGCATCACCTGCATACTTTGTGCCTCAGGGTCATATGCCATACCCATACCCCTGCTACTATGTGCCTCAGCCCAGTCAAGCTCAAGCACCTTCTGCTCAGCCACCACATGCTCTCCCTGAGCCTCAATCTTCCCAATCTCATCATCAACCCCAACCTCAACAACACAGCTTCTTCACCCTAGGAGTTGTTGACTGGAGTAGTTTGCCAGATGATTTATCTGGTCAAGAACAACTATTCCAAGGTGCTGGTCAACATGGTGGTGATCATCCTTTTGGGAACCTTGCTCTCATGGCCCTGGAGTCTGCTGATGGGCCATCATCACAGGTATCTTCTAAGGCTAAAGCCAAGCTTTGTTCTGATTCATGCATAGCAGCATTTGCTTCTATTAGAGAATCAAATGTAGCTTTAATTGATAAAAACCTTGAGCTAGAGCAAACAATTTCCAAAAAGAAAGCTGAATTTGAGGCTGCACTTAATGATAAAAATGATGAGATTTATAAGCTTAAATGCCAAATAAAAGATGATAAGGCTAGGAAGATGTACTTCTAGAGAAGTACAGAGACCTCAAGGAAACTCTTGCAACCACCCAAGTAGAGTGTGATCGATGGTGCAATCCTGCAAGGGTTTTGAAATGCTTCTTAGTAAGCAATCAGCTTCCAATGTGAAGTTTGGCATTGGTTATAATCACACTGCTCCTCCTACAGATTTCACTTCAAGAGCAGAAGTTGAATCTGATGGAGAGAGCAATAACCAATCCTTCTCATCATGTGACCTACTATCTTCTGATACAGCATCATCAGAGGTAGAAGTCAGCATTAATTCCACTCAAAACCAATCAGCTGATGCTACAACAGCTGATGGTTCAAATGCTGACTGTCACATGATCAAAGAGTTGATCAACTCAGGTGTTGTCTCTAGAAGTACTGAAAGTACTGGAGAGCAAGTGATAACACCTGAAGTTCAAACCTCAACTACTGCCAGCACTGAAGAGAAGAAAACTGACAGTAGAAAGGTTTGAAGACAACTAAGAGGATGTTAGGAAAGCAGGTACTACAAGGAAGAAAACTGCTAGTACTGACAGCAAACAGCTGAAGAACAAGTCTTCAGCAGTTTCATCCTCTTCAGTTGATGATCAACATAAGATGAAGAAGAAGCCATGTGAGATATGTGGCTTGTTCAATCATCTTACTGATGACTGCTGGTACAAAAGGGGTTCCAAACTCAAACAAAAGGAGAAAATTAAAGAGCATATGAATACAATGAAAAATGAGTTTGAGACCAAGTTTGTACTAGCAACATCAAAGCCTGAAATCCCTAAGCCCAAAGCTAAATCTAAAAAGAAGGTAGGGGTTACTCAGGCAACAGCTGAGGTTGCTCAAAGAAGATGGTGCAACACAGGAATCCATCATCAGCAAGCCCTAATGTGTCTGAAGAGCTGAAAGCTTTATCACAAAGTCAGACACAACTTGTGATGATGGTTCAACATCTAATGGGAAGAGTCAACCAATTAGATGCTCCTGTGTTGAAACCACAGAAAAGGAAATCCAAGCCAAAGGGTTCCTCTTCTACACCATCTCCTTCACCCAGGCTGTCACACATAACACACCTGTTAGTGTTGCACCTGTTGTTGAGAACAGACCCAAAACCAAAAAGGTTTGGGTCTCTAAAACTAACTAACTTGTTGTTATGATTGCAGGGTTCTTCAACATGCCAAAAAAGCATCTGGTATGTAGACAGTGGAGGATCCATGCATATGACAGGAAGCAGTTCCTCTTAATGACTACTCTCAAGGAAGAAGGGATTTGTCTCCTTTGGCAATGATGCAAAGGGTTACATCATCGAAAAAGGCTTTGTTTCCAATGGGGAAATAAGGTTTGATGATGTTAACCATGTGGAGAATCTCAAGTACAATCTCTTGAGTGTCAGTCAAATGTGTGATAAAGGCCATGTTGCCCTTTTCACAAGCCAGAACTGTCAGATTCTGTCATCCAAAGTTCTAAATTTGATTGACAAGGTGTTGGATGAATATACTCTCCTGAAGGCCAACAGGACAGGAAGAGTATATGCCTTAGATCTTTCCAAAAAGATAGATCTAAAAGGCCATCCTTGCCTATTCTCCAAGGCCTCTCCTCAAGAATCTACTCTATGGCATAGAAGGCTGGGGCATGTTAATTTCAAGAACATGAATCAGCTGATAAGCCATGGTTTAGTAAGAGGATTGCCTTTGAAGGAGTTCAAGTGTGAAGACAACTGCACTGCTTGCTTAAAGGGAAAACAACACAAAGTTTCATTCTCTTCAATAGAAGAACCAAAGTCCACTGCCTGCTTGCAACTCCTGCACATGGATCTCTTTGGTCCTGTCAGAGTGATGAGCATGGCAAAGAAGAAATACTGCCTGGTAATTGTGGATGATTACTCCAGGTTTTGTATGGACTTTCTTCTTGCACTCCAAGGATGAAGCTGCCAAGGCTATAATGAACTTTGTGTTATTTTGGAGAAGCAGTATTCCCTGCAGGTCAAGTGTGTGAGGAGTGACAATGGAACGAGTTTAGAAACCACACACTTGATGACTTCTACCTGTCTAAGGGAATTAAAAGGTAGTTAGTATTCCGAGGACTCCTGAACAGAATGGAGTGGTTGAGAGAAAGAACAAGACTCTCATTGAAGCTGCAAGGTCAATGCTGGCTGACTCAGGATTGCCACTGACCTTTTGGGCTGAAGCTGTCAACACAGCTTGCTATGTGCAGAATAGAGCATTAGTGAATAAGAGGTTGATGAAGACTCCTTATGAAGTACTTCATCATTTGGCCCCTCTGATTTCCTTCTTTAGAGCCTTTGGGTGTCCATGTTTCATTCTCAACACTAGCAATCCACTCCAGAAGTTTGCTAGTAAGGTGGATGCAGGGTATTTTGTTGGTTATTCATCAACTTGCAAGGCATACAGAGTTTTCAACTGTAGGACAAAGATGGTTGAGAAACTCTGCATGTCAAGTTCAATGAATCTCCAAAGGACAAGATTCCACAAAACCCTGTGGAGCTGTTTGATCTGGACATACTGCAATATGTTCCTTATCAACCTCCAGCTGTTGTGCCTGTCAACAGTTCTCACCTGGTGGTACTGATGATGATGTAGCCAGTACTCACCTTTTCAGGTTTAGTGACAACCTGCCTGAGTCCACTAAACCTGATGCTCCTGTAGCTTCAGCAGCCCCATCCGCAACAAATGCTGATGAGATTTCTGCATGCTCCACTTCATTTGAGCTGCCATCTCCTACATGGTTTCAAGAATCTTCATCACCATCTGTTGCTGCTGAAAGTCCTACAAACACTTGCACTGATATTATAGTCTATCAAGAGCTAAAGAATCACCCCACATCTCAAATCATTGGTGATATCAATGCTGGAGTTTCAACCAGGAATCAATTGTCAACTTCTGCTTCTATGCTCTCTTCATCAGTCAGCAAGAGCCAAAGAACTATCATGTTGCCTTAAGAGACAATGGATGGGTGGAAGCAATGCAGCTTGAGCTTCTTCAGTTCAGAAAACAGCAAGTGTGGGAGCTTATTCCTTTACCCCAAGGTAAGTGTGCAATAGGCACCAAATGGGTATTTAGGAACAAAACAGATGAAAAGGGCCAAATAGTTAAGAACAAGGCCAGACTGGTTGTCCAGAGGTTTGCACAAGAGGAAGGCATCGATTATGATGAGACCTTTGCCCCTGTAGCCAGACTGGAGGCAATTAGATTGTTCTTAGCTTATGCTGCCTTTCACAGTCTTAAGGTTTATCAAATGGATGTCAAAAGTGCCTTCTTATATGGTAAAATAAAAGAGGAAGTTTATGTGTGTCAACCACCAGCTTTGAGGACAATAAACATCCTGATTGGGTGTATAAGCTTGATAAGGCTCTTTATGGGCTGAAACAAGCTCCTAGAGCCTGGTATGAGACACTATCAACTTTTCTTCTCCAAAATAAGTTCACTAGAGGCACCATTGATAAAACCTTGTTCATAAAGACTGTGGACAGCATAAGCTCCTTGTTCAAATTTATGTAGATGACATCATTTTTGCATCCTCTGATCCACAGTTATGTGATGAATTCACAAAGCTCATGAAGCAAAAGTTTGAAATGAGTGCTATGGGGGAATTATAGTTCTTTCTAGGTTTGCAATCAAACAAAGGGCTGATGGAATCTTTATTCATCAGTCCAAATACACAAAAGAGTTGTTGAATAAGTTTGATTTACAAACCTGTAAGCCCTGTTCTACTCCCATGAGCAGCATCACACAACTGGATGTAGATCAGAAAGGTAAAGCGGTTGATGAAACCTTTACAGATGTATGATTGGGTCCTTGATGTACCTTACAGCTTCTAGACTAGACATCATGTTTGCAACATGTGCCTGTGCTAGATTTCAGGCTGCACCTAAAGAATCCCATTTGATTGCAGTCAAAAGGATCTTTAGATATCTGCAAGGTACCCAATCACTAGGTCTTTGGTATTCAACTGGGCATTCTTGCAAATTAGTTGCTTTCTCTGATAGTGACTATGCAGGATGCAAAGTCACCAGAAAATCCACTTCTGTGGTTGCCAATTCCTAGGCAATTGTTTAGTTTCTTGGCAGAGTAAGAAACAAACATCAATTGGTACATCCACTGCTGAAGCTGAGTACATTGCTGCTGCAAGTTGTACTTCTCAGGTACTCTGGCTTCAGAACCAACTCTTGGATTATGGCATTACAGAGACTAAGACTCCATTACTAATGGATAGTGCTTCAGCTCTTTGCATTGTTAAAATCCAGTCCAGCACTCTAGGACCAAACATATTGAGATCAGACATCATTTTATTAGAAATTGCTATGAAAAAGGTCTGATTGATCCAAAGTTTGTGCCTAGTGCTGATGAGCTTGCAGACATCTTTACTAAGCCTTTAGATAGTGTCACATTTCAAAATCTGGTACTAAGGCTTGGTATGCTGCAGCTAGAATAATTTGACTAATACTGATGTTCTCAGTTCACAAGTACTGATGAGCATTAGTATGCAAAGGTCAAATATAAGTACTGATGAGTAATTTAGTCTTCAGCATTTTCACAACTACTGAAGACTAACATGCTTCAAAGTACTGAAGTACACTATTTGTTGAAAACAACTGATGTAGTTACAACTACTGATGTGGTTATAACTACTGATGAACATTTTCAAACAAATAAGTACTGAAGAACAAATTTTGTTCATAAGTACTGATGTGTAATCTTACACAAGTACTGAAAGAATTTGTTCATCAGCTCTGAAGAATAATTTATCAGCACTTATGAACATCTGATCACAAGAGCTGAGGAATAAAATATTCATAAGAGCTGAAGGGCCAATGAAACATCTGAAAGTCAGCCAAAGAGCTGATGAGTAAATGTGGAGGTCAGAATGAAACAACTGAATTGACGGAAACAGCTGATGAGTAACTTTACTCTTCAGCTGATACCTACATCTGCTGTTTCATACCCAAACAACTGAAGGACAAAACCATGTCTTCAGTAGTTTCACAACTACTGATGATTAACACCAAGTCCTCAGTTGTTTACAACAACTGAAGCAAAACCATGTCTTCAGTAGTTCATAACTACTGATGTCAGTAGTTTACAACTACTGAAGACTAACACAAGTCTTCAGTTGTTACAACGTCTGAAGATGAAAACCATGTCTTCAGTAGTTTATAACTACTAATGACTAACAACAAGTCTTAGCCGTTTACAACATCTGAAGGACAAAACCAAAGTCTCAGTAGTTTCAACTACTGAAGACTAATACCAAGTCCTCAGATGTTACAACCACTGAAGGTTCAAACCACGTCATCAGTAGTTTCAACAACTGATGACTAACACTAAAACCTTCAGTAGTTTTCTTTCAGCCTTTGCCATACCCTATAAATACCCAACCTTCAGAGCTTTCATTCTCACTTGACCTAAATTTCAAAAACTCTGAAACCTTTCATACACCATTAATGGCGACCATGCAACTAAAGCCACGACACAACTGTGTCGCATACCTCAAAATCGCCTTTCTGGACCAAATTTCATCATGCCATCGATCTTATGATCGATTCTCCTTCCAAACGGCATTTCTCATAAATCCGACCATCTATGCCGATTCGCTTAACCAGTTCTGGATGAACGTCACCGTACAAACTGGAGAGAACGACACTGAGGTCTCTCTCCAGTCGTTCGTCAATACCCATAAGGTGGTCATCAATCCGCAATCATCCGACAAACCCTAAAATTGGATGATGCCACTTCCCCACCGAATACCCCAAAGGCACCACTGATCTTTCTTTTGCACATCATGATTATCAGGGTGACCTATCGGCCTCAACCCTGCTGAAGAAACATTTCCATGACGCTGAACGTCTTATTTCCACATGGTAAATGTTTGCTTAGCCCCCAAGACTTCATCATGGGATCAAATGTCCACAAGGTGGCAGAAGGTATTATACTCTATCCTTGAGAAACAACCACTAAACTTTTTGAAATAATTTTCTTGGAACTCAAGGACATGGCCTCAAAACCAGTTGCAAACCGTTGGATTTTATATCCCGGTTCATAATGGCTATGATAGAGAGCCAGCTTAATGCTGAGGGACTTGTTGGCACTGGGGTCCCTGCCATGGCTGTTTTAGCTGAGGTATACTCCAGGCACAACACCGACCAAACCCTTAAAAAGGCTGCCAAGCTGCGAAAACCCACGCAGCTAGAACCCACAGCCTCCACCTCACAATCCAAAGTCCCCACCAAACCCAAACCCAAACCCAAAAGAAAAGCCAAAAAGGCTACTCAGGGAGATGAGTCACCTGAGGATGCCCCTGCAACACAAATGCAGGATATGACTGCCAGATTCTCCCATTAGTCACCACGACTCCACCTACCACAACCGCACAGGTTTCCTCTCAACAGGAGCCTGATGCAACCATTTCAGGGGCTGCCACAAATCTGGAATCTTTCTCAATTGAGAAGATTGCCATTGAAAAGCACATTCCTCCCCATGTGCACTCTGCTTCTAGCCCATCACCCACTGCAACCACCCCTAAAAGCCCTACATTAATAATTGCAAAGTGTTGACTCATCTTAACACTCCACCCTCTACCCAGAAAACAATCATAACTAGGAAAACTCCAACCAAAGAGAGGGTGGACACAAGTGTTGATGGGAGCCCACAACACAGAGAATCACATGTCTCATCTCCCAGTGTGGCTAGGGAGATAGGATATTCTGGTGAGGCTGCCACTTCCCCTGCATCAGCATTTGAGCAAGAAGAAGCTGGTAACATCAATAAGACCTCACCAGAGGCAATTGCCGATGATGGATCCAATCCGGAGGCTGGAAGTCCCCAGAACCAAGAAAAAGGGGCACATGCAACTACTGAGCCACACTCAGTACATGTACATCCTGCCACTGTCAGGAGGTCAGGTGATTCAGTGCAAACTGATGATGACCTGAGCTTCTTCTATGATGTAGTTGCTCAGAATACCATCCTAGAGGATGAGGTCAGCAGACTCAAAGAGCTGCTGGCCAAAATGTCTCAGGATGTAAGTCCATCTGCCACCATTAACCCACAGATGGCACCTTCACCTGAAGGTCTCACACACACTCTGCCACTCCCACAAACTTAGCCACCTGCCTCTGCTTCTAGCACTAGTTCTCAGGAACAGAACCCTCCTGAGCAACTAGTTGCTATCTTCCAAAAATCCCTGCCTCTCATCACCCCAATAATCACAGACATTGAGATGAAAACCCTTGATGAGAGGCTTCCCTCATAAATACAACCCATGGTGGAGGTTGCTGTAGCTAAGACGCTTGCTGATAGTCAAACCCCAACCAGTGCACCCAAAAAGGGGGAGACATCAGTGCAAGCCAAGAGGAAGAGGGTAGAGGAGGAGAAAGAAGTAGGGAGAGGGGAGGAAAATGAGAGGAGAGGAGTGAGGAGACTGTGAAGGTGAAGGGGAAGGAGAAGGTGAAGGAGGAGAGAGCTGAACAGATAGAAGTGGCTGAAATCCAAAAGATTTCAGTATCACTTACAAAAAGAAGAAAGGAGAGAAGCAGGGAGAGAAGGTGGTGAGAGATACTGATCTAGCAGTCCTGGTCAAGGAGACTGATGCTGAGCATAGCCGATCAATGGACTCTATCATTGATCAGCTGTTCAGGCAAGGCTTTGAAAGGACACTGCCATGCTAGATCAGGAAATCAGGAAGTTGGAAATAAAGGAGATTGAATACCGATGGACCAGTCATAGCCAAGAGGAGAGAAAGAGACTCGATGCTATGACTAGGTTTATTTTGAAGTATCTGGGGAGACCAGTCCTAGATGTGAGAGCTTGGACCAGGGACAGAATCTTGGCTATAGCCACCAAGATCTGTTCGGCTGGTGAATTTACCAAGGGACTGGTCGCAGAAGCCCTATCAGAAGCCGGTGCTGGGAACAGGACTTGCTAGTCAAACAGACTAAACCTGCCCTCATCTCTAGATTGCTAGCAAAGCCTGCCCAAATTCCCACACCAACAACCCAAACACAACCCACAAAACCAACCCCTTCACCATCAAAACCTATTACCGATGATCCACCCTTGCAGAAGAAGAGAATAGTGTTGAGGCTGCAAGAAGAAGAAGAAGAGGAGGATGAGGAGGATAGACTGCCTCTTTCTGCAGTCATATCCTTGCTGCGAGACATACCTAAACCCATCACTCCCACCTCACAGATGGAAGCTGTGAGGGTTAAGATAGAAGAAGAAGAGTAGCAGAAACGTCATGATGAAGAAATGCTAAAAAGCATTGACAAAACTTATGCTGCTTCTACTTCTATCATCAATATGAAGAAAGAAGCTTTGAGACTCCACACTCTTAGGCAACCTTCCAATATCAAAGAGATTGTGTGAGGACTTGGCCTGATCCTAGGGTGGCTCACCGGATTAAAAGGATAGATATACCAGTGAGATACAAAGGCCAAGTTAAGAGGATCGTAGATGAAGTGATCACAGTGGCCATAGTAATAACACCCTGGGAGATTGTAGAGGAGTTCAAGACAGCCTACGAGACTAACCAGCCACCCCAAAAGTTATTGGAGAATAGGGTGGTCAAGAAGGGGAGTCTACAAGAGGCTTGAGAACTTCAGACAAGATGAGCTCAACCTGCTACTTGAAGGCAAACATCCTGATGAATTCGCCTATAGGCAGATGACAACAGTTGAGCTCAAAAATGGTAGACAGGACAAGTATGTCTCGAAGCTATATGGGCGGGAAGGGTTATTTGAAGGTGAGGCTGAGGATCTGTCCATGGAAGAACAAATGATATTCCTCAAAGCCTACACCAGAGAATCCTACCGTCTCATATATGGGAAGTAGTTCTCATGGATGGGACAACAGCCCTGTGTCCAGTTCCCCAAGTTAGGGTTACCATCCATACTAAGCCAATCAAATCTCAGAGACCTCTTCCCAGGCCAGTGCTCAATTGGGTCAACTTCTAATCTGATCTAGAAGGAAATAGACCAACTTTTCTACCAACAATAAGTGGGACAATAAATTGCTTAGAGGTTTTGGCTGCATTGGTTCAGGGGGAGTTTGTTGGACCAAAAGAACCAATGAGCCAAGATCAGGAAACCTCTAAGTCCCACATGACATCACAACAACTGCTGAAGGCTTCATCAGCAGTTTGACAAAGACTGAAGACTTAACAGCTGAAGATCAAAGAACTGAAGAACAACAGCTGAAGATCTAAAGTACTGAAGACCACAAGTACTGAAGTCTGAAGTACTGAAGAATACAAGTACTGAAGACTTCAAGTACTGATGACTCAAGTGCTGAAGATCAACAACTGAAGAACTGAAGAACTGAAGATCAACAACTGATGCACAAAGTCTGAAGACAAAGACTGAAGACATCAGCTGATGACAACTACTGAAGTCATCAGCTGATGAAACATCTGAAGATCAAAGTCTGAAGACCAAGTGCTGAAGCTTCAGAGTTTGTCGCAACAGCTGAAGAAGTTGTCTTCAGTTGTTGTGATGGTTTTTCCTTTTCAGTAGTTTGTACAACACTGAAGAGTTTGTTCTTCAGCTGTTATAGTTCAGTAGTTTGTAAACGACTAAAGAGTTTGTTCTTCAGTCGTTGTACCTTTTCAGTAGTTTCTTTTCAGTACTTGTAATAAGTAGAACACTTAGCTTTTGTAAGAAGATGTCAGCTGTTGTGACATCTTCAGTAGTTTAGTCTGTTATCAGTAGTTTGTTAATAACAGTTGATGTCACTGTCAAGTGACATCAGCATTAGGTTATTCTTCCCTATATAAGGAAGATGACCTAATTGTAGCCGCTGCTAATTATAGCCACAGTCGAAACATGTATTGAATGAAATATTCTCTTTTGCAGAACTTCCATCTTTCTCTATAACTTACTGTTTTATTGTTAAATCTATTGTGTTCTTGCTTGTTTGTTCTAATTCTTGTACTAAATCCGCTGCGAATACAACCTAGTTGATCAAACTAGAGGCTGAGATCCTGTCAGAAGGTGATTGAAAAAAGTGAAAGACCTCTTACACCTACTACAACCAAATTATTTGAGTCAATTAAAAGAAGCTACAAGCTACACAGTCATATGGAATGGAGGGGATTAGTATCAAGTCAGTGGTGCATGGGGGGATCAATGCGTAGTGGACATGAGGCTTAAAGTTTATGCTTGTAGGAGATGGGAGATAACTGGTATGCCCTGTAAACATACAGTGGCATCAATATGGAACATGGCAGCTAATGGACAAAAGGTTAGGGTGCCAGAAAGTTAGGTGGATAAAGTTTATCATTTGGTTACTTGGAAAAATGTTTATAGTTTCAAGCTTTTCCCCATAAATGGTAGTCACTTTGGCCAAAGTCATTAGTTCCTACTACTATCACAACACCTAAACATCATAAACCAATTGGGAGGCCTAAAAAGGCAAGGAAAAGATTAGCAACTGAGATGGAAGGTGTTACAAAGAGGGGGAGACTATCTAGGAAAGATACAACTGTTACTTATGGGAAATGTAAGAACAAAGGGCATAACATGAGAACTCACTGGTCAAGGACAATAGGGATAAGAACACTGGTTTTAAGTTAATTGTGTGTTGTTTTAATCTATGATACTTGTAATAGTTGTTTATGTTTTTTGAACACTGGCTGTATTAAGCCCCTTTTGGAACAATGTTATGGAGTTATGATGGCAGTTGTATTGGTTGTTTATGTTTTGAGCCCCTTTTGTTATCTTTGCTATTTATATATAAGTACATTTTGACTAAGCAAACCCTGAATCATGTAAGAATCTGAGAACAAGCTCAAACTAGCAATCAACCAAACAACAAATAGATCCCATATATAACTGATATCATTTGGCTTTTCATGCCATACATTCCTTAAAACCACTCAAAAACAACAAATAGATCCTAACAACATCTTGAGTGCAATTGCAAGAAAGAAACCAAACCAAATCAAAAAGCAAATCACTCATTAATCTTATGTGCTATTACATAAAGAAAGAAACCAATCCAACTAGCAATCAACCAAACTTTCAGTCTTTTAGCTTCATCTTGACTTGTCTTCAGTTCATGTTCACTGCATCTCAGTTCATGTTCAATTGCTTTCACTTCATCTTGAGTTTCTTTAAGCTCATGTTCACAAGCCTTGACTTTCTATTCAACTTTGCATTTTGACTTTAATAAACCATGTATGATATCCATTGATCTTGGGCACATTTCAGGATCATACCAACGAATAAATGGGCATTTTGATCCCTTAAGAACGCATCAAAAATTTTAGTCAAACTCATAGCCGTAAATTACAAAACTCAAGATTTAAACCCTATAATCTTACCTTTACTGGGCATGAATAAAATCTTCTACCAGGGTTCTTCTCGGTCCATGATGTTCGAAGAACAGCAGCTTTACCACAGGAACAAAACACCATGTTGGAATGATTTGAGGGATGGTTCTGAAGATCGATGGGGAAGTGATTTTTGAAGACAAGTGATAGAGAAAGGGGTATTTTATGGTAATTTTGACTGATATAATATAGACCTAAAAAGACCATCTTGCCCTCACGTGGATGGGGCGTGATCAAAAATTTTTTTTTGAAAAGATCAACAGAATTTTATTCCACCAGATTAGCAGGGAGCTAATCGAAATACAAAGTTCACCGGAATAAAGTATAAATACAACGCTTTAGGCTACCCCAAATTAAATGAGTTCCATGATTTCCAATCCAATTCATTCCACTTTGCCCGATTCTTAATCCATAAGAAACTTCTAGCTTTCGCCTCCATCACGCAGCTCTCAACAGAGCACCTTGAACCATTGAATACAACCTCATTCCGATTCCTCCATATACACCAAAGTGCAACAAGGAATACCCCATGCAAAATCTTTGCTAGTCTCTTTGAATTTTTCAACTCCCACGGTAACTCCAACACGTCTTTAATTTCGTAGGCTATAATCGGTGGTATTTTAGTCCAATCCGTAATTGCCGACCATAGCAGTTGCGAATACCCGCAAGCAACAAAAGTATGGTCCAGTGTTTCCGCATAATCACCGCAAATCGGGCATACAACAGTCGCCAAATTTATATTCCTTTTTTGTAGCTCCGTTCTAGTTGGTAATTTCCCGAGACTTGCCCGCCACGATAAAATACCTACCTTTTTGGGAACCCAGTTATTCCATCTGAATTTATGCCATGGGGATTGAATTTAGAGCTTATTAGCCGGGTTTTGACACTGCATGTCGAAAATGATTTAGACCCGTCGAGCAGCCATTCCCACCTGTCTTCGGATTGTGATAATGAAGGTATACCCACCGATACTAATAGATTCTGCAGCTGTGACGTTTCTTGCGCAGAGAAAGAACGTCTCTTCCATTTCCAATTCCATACCCAAGTATTGTCTATGTATAGTACCCGATCCGCCACCGAGCAATTCTTTTTAGAGTCTAGTTGGAAAATATCCGGGAATTCGAGTGCCAATGGTTTGGACCCAATCCAAAGGTCTAGCCAAAATCGAATATTGTTACCCCTTCCGACCGTACCTTTTATAAAACTTTGGAGGTCAACCCCGTTAGTAGCCAGCCCCTCATTCGCCCGCTGTATGAATTTCCAAGGTGATCAAAATTAACGGGAGTTATCAAAATTAACGGGAGTTTTTAACACCTGTTATGATAAATGACAAAAACTGAAATAAATTTTGAAATAAAGTACTAATGTTGTAATTTCTAAAGTTAAAGAACATAAGGTGTAATTTATGATATACTTAAAGGACGAAATGTGTGATTTACTCAAAATACATATATAAATTACTTATATTTGATTATATATATAACAATATATATAATATAATATATATAATTACCATGTCATCTGGTTCTTAAATCCGGTCTGACCACCAAACCAGTAAAACGTCCGGTTCTAAAAACATTGTTCTTTATTCAACTAAATTACTTTGTCTAAATATCATGAAATCCAATAATAAATTATCCAACATACAATTAGTAGCTTCGGATTATGAAATACATGTGTTTTATATTTTTTAAAATATAACCTTTAAGTTTTAATCATTTTTGTAGCTTTGCTATAAAAAACCTAGCCTTTGTCGGAAAATTTAAAGACATGAAACTCTCACATAACATTTGCTTTTCCGTCAATCCCATGTGCAATAGATTATCCTGTGCAAAATCTACATTTTTAAAGCTTTTTTTTGTTTTCGTTGCAAGCAATTGTAGCCTTTATAAATGTTTTTATATCCGCATTCTGAAATTTGGTCCTGTTATGAAGTTCCACACGTAATACACGTGAGATTACAACTAGTTATAAACAAAAGGTTAAAGAAAAATAATATTTAAAGCCAAAAGTCAAAATTTGTGGATGATTGATCGGATAACAAAGAGTCAAATTAAACAACCTATAATGTGTTATTCACACCCAGCTTGTGGACACCAACAATGTTAGCCCCTGCCCCCTTGAGAAAACGAAGTTAAATAAAAGAACCCTTTCTTCTTTAAGGAGTACAAGGTGTAATCTTGTCGGCATGTTGGCAATTTGAAAGGCTAGAAAAAGGGTTATTTTTTACAATCATCTGGTTTTCGTTACAAATATCATTGAGGTAATAAAGACGTTTGGTTATCTATGTGATACAGGTTGAAACAAAAGATAATCAGTTGAACCTGTTGATTCACCAAAAATACCAGGGAACAACTCTTCTAACTCTTGTTGATTCTCGAATAATACCGATAATAAGAGTTTTACATACTAACACACAACATGATAGAGAAAAAAAATATTTTTCATAAACTTCAATCTTCTTCCATCATTTACATGAATATAAAAACAAGCCAAAAATAGAATGGGTCACAAAACATAAACGAATAAAAAACTGAACCAATTTAGTGAAGACTTTCTGGACAAGCGATCTTGGACCTTTAAAAACGAGATATCTTGCCTATCCACACTTTGGCCCGCACCACTATGAGTCAAGAATAGAAGCAATTTGAGTTCTTTAGATTGAAACAAGTGGTGTAGCTTTATGTTTTAGCGTTCCATTCCTCATGTTTTCTTCGTTTCGATTATGTTAGTTTATGTTGTATTTTTTTTAAGTGTGTGTATTTAAATTCTGCTTGGGAAGTTTGTCTTTTAAAAAAAAAAAAAGTAAATCTTTCTTTTATTTTCTTCTTTCTTTTAACAACAAATACCTCAGTTTAAAACTCTTTTCAATTAATACCAACCAGAATTAAATCTAAATGTTTTACAATACACTACCAACCTAACTAACAATAACTCTTTCATTCTATTCTGTTGTTTCTTTCCCTCTTTAATGGATTACTCGTTAAAAGTAGAAGCATATCATAAACAAAGAGATATAACCTGAAAATGAGCGAAGATATTACTTCTACTGTCTTTAGTGCTTATAAGAATAACAAATGTTAAGTGGTCTCATGGTATGTTGTAAGAAAAAACATTAGAACAGAAACTGAAAATTCCATAAAAGCCTTTAAAGAAAAAAGAAATCATGCATCTTATTTAATACTAGTTTTAATAAACACGTGCTATTACACCGATTGAATAAGTAAAATATTAAATATAATAAAATTTATTAATTATAGAACGATAATATAATATAAGATATGATTAAAACTACGTCCCTGTAAGGACTAAAGGTAATAAAACAATGATATCAATTTTTTAAAATTCTTTATATTTTCATAAATATAAATTAAACATTTTGTTTCAAAAAAAAATTTAGAAAAATATCATTTTTAAAAACTTCCTTACTGTAGCTCTTAATTCTAATTATTTTTGGTTTGTAAAAAATTTACTCTTATAAAATCAATTTTAAAGTATTTCGTATTTTTTAAAAAAGTTTGATATTTAAAAAATATTTTTGTAAAACTGTTTTTTAGAAATAACATTAATAACATAAATTTATTTCTTAATATACTAAAAACTATTGTTGATTTAAAATAAAATTAAATAATATTATTAGTAATTTTTGTTGTTGCCATTAAAATGAGAAAAAATAAAATAATTTTAATAAGAATCAATGTAACGTTAATACGCGTCACTTGTAGTTATTATTTTGTTAAAATAGGAAAATAACAAGGTAATCTCCAAGATTCTATTAAACCGATTGAAAGTAGTATTGGCGAGTTTGATCTCGGAGAAACAAAGTGCTTATGTGGCAAATCGCTCAATCTTAGATGGGCATCTTATTATTAATGAGGCTGTTTCATGGCTTAAGAAAACTAAAACGCAAGGTATGATCCTAAAATTAGATATCGCTAAAGCATTCGATTCAATTGATTGGGTGTTCCTTGACTGCATCCTCTCCCAAATGAAATTTCCATTGTCATGGAGATCTTGGATCAATGCAATTTTGAAGTCTTCCCGGGCCTCGGTGCTTGTTAATGGTAGTCCAACGGCTGAATTTGATTGTCGAAGAGGATTAAGGCAAGGAGATCCATTGTCTCCATTCTTATTTATCATTGCTATGAAAGCTTGGTCGTGCATTATGAGGAAAATCGTTTCCACTGGTATGTTTGAAGGACTACAAATGCCCAACAATGGACCGGTCCTATCTCACTTCCTCTTTGCGGACGACGTGATTATCATTGGCAAAAGGAATATGATGAACATCCGCAATATTGCTAGACTATTGAGAGGCTTCTTTTTGATCTCGGGACTTAAAAGTAAACCTCCTTAAAAGCTCAATTTATGGGGTTGGAATTCAAGATTGTGAGATGGATGAAATGGCCTCAATATTAAAATGCCAAAAAGGGAAGCTACCATTTTCATATCTTAGGTTAAAGGTGGGTGCAAATATGAATCTCATCAGAAATTGGTCTCCAGTGATTGAGGTATTTAAATCCATACTATCAAATTGGAAAGCCAAATCATTATCAATGGGTGGTAGAGTCACTTTGCTAAAGTCGGTTCTAGAATCATTGCCAATTTACTACTTCTCGTTGTATAGAGCACCAACAAAGGTAATAAATACCTTAGAAAAAATAAGAAATTTTTTTATAGGGAGGCTTTTAAACAAATCAGAAAATATATTGGGTAGCATGGGATAAGGTAATCCACCCAAAGGAGATGGGAGGTTTGGGTATCACTCATCTAAAACACTCAACATGACAATGCTTTCAAATGGAGGTGGAGGTTTAGAAATGAAAAACACTCGCTTGGTGGAATGTCATTTGGTCTATTCATCATACTGCAGGAAGTTGGAATCCAATACCGGTAAGATTAACTCAAAATGGAGTTTGGAAAAATATATTCAAAATTGGCGATGATTTTAAGGATATGGATATAAATTTGAATTGGCTACTAATTGGTATCCTAGGAAGAGGAGATGAAATAAGATTTTGGATTGATAGATGGTACGGGGATGCTCCCCTTATGGTTGTGTTCCCCCCTATTTGCCGTTGAAGATTGCAAAAGTATTTTGATTAGTGATTGTTTCATAACGTAAAACCAAAAGCTAACATGGATATGGAGATGGAAAAGAGAAGTACAAGAAAAGAATGATTTGGCCCTTCTAACAACAATGCTACTGGAGATAAACCCAATGGGGAATAAAGACAAATGGAGATGGGTGAAGTGGGTATACATGAATTTTCTTCAAGGTATGTTAAGACACTCTTGCACAACAAGAACATTGTGGATGATGAATATAGATTTCATTGGAATGGATGGTTTCCAAAGAAAAGTAATATATTTAATTGGCAAGCCCAAATCAAAACGATTACCCACTTGTGACGCATTCTCCAAAAGGAACATTCCATTTCAATCAGCCATATGCAAGCTTTGTGGGCAGTCGGATGAATCGGTGAAGCACATCTTCACGGCATGTTGCCTGTCACTGTCGGTGTTCTCGGAGATTTGTGCATGGTGTAACATACAACCGGTATATGCTTTTTCGTTCAAGGATCTCATGGATGGCCTGTATTTACTAAAAGGTGATGAAGAGTTTAAGAAAGCAATCTATGTAATTTTCATGGCAGTTACTTGGAACATTTGGAAGCATCATAATGAAGTCATTTTTGAGAAAGTGGATCCATCAGAAAAAGGGTTATTAGTGGAGCCAAGGCAACAAGCTCTTTGTGGTTGAAGTCAAGAGGTAAGAAACCCAAGTTATCAAGGTTAAGTAATTTTCCGGTTGAGGTAGGATAATTGGGGTGCTTATTATGTACTATGTTTGCTTTTCTCTTGTTCCTTTTTGTATGGGGTTATTAGCTCTTTGTTAGCCTCTTCCCTTTATCTATGTATATGTTGCTACAAGGATCCTGATCAAGTGATTAAGAACCAAGAGCAGTGCCAAGTGAAGTTTTATGCTTTGGCTCAGGTTAGAATTATGGGTAGTGGGTGTGTTTGTGATGCCCTTCTCCTTGGTGTGGCTTGGATATTTATATTGGCCATATTCTTATCTCATACTCTATTTTCAGTAATCTGCAGCTATCATTTTGGTCCCAATCTTCCTATGGCAGAAGATCCAACTCTTATTAATGCAAAGGGTTTCTGACTTAATATAACTTCTTTTTGTCACTATAGTTGACTTTGACTTCTTCCTCTGTCTCAACCTCTGACTCACTTGTCTTATGTGCTTGTTGCTATTACCTTTTGCTTATGTTCTCTGTAGTGAGATGGACTTCCTATTACTTGGCATTGAATGAGGTCTAAAGAAATGTTTGTTTCTGTATTCCGTAGGATAATAGGACTTGGACGCGATATGGCCATGACTTATCAGTCATGGCTTATATGTACGCAACCCGGCCGTGGCTTGCCCCGTGACTCGGCCGCGGCTTGCCCCGTGACTCGGGCGCGGTATGTTCTTGTGGTTTGTTCTTGTGGCTCAACCATGACTTATGCTTGCGTCTCGACCCGTGGCTTATGCTTGTGCGTCAACCCGCGGCTTATGTTTTTGTGTCTCAACCCGCGGCTTGTGTTTTGTGCCTCAACCTACGGCTTATGCTTTGTCCCTCAAGCCGCGGTTTATGCTTGTGTGGCCCGACCCTTTCTTAACTGCGGTTTCAGCCTTCTTCTCTGCCATTCATCCCGGGTTTGTACTGGTACCTCTTCAAGTCCCCCCAGTCCAATGTTATGATGTTAATCATGATGTTGGACTATTCCTTGGAGTATTAAAAAATGTCTCTTCGTTAGACTTGTATTGGGTGCTGTGTACGTCCTTTCTCTAGCCGCCCTAGTGTTTTCCAACCACCACTCCTACCGCGGCCGCCCTATGTGGTCTATAGCCGCCGCCTCGTGAACCGCTAGCCCCCTTTTTGACATTGAGCCCCGTGCCTTTTTGTCTATTTCACCTTTTCCTTCTTTACTTTCCCTATAAATGCAAGATCAAACCTTTCATTTGCACCTCAACATACCATTCCAAAATCCATCCTCCCCTTCTAAACCTCTAGGCAAGCCGCGGCTGTAACCCGGAGCCTTCTCGGGCCGTGTTTTGATTCGATTGGCAACCCCGAAGCCGCGGCAGCCCCTTGAGCCGCGGTAGCCTCTTGAGCCGTGGTAGCTTCTTGTGGGCCTCGGCGACCTTTTGATCTTTGGCAGCCCTTGAGCCGCGGTACCCCTTTTGGGCCTCGGCGACCTTTTGATCTTTGGCAGCCCTTGAGCCGCGGCAGTCCCTCAAGCCGCGGCACTCCTCTCGTGGGCGCTCGGGCCGCGACAATTTTGTAGTGACTTCTCTTTGTAGCGTCTGTGGTTTTGTGTTTGTGCACAGGGGTCCTGCAACTTCGTCCTTCGCTGGTGTTTCGTAGCAGCCGCGGCCACGACTTGTACTGTCTTCATCTTTCTCTTGGTTATCAATTCGTGAGGTCGGTGCTCTTTCTTATCATTATCTAGTTCCTTGCCTTGTTTCTTTAATTTCTTATGGAGTGTAGGAATGATATACGTGTTCAGAGGTCGATTATTAGTGAGGATTATTTGAATAATTTTGTGACACGATATGGTATAGACCGTAGTTTGAATCCCTTAGTTCCACCTCCTGAGTCATCGGTTAGGGATGTGCCTCCCGGCATGATTGCTCTCTACTGTTCGTTTTTTAGCTTTGCTAACTTTAGGATTCCCGTTAGCCGGTTCCTGTGCACCCTTTTACACTATTATGGAATACATGTTTCGCAAGTAGTTTCGCTTGGTTTAACCAAAGTCTTTCACTTTGAGATATCATGTCGGGCTCATCAGTTAGTGCCTGAGATTGGTCTATTTCGAGCTTTTTATAAGCTTGCTCATGTTGGTGATTGGGTTACCTTCGAGAAGCGTAAAGCGCCTCGCCCTTCTCTAGTATCTCGATCGCTTACCAGCTTGAAGCATTGGAAAGACCACTATTTCTTTATTTCCGCTAAGATAATCCCCTTTGAGATGAGTTGGTTTCCGGCTCGGGAAAGAATTGATGATCCGTTGCCCGAAGCCAAGGATTATGATGCGTCTGCCTATGACACCTTGAAAGCCGCCCCTACAGCATTGCAATCCTTTTCTGAGCATTTTCTTGTTATGGTCGGCATTAGCCGTAACTGGTCTGAGCCTAGCCTGCTGCCGTGTATATCTTATAAGGACCAACGTAAGTAATTTATTTTTTTGTTGATATGCATCGTTTTTGCTAACTTTACTTGCTTTGATTTATTGTTCCTTTTCTTAGGTATGGGGCTGTTTGATCGCATGAAGCTGTCTGCCAAGGATGATGTTACTGAACATACTGAGTCCCTTCCTCTGGGTTCTCCTCCAATTTTGGAGGCTACCAGTGATTTCGTGGTTCATGCCGGGGAATCTATTTCCGGTCTTCCAGAGAAACGTAAAGGTGGTGTTGAGGGAGGTTCCACGTCCATGAAACGTGTCAAGACTGTTGTCAAGAGGCAAGGTTTGGGTGCACCTGGCTTGAAGCCCCGAGGCTCTCCTCCTGCTGTGGTTGCGGCTGGGATGGTTGGTGCATCTTCGGCCGCGGCTGGGGGTTCCTCGATTGAGGAGTCGTCTTTTGACTCTTCTTCTTCTGACGGTGATTCTGCTGAGTCAGAGGATGATTTGGTTCGGGATGAAACTGTTGCTGACCCTCATTGTGGCTTTACCGAGGCCACTGGCTTGAATCCTCACGAGAAGTTTACACCTGATTGGAATCTGGTTAATAGCTCACTTCTGACGACTCCTGAGCTTAGTAGAGAGTATATGTACTGGGCACGTCCCCCTGCTGAATCTTTGAGGCTTGAAAATTTGAGCAAGAGAGAATTGTCTGACTCTGGTTGTTCTTCTCTTGTGAACGGTTTCTTGTCTTTTGTTGAGATTCACAATCGTTGGCTTGTAAGCAACAAGGAAGCTCGGGAGACGAAGAAACAACTCTTACGTTCGACGGATGAGAATGCTTTACTGAAACTTCGTTGTGAATCGATTGAGAAGGAGAAGAAGCATTTTTCAGAGATTTCTGATGAGGCTGGAAAGAATCTTTCTCTTCAAGTGGATGCTAATCGACGTCTGAATGCTGAGTTAAATGACCTCAAGGACTCCTCCTCAAAACGAATTGCTGATCTTGAGGCTTTGGTTTCTTCTCTGAGATCTGATAGGGAATGGATTGTGTCTACTGGTATTGGCTTGGCCTTCAACAAGATCCGTAACAGTGAGGAGTATCTTGGCACACTGGCGGAGCTTTTTTCCCTTTCAGATAAAGTTGGTTATAATTCAGGTTCGTAGCTAGCAACAAATAATAGTTCATTGGTATTCTGTTATTGTTAACTTCACTTTCTGATTAAGTTAAATGTGCTTTAGGTTTGCTGGATGGTGCGCGTCTTGTCGCTGAAGGAAAAAGACCTGAAGATGCACAGAATTATAACAAAAATGCTTTGAAGGAATTACGCCATCTTTCACAAAAGTTTGACGAAGCTTCTTTTCCTATGGCTGGATCCATTGCTGCCCTTGCTTCCTCCGATCTTGATGTTATCAAGGCCTTCCTTGCTTCGCCATGATGTAGGATTTACTTCTGCTTTTGTTAGTAGCCTTTTGTTGGCTTAAACTAGTTTCGCTTTATCTTTGTTGTGATGTCGTTCTGAATACTATCGTAGTTTCTTTTGCTAGTTTATGGTTGTACCTGACTAAACTTGTATGCTTTGAAGTATGGTTTGTTTATTGTCTTATTAATCCTTGTCTTGTGTTAAGAGTTTGTTTTTGCTATTCTTAATGTCTATGAGGCGAGATTTGACCTGAACGATATAAACCGGAGTAGTTCCGGACTTGGCCGAAGAACAACCTTACCCTGAGAAGGATTTGGGCCGCGACTGCCCCTCTTTAAGAAGGTTGGGCCGCGGTAGCTTATCTAAATCTTTGGACCAGTGCTATCGGATTGTCATGTTGACTTTTCAAGCTTGATTTCTTGCTTGAGTCAACCCGAGTGTTATTGATCTCTCAAGCTTGGTTACTTGCTTGAGCTAACCCGAGTGTTATTGATTTCTCAAGCTTGGTTACTTGCTTGAGCTAACCCGAGTGTTATCGGGTTGTCATGTTGATTTTTCAAGCTTTGTTTCTTGCTTGATATAACCCGAGTATCATCGGGTTATTATATTGATTTCCCAAGCTTGGTTACTTGCTTGGGCCAACCCGAGTGTTATCGGGTTGTCATGTTGATTTTTCAAGCTTTGTTTCTTGCTTGATCTAACCCGAGTATCATCGGGTTATTATATTGATTTCCCAAGCTTGGTTACTTGCTTGGGCCAACCCGAGTGTTATTGGGTTGTCATGTTGATTTTTCAAGCTTTGTTTCTTGCTTGATCTAACCCGAGTATCATCGGGTTATTATATTCATTTCCCAAGCTTGGTTACTTGCTTGGGCCAACCCGAGTGTTATCGGGTTGTCATGTTGATTTCTCAAGCTTTGTTTTTCGCTTGAATTTTGTTATCATAAGTTATCATACACAAGTGCTTAGATGTAATTACTGGTGTTCGTTTACACCTTCTTTTGATAATTGAATTACATCGGTTACATCTTGGTTACCCCATGATTACATGTAGCATTTGCGGAGCTGCGCTCCATTCCACGTGCGTGGTACCTCCTTACCATCTAGACATCTGAGTCTGTATGCTCCATTTCTTCCAACATCTATCACTTGATATGGGCCTTCCCACCTTGGCCCCAACTTTCCTTGAGCTTGGACTCTGCTGGCTTCATTGCTTCTTAAGACGAACTCTCCCTCTTTGAACTCTTGTCTTTTCACACGAGTGTTGTAGTATTGCTCTATCTTTTTCTTGTATTTTGCTTCTCGTATGGCAGCTGCCATCCTTCGTTCCTCCAACAGATTTAGATTAGAACGCAGCTCCTCTTAATTATTTATTTCCATAGCTTCTGTGACTCGGATTGTCGGTAAGCCTATCTCCGCTGGTATCACAGCCTCCGATCCGTACGTTAAGCTGAAGGGCGTTTCTCCATGGCTTGTTTTTGGCATTGTCCTATGAGCCCAGAGGACGCTCGGTAACTCTTCCACCCAATTGCTTCCTTCGAAATCCATTTGGGTTTTTATGCCCTCTACTATGCTTCTGTTGACTCTTTCTACCTGTCCATTGCCCTGCGGATGTGCGACTGAAGTTAAGATTTGCTGGATCTTCAGCTCGTCACACCAACCTTTGAACGGGTTTTCTGCGAACTGTTTGCCATTATCGGTCACTATAAACAATGGGAGCCCGAAACGACAAATGATATGTTCCCATACGAATTTCTTCACTTGCAGCCCCATTATTGATGCTAGGGCCTTAGCTTCGACCCACTTGGTAAAGTAGTCAACGGCTACTAGCAGGAATTTCACCCTTCCTACGGACTCCGGGAAAGGTCCCACAATGTCCATGGCCCACTTCTGAAAAGGCCATGCGGCATTGACGGGGATCATGTCATTCTTTGGCCGAAAACACATTGGCGCGTGTCTTTGGCAGCTTTCACACTTCCTGATTTCTTCCACGGCACTCTGGTGCATCCCCAGCCAATAATACCCTGCACTCATTGCTTTAGCTACCACCATCCTTGGCCCCGCGTGTATTCCACATATATTTTCATGTATTTCATGTATAACATACGTGGCCTGCTCCTTGGTTAGGCATCTTAAAGATGGCCCCAGGTATGACCTTCGGTATAAAATCCCCTGTTGTATTTCATAATGCAAAGCCCTTGCCTGTATTGCTCGTGCTTCCCCTTTCTCTGCTGGTAGAACTCCTTCAGTCAAGAATCTGACTATCGGAGTCATCCATCCGTCTTCTTCTCTTGTTTCAACTGATGATACTTCTGGTTCTTCGATGGAAGACCTTTGCAACACCTCCACCTTAACCTCCTTTGCAAGATGGCTAAATGACACTGAAGCCAACTTACTCAATGCATCGGCCTTTTGTTTTTACTTAGTGGGATGTGCGAGATGTCACACTTCTCGAAACTGCTCATTACTTGTTTTGCCTTATCTAAATATCTCTTCATGGTGTCTTCCTTTGCATCGTAGGATCTGTTAATCTGGTTGGCCACCAGTAGTGAGTCCACATGGGCGTGCAATTTCTTAATACCCATTTGCTTGGCTAGCCTTAATCCGGCTATTAAGGCCTCGTATTCTGCCTCATTGTTTGAACTCTTGAAGGCTAACCTTAAAGCATAGGTTAACTCCTCCATGTTAGGACCTACTAGGATCAAGCCTGCCCCGGAACCCTCGTCATTTGATGCGCCATCTGTGTGCAGACACCACTCTTCAGGTGGGAGCTCTCCCTCCTACATGTTAGGTGCATCTTCCTCTTCCTCATGAGGTACTTCCGCCAAAAAGTCAGCCACTACCTGTCCCTTGAATGCCACTCTCGGCTTGTACTCGATCCCAAAGGCTCCGAGTTCAATTGCCACTTTGCTAGCCTCCCCGAAATCTCGGGTTTCCTCAAAACCTGTTGTATTGGGTGCCCGGTCCTCACCTCGATTGGGTGAGCTTGAAAGTAACGCCTTAGTCTCCGAGACGTGTGCACCAGGGAGAGTGTGAGCTTTTCCATGGGCGAATACCGGGTCTCCGGGTCTTTCAATGCTCTACTGACGAAGTATATCGGGGTTTGCTCCCCTTCTCGCTCGGTTATCAGCACGGCACTTACTGCGCCCTTGCTTGCTGACAAGTACATTACTAGCTTCTCCTTTGGGAAAGGAGCTACCAGTCTTGGCAGGTTGCAAAGGTACCTCTTCATTTGCTAGAACGCCTCCTCTGCCTCCTTTGTCCATAAAAAGTCTTTCTTTCTTAGGCAGTTCCGTAGGGTGGTTATAAACGGTAGGGCGCGCTCAGCGTGTTTTGATAAGAATCTGTTAAGGGCCACTAATCTTCCATTCAACGTTTGCACGTCTTTTACTGACCTGGGGGACGGCATGTTCAGCACTGCTGCAATCTTCTCAGGGTTGGCTTCAAAGCCATCCTTTGTTACAATTACGCCTAAAAACTTTCCTTCTTCCACTCCGAATGAGCATTTCTTCGGATTCAGTTTCATGTTTATTGCCCGTAGGGTACTGAATGTTTCGGCGATGTCTTCGAGCAAAGCATTCTCGTTACGACTTTTGATGACGACGTCGTCTACATATACCTCGATGTTTCTACCGATCTGTGATTTGAATGCCTTGTCCATTAAACGTTGATAAGTGGCACCGGCGTTCTTTAATCCGAATGGCATTTTTGTGAAGCAGAAAATGCCGACATCCGTGTAAAATGTTGTCTTGTCTTCGTCTTCCGGTGCCATTTTGACCTGATGGTATCCTTTGTATGCATCCAGGAAACATTTTAATGGAAAACTTGACAGCGAGTCTACCTTCAAGTCGATTTCTGGAAGGGGATAGCAGTCCTTTGGACAGGCGTTGTTGAGATCTTTAAAATCAATACACATCCTCCAGCTACCATCACCTTTTTTTACCATTACCGGGTTGGCCACCCAAGTCTGATATCGGACTTCCCTTATAATACCCGCTTGCAGCAGCTTCTTGACTTCCTCTATCACAGCTTGACTCCGCTCCTGCCCCATATGGCGACGCTTCTGGGCCACAGGTTCCTTGGATAAATACGTTTTTAACTTGTGTTCCGCGATATCTCGGGGAACTCCTTCCATGTCGGAAGGTTGCCAAGCAAAGACATCTAAGTTGTTTCGTAAGAGGTGGTAGAGTCGATCTTTAGCCGCGTCACTTAGCTATCCTCCTATCACGATCTTTTGCTCTGGGTATTTTGGGTTGACCACTCATTTTTCTTGAGTTGGGCACAAATCTTCCTCTTCCTGGGAAGCAGTCTCCGATTCCACTGCTTTTACCTCTTTGCACTCCCTACTAGAATACATTGTCACCACTCCGGTAGGGGTTGGGAATTTGATTGCTGCATGCACTATGGATATCACTGCTCCCAGAATACATAGCCCTGGTCTCCCTAGTATAACATTGTGTGATGATTCCGATCGTACCACAAGAAATGTCATTACAACTTCCCTCTGGCCCATGCTGTTTCCCATAATTACCGGGAGCTGGATTTGGCCTATTGGCTGCACCACTTCCCCGGAGAAACCCGTTAGTTGATGGGTTTGGGTGTTGAGACCCCTCCTGACTTCTTCATCCAGCTGTAAGAAGCAATGTTCATACATGATTTCTGAACTACTACCGCTATCTATGTATACACGGTGCACCTGATGTCCCGCGATTACTGCTGATACTGTCACTGGACCACTGGCGAAACTTCCACCATGGATTGGGGGGAAAGAGATTTTTTGGGCCATCCAGGGTTCCATGTGGTCAGAACACCGCTTCTCCCCACACCCTCCAGCGTGCACCATGAAGATCTCCTTCCTCTTTTCTCCTGCTTGCAGTGTTTTCTTCAGTTCCCACAATAAATGGGCTAGTTTCCCGATCTTGACCGCCACATCGATCTGTCGTTTTAACAAGAAACAGTTGTCAGTTGTATGGCCGTTTTCCTTGTGAAATTCACAGAATTTGTTCATGTCCCGCTTTACTCCGGGTTTTTGTGGGGTAGGCTTCACGAAGTTAACATTTTCTGTTGCGAGGACCTCACTAGGAGTTTTGGTCAGCGGTGGCAAATTGACGGGTGAAGTGCGGGTGTGGGGTGGAGGGTTGACTGTGTGACGCTGATGGAAAGGCGGGCCTCTAGGGTGGAAGTGGGTTGGAAGCGTGTTTTTTCCCAGGGTTTCGGAACCCCAGACCGTTTTGGCAGCTCCCACGTGGGTGGCACAGGTTTCTTCCCACTTTTTTCTCTCAGTTGTTCGCAGGCCTTCTTTCCCCTGACGAAGGCCTTTGCTCTCTCTAACATTTCTTCCACTGTCTTCGACAGATTCTCATGGAAACGTTCCACTAGTTGATCGTTCTTCACCCCATGAATGAAAGCTGAGATCCGAATCGTTTCCCCTGCGCCGCGTACTTGCATACTCTCCTTTGAGTACCTGGTGATGAAATTTTCTATTGACTCGTTGTCGCCTCTTTTGATGTTATGAAGTTCAGTAGGGTCTCTGACTGATCTCCTTTGCTGGATGAAATTCTCCAGGAAGCTGCTTTCCAGTTCTTCAAAGTTTCGTATTTCCCCTGTTGGAAGGCTGTCAAACCACACTCTAGCTGCTCCGGTCAGCGTCTGAGAGAACATGTGACACCATACCGGGATGGTCCACTGCTCTACCTCGGCTGCTCCTACAAAGATAGCCATGTGGTCATCAGGATCACCCGAACCATCATACTTCCCGATATTGCTAGCATCTTGAGCTTAGGCGGGAATGAGAACTCTGCAATTTTTGGGATGAATTTTGATCTTGATTTCGCCGTTGATGGCCGATACGGCTTGTCAAACTCGTCCTCGTGGTCTGGTTCTGGTGGTGGTCTTCTTTTATCTACATGATCCTTGCTTCTTCTTCCATGTTCTTCTTTATCGGGTGGTTCCTCGTACTCCAGACGCATTCTTACATCTTCAAAAGGATGTTCCTTTTGATTTAACAAGGACAGAAGCTGGTCTCTGTTCTTGCTAACAAACTCCGGGGTAATCAGCCCGCTTGCTGGGTTTTCTGTCTCTGGTACGACACCGGCACCGCATAAGGGTGGTGTTGCCAGATGTTCATTCACCGTGGTGACAATGTTGTGATTATCACGAGAAGGGGTTTTCTGACCTGAGTCCATAGCAAGTCGTTTTTTGTGTTGCTAGTGTCCCACGGATGGTGCCAAATGTTGCTACAAGGATCCTGATCAAGTGATTAAGAACCAAGAGCAGTGCCAAGTGAAGTTTTATGCTTTGGCTCAGGTTAGAATTATGGGTAGTGGGTGTGTTTGTGATGCCCTTCTCCTTGGTGTGGCTTGGATATTTATATTGGCCATATTCTTATCTCATACTCTATTTTCAGTAATCTGCAGCTATCATTTTGGTCCCAATCTTCCTATGGCAGAAGATCCAACTCTTATTAATGCAAAGGGTTTCTGACTTAATATAACTTCTTTTTGTCACTATAGTTGACTTTGACTTCTTCCTCTGTCTCAACCTCTGACTCACTTGTCTTATGTGCTTGTTGCTATTACCTTTTGCTTATGTTCTCTGTAGTGAGATGGACTTCCTATTACTTGGCATTGAATGAGGTCTAAAGAAATGTTTGTTTCTGTATTCCGTAGGATAATAGGACTTGGACGCGATATGGCCATGACTTATCAGTCATGGCTTATATGTACGCAACCCGGCCGCGGCTTGCCCCGTGACTCGGCCGCGGCTTGCCCCGTGACTCGGGCGCGGTATGTTCTTGTGGTTTGTTCTTGTGGCTCAACCATGACTTATGCTTGCGTCTCGACCCGTGGCTTATGCTTGTGCGTCAACCCGCGGCTTATGTTTTTGTGTCTCAACCCGCGGCTTGTGTTTTGTGCCTCAACCTACGGCTTATGCTTTGTCCCTCAAGCCGCGGTTTATGCTTGTGTGGCCCGACCCTTTCTTAACTGCGGTTTCAGCCTTCTTCTCTGCCATTCATCCCGGGTTTGTACTGGTACCTCTTCAGTATATATAATGCTATTTGCCGTTAATAAAAAAAAGGAAAATAACACTAAAGTTTTTCACAATACTGTTAAGATTTAATCGGTCCCTTTTCGTAGACATCTCATGTCTTCACACATAAAAAGCGATATTTCCACATATTTCCCCGAAACTTCATATATTTCAGCATAAAATAAACATAGTATCAACCAATGGTTTCGAAACCGGACCGGACCGGCCGGTCCGACCGGGACCCGGTGCCTTTGCCGGTTCGGTTCGTTGGTTTTAGACCGTTTTCAAAATAACCGGCCGGTTCGCGCGGTTGACCGGTCCGACCGGAACCGGCGAACCGGGTTGAACCGGTTTTTGGATTTTTTTTTATTTTAATAGAAAAATATTATTGGATATGGATTAAGGAACACTGGTTCATTAATTTGGACTATGTTTAATTGAATGATATGTATTTTGGATGTTGTTTTGGATTAAGGAACACCGGTTCGTTAATATTATACCTTATACATACACACTAAATATTTTGATTTTTTTTATATTTTTTTAAATATTTATAACGCCATCCGGTTCGTAATCCGGTCCGACCGGTGAACCTCTAGGCCGTCCGGTTCGCTTTCCGGTTCGGTTTTGAAAACATTGGTATCAACCATCAAATCCATCAACTTTACATTTATGCGCGACATAAAGAAAAAAAGTAAAAAACCAAAAAGAAAAAAAGTCAAGCCCTTTACAAAACAAAAAAGAAACGTCGGAACGATTTCCAAACGCTAAACTCACGGTGACCACCACACGCACTCCACACTCCACATCCCCGCGCACCACGTGTCAACATCCCAACCCTTGAAACCATCCCAATATAAACGGTCAAATTGGACCGTCACCCACTCCCCCTTTCTTCTCTCTGCAACACGCTCACCGGCGACACCCATTCTTCCGTCACTAAACTCAACATGACGATTCACATACAACCGTCACTAAATCACCATCAGATCCACAATATAAACATATAGATACAAACACATTCACACACACACACATACATACATATAGTATATGTATACAGACTTACAGAGAGATAGAGACATCAAGGATGTGGAGATCGTCGTTTTTGCTGTTGAAAGAGGGATTATCGTCAACAATCGTTAGGTCGAAACCGACTGCGTGTGGATTGAGAAGAGTTGTTTCCGTTGAATCGAATTACACGTGTTGTGGCTATAGGTTTTCGAGTTTCTCCGGCGGAGACGCTGGCGGTGGCGGAGGAGGTGGTGGTGGTGGTGATGTGTCGTTGGCGGAGGCGAAGAAGCTGATGAGATTGGTGAATGTGGAGGCGTTGAAGGCGAAGTTAGGTACGGAAGGTAGAGAGGTGATAGGGTATTCGGAGCTTCTAGAGGCCTGTGAGAGTATTGGTGTTGCGAGATCTGTTGATGAAGCTAAGGCGTTTGCGAATGTTCTTGATGAAGCTGGTGTTGTTCTTGTGTTTAGAGATAAAGTTATCTTCATCCTGATAAGGTATTGGTTGATTTGCTGTTTGTGTGTGTTGATGTGTTTGATTGAAAACTGTGTTGATTTAGGTTGTGAAAGGGTGATGCTATACGAACACCATCCTAACATATATTACAAAGTAAGTATGAGCTTGTTAACATATATTACAAAGTAATTATGAGCTTGTTAGTGGTGTGTCCCGTCAAATCTGTTAATGCTGGTTGGTTTTACGGATCGTATAAAATTAGTATAAAATTAGATGTAAGCATAACACCTTGTATGGCCCCTATAACAACATCGTGTAGGGTCATACAACTCGTATGGCGTGTTAGTGATGTGTGAAACTGTGAATATTGTGTGATTTGTATGTCTTAAGTCTGTCCCTTTTATGATTATTTTTTCTCAACTTTTGATGTCAATGTTAAGCTAGGGATGTTGATTAGATTGCATTAAGTGAAACTATGGGTCCCAAAGGGTATTATTGATCTACAGTCTGTTGCTTTGTTTACTAGATTAATGGAGATTAGGGCTAGAGCATGTTTATGTAGACGTTGCATTTGTTGGCCTTCCAAAGAAGTTTTATAGGAAGGAACAAACTTAATAGAACAAAGAATAAAGTTTTCTTTAAAATGATGGCAAATTTTCACATAATTGATCTTTATGTGGAGAATTGTTGCTCTGATTTGTATAAGTTGTTTTTGTCAAAGGAAAAAATCTTTTCGGTGACAATGTTAAGCGGCATGATGTCTGTGATTTTTTTTGGTTGATTTTATCTTCTTCTTGAGTATTGGGAAGGTACGTTTCCATTTCAACCTCCCCAAACCCTACAAATAGTCCTGGTATGAGTGAAATATTACCGTGGTCTTTTGTTTGTTTGTTAGCCGAGCATAAATCCCCATTCTTAAATATGTTTGTTACAAATAGTTTCACGAAGCAAGAATCATCTTATGGTATGCTTCTTTATGTAAGAAACTAAGAATTGAAACAATTTCCATTTGGAAATCACATAATAAAAGCAGCATTTCCTTTATAAAGAAATTATAAAGCACAATTATGTAAGCTACCTGTGTACTTTGTTATGTAGCATGTGTATTATTTGCAGTGATGGCATTGTTAACATACTCATAAAAAAACTTCCAAGAGGCTTTTTTTTTGCTTATTATCTTTAATATTGCAATTTATGAATGAGGTTAATATGTACCCTGCTGTAGGCCCTGTCCGTAGGGCGTTTGTGATATAGAAGTTCTAATGTGTTTAACCTGCGGTGGCAATTTTGATCCATTTACGGGTAAATGGTTAAATAAAATGGTTCGAAGTTTCTGCCCCTACTCGATATTAAGCCACCCAAACAAGGCTGTTTATCCCCCTCTCTGGACTGCTAACAAATGATTTTCTGCTTATTCTGTTTCCATCCAATATAATTCATCCTATAGAATCTAGATATCTTTTAATTAATATTAAGCACATCTTAAGGTTGTTTGTTAATAATTAGGTGGTGGATCTGGTCAGACGGGCGGTCCCGCTTGCCCTAACACCAGATGATGACCCAAGGAGGGAGGAGCTGAAGAAGTTGCAAGCAAAACAGGAAGAGATCGATAAGCTGGCCCACAAGCAGGTCAGGTGGATCCTCTACACCGGGCTCGGGTTCTCACTGGCTCAAATCGGGCTTTTTTTCCGTTTAACCTTTTGGGAGTTCTCTTGGGATGTTATGGAGCCCATTGCATTTTTCGCAACGACATCTGGCATAATCGTTGGGTACGCGTATTTCCTTATAACGTCGAGGGACCCAACATATCAAGATTTTATGAAGAGGCTCTTCTTGTCCCGTAGAAGAAAGCTTATGAAAAAACATAATTTTGATGTTGAAAGATTCATGGAGTTGCAGAAGAAATGCAAATCACCTTTAGATGCACCACCTTCAGCCAAACATGACTTTGCAGGGGTAGAATTGGAAACTCAGGATCTGTTGCACAAGAACTAACATAAGTGGTTTGACTTTTTGGTTGACATGTGTTTTGACCCGGTTGACATTTTGTCACTATTCATACCCACCAAAAATTTGAGCTGAAACAGGGGATATTTAACTCCCTTTTGTGGGTTTCAATATTTGTGATGTTCAATTTAAAATAATTACGGTTGATGAGGTTTTTTTCTGAGGATTTCCCAACTGATGCAATTGAATAAGTGGTGACGGTTATAACAGTCAATTAACACATTTTTCATAAAGAGTTGTGTTGTTTCTAACTTAAATTTCTGCCTACGAGAGAGAAATCTTTAGTCTGATTTCGTTTACGTTTTTATAGGAAATATATTCTTGTTTTTGTTATACTTTGGGGTTGTTTGATTGTGCTGACTGAGTAAGATTTGACTGAGTCAGAAGCTGACCCAGTAAGAAGTTCTGACTGAGTCAGAAGCTGACCCAAACTTGACTGTTTGATTCTGTATCTGACTGACTCCGCTAACTGATAAAAATAACCATAAATTGTGTTGTGTATTCAATAAAAATAGCTAAATTTTCAACAAAAACATGTTGGATTTCATGTATAAAAATAGTCATTTTGGATATTGTCACAAACAATTATAGAAATACATGTTTGTTACCTTTTACTTTTCAAAAAATATATATATATTCACGTATTCAGATTTTTTGCATCAAGCATCAGCAACACCCTCAAATCCAACTACCACCCCAATCCTTCCGATCCTCACCACCAAAACCACCCCTATATACCATTATCCAAACCAAAATACCAAATCACCACCTCTTCACTCTCTACCCACAAACAAACGGCCATCACCCGGTCCGTCAAAGCCGGTCTCCAGTTCCCAGTCGGAAGAATCGGCCGCTAAACAGGTCAGGACCGGAGCTCCGGGCTACCTCGCCGCCGTTCTCAAATACCTTGCAGCAGAAGCACCCTCAGCAACCAGCAGCAGCATCCATCAGCGCTGGTCAGTCGAGTCAGTGGCTTCAAAAAAACGGTCTCGGTCAGAACACAATCCACCCTCGGTCAGACGCTCCGACCCAGTCAGCAAAATATCAAACACCCTGACTCACTGACCGAGTCAGTGGTCAGTGGTCAGCCACCTTGGTCAGTGGTCAGCCACCTTGGTCAGTGGTCAGCCACCTTGGTCAGCTGCATCAAACACGGCCTTTGTGTTATTCATTATTAATTTCGTATTTACAAAATATTTTAATATGAACGTGAGATCACAGTTAAAAAAGTTATGTAGGTATTATCAATGTTTTCAGAACCGGATCGGACGTCGAACCGGACGCCTTACTGGTTTGGTGGTCGGACCGGTCGGACCGGTTGGACCGGATTTAACTATATTTTAATTATATTTATATATGTAATTAAATATAAGTAATTTATATATGCTTTATACATATATTTTATAGTTATATATAAAACTTAACTATATTTGTATATCCGATGTACTAATTTATGGTTTAACACCCCGTTTTTACCCACTAAAATCAAAAAAAAATTTGAAAACCTGTCCGAACCGGCCCGGTTCGCCTGTCCAACCGCCGGTTCGGGTCAACCGGTCGGTTCAACCTACCAAAAACGAACTACCCCTGACCGGACCGGACCAGGCACCGATTCCCGGTCGAACCGGTCGGACCGGCCGGTCCGATCCGGTCTCAACAACAATGGGTATTATACAAAATGCGAAATCTACACCTAGATGAAGACATATTTAATAGCAACTAGTTATACTCCCACCGCGCATTGCGGCGGGGATTCGTTATGAAAAACAAACCAACGTGTATAAACAACAAAAGTAAATTTACAATGGTTATATGTAATTGAAACGACCAAACGACTTTCGACTTTCTTCTTGATGTATACAATAAATAAAATACATGATAAATGTCATGCATAATCATCTCCTTCCTTTGATTTTGCTTCCACAACACAACTTCACATTCCCGAAACACCAAAGAATCACCCAAGTAGTTGAAACAATAACTTCCACTATGTTCACAATCTACATATGACGCGAGTCGAACCAATTGGTTAACAAATCAGTTGTCACAAATCAGTTTCTATCAAGCAGGATAGATATTTTCAACCGTCTAAAAATAACAACTCAAATTTAACCTTGCATCACACACACAAAAGGTGATATATGTTAAGAATCAAATATACATAGTTATTTATAGAAAGACTTCAACATATATATATGTTTATAAATTATAAATACTTAAATTCATTTAACTTAATCATGGTTAGTTGGTCTGAAATCTATTTGTATGCACCACATACCTTTAAACCCTTTCTTGAAATCTAATCTTTGTATATGGCAACTCGTATCAGCAATGTTTCTGCTTTTACACACCAAATGATTTGGTTGCTCCGAAAATTCAGGAAAACGTAAAAAACCGAAGCCATCAAAATATTAGAAAAACGTAAAATTGGTTTTACATACGGGTTTGAAAGTGTTCAAAGAGTAATTTTTTTCATACACATGTAAGCTACGTAAACCTAAATCATGTCCCTAATGGTATCCTATGGATGATTATTTGCTTAAAAAAACTTATAATCAAAGAATTATACCTTGTGAGAAGCTTGTTGGCTTCTATGTTTTCAACCAGTGTCGTGGCAGCGGAACTCATAACAACGAACTTTCCTCATGCTAAGACTTGAGCTTTTTCCCTTGATTTTTGGCATAAGAACCCAACTCTTTCTTCACTACAACCAATGGAGAATATAAATATTAAAAGAATTAAATAACTCTATATACATTTTTTGCTTCATCTACAAACGCTAATTTATAATATTGAAGAACAAATATAAACACAATCTCATCTATAACCATAATCCCAAAAATCAAATAAAAACAAATTATGAAAATCAAACCCTTAAAGATGACAAACATCAATTATAAGACCCCTAGTTAAGCATTTGCTTTCTTCTTGATTTCTTGAATGGAAAAAATTACTATTTCACACCATGATATTTAAAGTATAAAAGTTAATATCAAAAATCAAATAGAAGGAACAAACACATGCAGGCACCATCGAAACTCGACAATACCAACATGGATTCAAGAAAACATCCCACAACTACAAAGCTACATTCTGAAAGGCAATCCCTTTCTAGTAGATCCAATCAAACATCCTAAAAAAACATTTTAAACAATCAAAAGGCAAATGCATACCATGTATGATCCTAGAAATCTATAAATCTTATAGAACATATACGCAACAGATGCTCTAAACTCTAAAGATGAAGCTTGGTCATTCAATCATCCAAAAATAAACATATAATTAAATCCTTGCAAAAATATACACCGTCGCATAAACGAATAAATATAAATAGTTATGAATGGTATCCATGTCCAGTTTGAAGATGGAACAAATTAGATTACATCAATAACCAATAATAAACGAATAAATATAAATAGTTGTAATCATATATAAAACACTTATGAAGTCATTATTGAGTGCATATAAATATGTACGTACTTGTGCTATTTTGTCTGTGATGACATGTCCTTCTTTGCTCCATGCTTGAACACCATGAAACAAATTATAAAGCCAAAAAATGAAATAAAACATAATCTTGAAAACGTCATCGTTTACTTGAATTCTTTGCAGAAATGAAATGTTCAAGATGTGATATATCATATATGATGGGTGCTTTCATTTATATATAAATAAATCAATTCGTTGAGTGCAAGTTTGAAATTGTGTATGCTTTGAAGCACCATCAATATCAAAACTATTGAGAGTTACAAACTTTCAAGAATGTGAAATTAGCATACCTTCAACACAGGGAGCAAAAATTCACCAGTTTCCATGGTCTCATCTTTCCTAATTATAGTGTCAATGGCATCATTCAAATGATCCCACAACATTTCGAGGTCTAGTTACTCAGCCTAATTGCAATGTACCAATAACAGGATCAAGATTTTTATATATAAAAAGTAACAAAAATCATCAATTTGAACCAAAATTAGTATGTGGGTACCTCAGAATTGGCTTTTGAATACATGATTTCCTTAGGTTTAAACACAACAACATGCAACTTCTCTTGCCAATCTCTGTTCTTTTTAGTTCCAACACTATGGTTTTCAATAGAAAAGACATCTCTTGAGAACACTCAGTCCTCTGCTACCCATGACCATAGTATCCAGCTTCAGATCATCAATGGCTTCAATCAGCTTCTCCCTTGCATCTCCCCAGTACAATTTGGTCAGAACTTGAATCTAATCAAACACATTTAAAATCAGGCTCATCATATCATAAGTTATGATCTCATCCAAATTTGGAAATTGAAGCTTAGATCAAGGTATTATCAAATTTCATCATTGTTTAAATTCGTTCAGACAACCTAAAAAGCTAAAATCCAGATCTGATTCTTATCATTGAACGGATTCTGCGAACGATCTACTCATCGGATTCGCATCAGGAATGAATTCAAAGTAATCAAGTTGCAAATCAATACATGTTGTAGCAAATATATATAAATCTGCATCAAAAGTTTAAATCCGACCGAAATCCACCCGAAATCCATACCTGACCGAAATCCTGCCGGGCCGGCAGCGCCCAGAAGCCACCGCCCGCGGCGGCGCTAACGACGGTGGCGGAAGGGATGTTATCCTCCTTCCCGCCTCCGTCAAGGCCGTCGTCCTCAGGCCGAACCGGACCATGAACACATGAGAAAAATGACAACCCAAGTAGATGACATATCAAACACAACTCATTCTCCCAATATTATAAACCCTAATACAAACTATGTTATCAAAATTATCTCTAAAAGGGCAAATGGGTATTCATCAAAACTAAAAATGGGAATCTAGCCGAGTTCTCAATGGCAGGTATCTTGGGGTATATTTCACAGTTAAATGTCTGGCTACCGCCAGTTATAATTTTCTCTTGTCGAGCAATAAGTGATTCCCATTTCGTATCTCTTTCAGGTCACTGGTGCCCACCCTTCGGTTAGGACTAAGTTGTTGACAGACATAATGTTTTTGGAGAACATCACCCATTGATGAGCACCATGAGCAAACGTGTGGTATTAGAACCAACACCATCCTCGACGGAGTAGGTAGAGCAATCGATTGAGTTAGTGCGGCGTTTTCTATTTGGAAGAGGTGTTGGAGATTCCAAAGTCCGTATGATCATACATTACAACACACTCGCTCGAAAGTAATTACATGTGCGTTCCTGAAATGCCTATGCTTGAGAGATGGACGGACCATGATAGCATTTTCTACTTTCTATCTTTATCAATGCCTCCTTTTTTTCTTTGTCTTTCGCCTCCCTGCTCATCCATGTCCTGTCGTAGGTGGATCATGCCATCATGGTCAGCCATCTTACGTAGCATCGGCAAATCTGGAATGCACATGCAACTACTTCCAACGATTATGTGGTCATGCATAACCATACTGATTTTGGAATATCAAATATCTCTCTTCTATAACAAAAATGACGTCCCAACTCAACTAACTGCTATGCACATTCCGTCGAGTACAATGTTGCATCAAATTCCTTAGTCCACTCATGGTGCCCACAAAGAGATCCCAAGTCTAGGTATCTGGGTTCACATACAGTTAAAATTTTGAGGGCATTACCAATTGTTGTGATCATCATCTATTGTGCCCTCATTTAACTTATTCAAGGAATTAACTACATGTTCTTGATTTCTTGTTCACATAAAAGTATAAAACTCTTAAAAGGGGTTTCTTTAACTTCTTTAACTACCACAAATCACATCAAAATTTCTACAACTTTCCCCCAAATTTCAAACCCACGTCCAATTTCTCAACATTTTCTCACAAATCAACCAAATATACAAAATGGGTACTCACTAAAGTTAAACAAACAGATCAAAATCCTTAAGATTACCTGAGTCGGACGCATGGCTGTTTCAAGGGCAGAAAGACGGTGATCGAACGAACCAGTATCGAAACCATGTTATCGGTGATCAATTGACTCTTGTGAAGTGATTCTCTCATCATCAACGCTTTATCGGTGAGATTATCGACCTCTGGTGCTCGAATTTGAACACCCATGGTGCTTAATTGTGTTGAGTTTTGAAGGAATTGAAAAAGGGTTGTGAAAGGGGATAGATGGAGTGAAATTGAGTGAAGAAAGTTGAATTTTTGGGTCGAAAGGTGAAGTAAATATCAACTGCTGGTGGTGCTGCGATGGCGACCTCTGATCCTCCGGCGCGTAGGTGTTGGTGGCAGGAGGTGGGGCATCCGATGAGGTATACGGGGAGATGAAAACAGCATGAAGATTGAACATTGGTGGTGTATTGTTACCTGGGTGAGGAAAGGGGAAGATGATGAGGAGATTGCAGACAGCGAGGAGGAGGTGGAGGAGGGCGAGGCCGATGAAGAGGAGGAAGAGGGAGCACTGGTTGCACTGCGGATCCGATTCCGGCGAGTCATGAACCTCCGATTGGGTCCGATGGAGGAGGCGGAGGTCGCAGGGGGGCGATGGTGGTGATGTCTGATGGTGAGTGGGGTTGAAGAAGAAGATAAGATATCAAGAGTTGTACACCACGCAGACATGGAGGTACTGTGAGCTACAGTACCTCCCCTCACATAACCGACACTTGTGTTTAATATATATATAATTAGGGATGACCATTTTTATACAATAAAAAATAACACAAAAATAATTAAATTTAGGTTTAACCCGCTAACTCCTTTAATAAATACATCTATTGTGTTTTGGCCAATCAAACCCATGCTAACGCATTTAAATTTGAAATTTTGAATGGTTTGCTTCTTAAAATTGCCCTTCATTAAAGGTGTAATTTAGAAAGTGATTTAGGATATGGGAAAACTAGATTTTAATAATCTAAAATATCACTTATTTGTCGATAATAATTAATAATACATACTATTAAGTTAGTAATAATTTAAATTTTCACTTTTATTACAATGACAATTCTAGTAGCATAATTATCATAAATTCACACTCGTTTTACATTTAGTTTTCATTCGATTTCACTTGTATGTTATTTCATTTCATTTATAATTATTATTGTGAGTAAAATCAAATGTAAATCAAACGTATATTTATTGATTATCTCACTAAGACTATTACCAGTAATAAAGGTGAAAGTTGATATTGTCATTGGCCAAATTAATAGTATGGATTATTATTGACGAATGCGTAATAATTTGGATAATTAATATCCAATTTGTCTTTGATATATTATACAATAGTTTCAAAACCTGTACGCTACACAGGTTGAATAAAAATATAATATTAACAGTTATCAATTAATATTTAAAATTATAAATAAAATTTTAAAATAAGATATAGCTGAAAGTACATATAATTAACTACTTTAAGTAAATAAATTTTTTTTGAACATTCATCTTTAAAAACCTCTTGTTTAAAAAATTGTTTTTATACATTATAGTTTTTTTAAAGTTGTTTTTTAAGCATGTCATTTCTTAAAAAGTTCTTTCTATTAAAAAACTTCAACTTCATCAAACTTTTTGTTTAAAAAATTTATGCTTTAAAAAAAAAGAAATATGTTTTCAATAAAAAGAAATATGTTTATTTTATGTTGGATCATGATAAGGCTGGTGCAACCAAAATCACTTCATAGTCATCTTTTGGTACTACATTCAAAGGCTTCCGAAGCTGAGAAGAGATCTTCCGAAAGTCTGAAAGAACTTCCGAAGACAAAGTCTGATGAAAGAGCTTCCGAAGACAAAGTCTGAAAGGCTTCCGAAGACAAAGTCTGAAAGAGCTTCCGAAGACAAAGTCTGAAAGAGCTTCCGAAGACAAGTCTGATGAAAGAGCTGAAGACAAAGTCTGCTTCCGAAGACAAAGAAGACTCCAAGCCTCGGAAGAAGCAGTCTTCCGAAGTATAAGTGGCTTCGGAAGAAGTATTCTTCCGAAGCACTTTATCCTTCGGAAGACATTGCTATGTCCAGCAGATAAAAGTATGGTCCCTGACAGTCCGCTGTAGACCTCTGATACTGCATGGCATCCTCCTAAAGAGCCATGTTGTTGACCATACTTTATTCTACTGTTCACCTTTTTATGATAGTACATGTTACCAACTTTAGTTGGTGACAAAAGGTAAGTCAGGGACATGTCCTGACTACCAACTTTCAGACAAAATGTCTGAAAGACCTCACCTAGAGTCTTGTAGTATAGATGTAAGGTTAGAGGTGTCCAGCTGGTATCAAAGTATATCCGGCTGTAGGTAGTATTATATATATCTTCTCCCTGTAACTCTTTATGTAAGTGATTTGAGTCCAAGTGTCTTGTAATTTTGAGTTGAGAAGCAAATATATAAAAGTACCTTGTTAAATTTTCTTACTGCTTGTTACTTGTTATATTGTGATCAACTCTTCATAGACTGCTTGCCGAGTGTTGATTCACAGTGAGTTGAGAGAAAAACCATCCGAAATCCGATCCTGCAATTGGTATCAGAGCTCCAGGCTCTTGATTGTGAGATCTTACCATCCTAATCAACCTGTTTTTCACTCCTCACCACAATCCACTCACTCAAATGGCTGCTCTCTCCAAGGCTGATATGGAAACTGGTACCTTGACCAAGTCCCCTATGATCACCCCTGAAGACTTTGACACATGGTGTATCAGGATGGAAGGCTTCATCAAGTGTCAAGACTCAAGGATGTGGGACTCCATTGTCAATGGTCCTTTCATACCAAGCACTACATCTGCCACTGGAAATCGCATCATTCCAAAAGATGTTGATGATTACTCAGAGGAAGATAGGAAGAGAATAGAGCTAGATCAAAGGGCTATGACTTGTCTCCAAACCGCTCTCCCCAATTCCGTCTACAGACGCTTCAAGAAGTGCAAGACTGCTAAAGATTTATGGGAAGCTTTGAAGCTGATGTATGAGGGATCCAAGGAAACTCAAGAGAACAAGAAAGATCTCTTGAAGCAGCAGTTTGAGAACTTTACTTTCAAGGCTGGTGAGACCTTGACTCAACAATACTTCAGGTATGTTGAGCTAGTAGATACTCTGGCAGATATTGGAGTAGCTCTTGAGAACAGAGACATAGTTAGGAAGTTCATGTCTTCTCTTCCTAAACTATGGACTCACTACTGTGTTGTCGTCAAGAGAACTTCGGACCTTAAGACTCTTTCTCTCACAGAGTTGTATGGTATCCTAAGTGCATTCAGATGGAGATGAACATGCAGAACTCCTCTGACCACTCCAATAACCAACAGAGTTCAGCCTTCATGTGGTTGAAAGGGAAAGCATGGAACCACAAATCCGTTGATATGCTACCCTGACAACTCACATACTGGACCCTTCATCACTCTACCTGAGACTCCAAAGTCTCAAAAGGTTCAACACAACTCCTTTCAGGATAATTGTGCCTTTGTCTCTGGAAGTGGACACTCTGGTGATTTTCAATACTGCTTTGATGATCTTGAGTGCTTTAATCCAGATGATGTGGAGTACATGGACATTGTCCAGCAGATGGCTCTTTTAACTTACAGAGCGAAGAAGTTCTTCAAGAGAACTGGAAGGCAATTCCCTCAAAACCCAGTCAACAGCAAGTTTGGGTTTGATAAGAGCAAAGCAAGGTGCTACAACTGCAACCAACTTGGTCACTTTGCTAGGGAATGCAAGGCTCCCAAGAACAACCCGGGAACCCCACAGGCCTCCACACATCCCACTGCTCCCAAGCATGAAGAAAAGTCAACTGAAACAGCTGCTGTTGCTCAGGAAGTTGACTGGAGCTTCATGGTACAAGATGTGACTCCCGCTCAAGCACTTATGGCCGGAACAGATGATGATCAGATATATGAACATCTTTGTACTGCTGCCTGTATTGCTAAAGTTAAATTGTATAAGGATTACATTTCGGAAATCAGATCTGAGGTTGAGTCTTTAAATGTGCTAAAATATGACTTTAAAAGAGCTGAATCGACTATCAAAAGAAAATTGATGAGTTAGAGAAAACTGTGTCTCTTTTGAAACATGAAAAGACTAACTACAAGACTCAAATCAAAGATCTGATCTCCAAACTTTCTGAAGTTCAAGCCCAGTTAGTCACAGCTGAGGCTCAGGCCAGGAAGCAAGCTATTGCTGAGCAAAGCTTCCAAACTATTCTTGCATCAACCTCTCATTCCAAAATGTTTTATCAAAACAAAGAAGGGTTGGGAACCAGTGAAATAGCTCCACCACACTCTTATGAGTCTATTAGACTACCTAGATGTGGTACTGAAGAGCAAGAGGTTCCAACTGCTGACCCTTCTCCATTGGAACTAGAGAATGAAGTAAAAATAGTGGCCTCCACAGGGGAGAAACAGGAGGATACACCCATCTCCACCTGTGATGACCAAATCCTGACCACCAAGGCAAGAAGAAGCAGAGCTAAAGCTGCTAGAAGGACTGCTAAGAAGGTTGCAGAGTCCAAGCTTAAGTTTGACCCTAAGCAAAAGGGTGTCTTCATTTCTGCCAGATTTCAAGTGGTAGGTACTCCTGATTCAGGAAAGGAGTGCAGTACCAGCACTCCTGTCCTACTGAAGGATCAGAAGTTAAAGGGAAAGTTGCTGATGAAGAGAAGAAACCCAAGAAACAGCAACCTGCAAGTTCCCAGAAGACTAACATTGCATGCATAATGTGTGGTCTGCACAACCACATGGCTAAAGATTGTTACTACAATCCAGCAAGCACACATTATGCAAATAATGTTAGAAAAGAAGTAGTCAGAGAAGGCTTCTCAGTTGGACCACTTCAAAAGGTCCAAATGATGAAAAGGGAAAGTTGGTCTCGGAAGCCAAGTTGCTTTCGGAAGAAACTGCTTCTTCCGAAGGGAAAATGGCTTCGGAAGCCAAACCTTCTAAGGTTCGGAAGAACAAGAAGGCTCCCTTGAAACCATCTCAGAAGAAGACTACTTCGGAAGAAAAGGTGGTGAAGGCTTCTTCCGAAAAGAGAGAAGCTTCGAAAGAAGACCATGCTGCAAAAGCTTCAACAAGCTCATCCTCAAAGATCAACCAAAGGATGGATTGGAAGATCAAGGAAGATGCTGCAGCCCAAACCTCTTCTTCAACAATGACCTCTATTGAACCCCATTGCATATCTTTTGGTTCAATTATGTCACTATCTTTGGAAGAGCCCGAGACCTGCAAGGCTTGGGCTTCCAAACAAAACTAACCATCTCATCTTATGTGCAGGGACATCCATTTGACAAGAACAACAATATCTGGATTGTAGATAGTGGATGCTCCAGGCACATGACAGGGAACAGATCTCTCCTTCAACAATTCCAGAACTTTGATGGAGGGCCTGTCCAATTTGGAGGTGAGGCCGGAGGATATATTTCTGGCAGAGGAAGTATATCCAATGGCAGAATAAACATTGACAAAGTTCACTTTGTCAAACAGCTTGAACACAATCTGTTAAGTGTTTCTCAATTCTGTGATCAGAAGCATCAGATGCTTTTCACAGAACATGAGTGCATTATCCTCAAACCAGGGATGACAATTCCTCCGAAATTGGTGCTTCTCAGATCTCCCAGGAAAGGGGATATGTACAAGCTGGATATGAACAATGCTTCTCCTATGGGTGAAGTATCATGCTTTCTTTCCAAAGCTGATAGTGATGAGTCAACACTATGGCATAAACGCATGTGTCATGTGAATTTTAAAACAATGAATAAATTGGCTAAAAATAACTTGGTACATGGTTTGCCTAAAAAGGAATTTTTCTGCAAAGATAACTATGTTGCATGCCTGAAAGGGAAACAACACAGATCATCTCATAAATCCAAATGTGTTAACTCTATCACTACTCCATTGCACTTATTGCACATGGATCTTTGGTCCCACAAGTATAATGAGCATTGGAAGGAAATCTCACTGCCTTGTGATCGTTGATGATTTTACAAGATTTACATAGGTATTCTTTTTAAGAAGTAAAGATGAAACTGCTGAAACTTTAAAATCTTTTATTCTTAAAATAGAAAATCAAATTGATCACAAGGTTAAGATTATTAGAAGTGATCAAGGGACTGAGTTTAAGAACTTCGTTCTTGACTCATTCTGTGACTCAAAAGGGATTGCCAGACAATATAGTGCTCCCAGAACTCCTCAACAAAACGGTGTTGCTGAGAGGAGGAACAGGACACTTATTGAGGCTGCTCGGACCATGTTAGCTGATTCAAAGCTGCCTCTAACATTCTGGGCAGAGGCAGTCAGCACTGCATGCTATGTGCAGAACAGGGTTCTTGTAGTTAAGCGCCATGGAAAAACCCCTTATGAGTTATGGAACAAGAGGCCACCGTTCATTGGCTTTCTAAGGTCCTTTGGCTGCAGGTGTACCATACTTAACACAAAGGACAACTTGGCAAAGTTTGCTGAGAAGTCGGATGATGCTATCTTTATTGGATACTCTTCTAGCTCCAAAGCTTATAGAGTATACAATATTAAGAATAACAATTTGAGGAGTCATCCACATAGTTGTTAATGAGCACATCCTTGTGTTAAGGGGAATGGACCTGAGTATATTTTTGATTTAGAATTGTTTCCAAACTATTCTAAACCATCTTGTGAGAATGTTTCAGCTGGAACAGGTGCTCAAAGTGATGCTGATGCTGATGCAGGTCAACTATATGAGCTTCCCAGACCTATTCCAAATTCTCCAAGAGCTGAAGGGCAACAAGCTTCAACTATTCACAGATCTGACAGTGTAACTATCTCCAGAAATAGTGAAGCTTCAACAAGTGAATCACTTGATCAACCTCAAAGTTCCTCAGGTGATCCACTACAACACCAGGTTGAGGGAAGTGGTATTCTGAAGGAACAGGCAACTGTTAATACTACTTCACAACCAACCATTGATGATGTTTCTCAATCATTCAATCAGTCCTCATTGAATGACTCTGAAATAGCAGTTGGACAGAGTGATCAATTCCTGATCAGAATATGTCTAACCTAGACTTATCTCTGCAATTGGAAGTGATTCCTCGTCTTAGGATTCACAAACACTCATCCACTGAGAACATCATAGGGAATGTCTCTGAGGGTGTGAGAACAAGAGGACAAACTCATCATGGAATGTCTGCTTGTACTCATGCTTCCTGTCTCAGATGGAACCAAGAAGGTAGAAGATGCCTTAAAGGATAGTAGTTGGGTTGAATCGATGCAGGAGGAGCTGCTCCAATTCAAAAGACAAAAGGTCTGGAATCTATGCCCACTACCATCTGGTCAAGTACCCATAGGCACTAAATGGGTATTCAGGAACAAGAAAGATGATAGAGGCTTGATTATCAAGAACAAGGCAAGACTAGTAGTTCAAGGGTACACCCAGGAAGAAGGAATTGATTATACTGATGTCTTTGCACCTGTTGCAAGACTTGAGGCAGTTAGGATCTTCCTTGCTTATGCTGCATCCAAGAACTTCACAGTCTACCAACTTGATGTCAAGTGTGCTTTTCTATATGGGGATATAGATAGGGAAATCTGTGTGTCAACCTCCAGGATTTGAAGACCCACAGCACCCCAACTATGTGTGCAAGCTGGATAAAGCTCTATATGGGCTGCACCAAGCACCTAGGCTGTGGTATGAGACCTTGTCTCAGTTTCTTCTGAAGAATGGATACACTAGAGGTACCATTAACAAGACTCTTTTCATCAGAAAGAGTGGAGAAGACATTTTGCTTGTACAAGTCTATGTTGATGACATCATATTTGGTTCTTCAAACGACCAAATGTGCAAAGACTTTGAAAGCATTATGAAGCAGAAGTTTGAGATGAGTTCCATGGGAAAAATGGACTTTTTCCTAGGAATCCAGGTGAAACAGATGAAGGAAGGGTTCTTCATAAGTCAATCTAAGTATGTCTCAGACATCTTAGAAAGATTTGAAATGAAGGACTGTAAACCAGCCAAGACACCCATACCCAGAAACCATAATCTTTGCCCTGACCTTGAGGGGGAGGATACTGATCAACATCAGTATAGAGCAATTATTGGTTCTCTGATGTATCTCACTGCAAGTAGACCAGATATCATGTTTGCCACATGCATTTGTGCAAGATATCAGGCTGCTCCAAAGGTGTCTCACCTAGCTGCTGCAAAGAGAATCCTCAGATACCTCAAGGAGCACCTAAACTAGTCTCTGGTACAAGAAATAGTGATTCAATCTCTATGGATACTCTGACAGTGACTATGGTGGCTGCAACATTGACAAGAAATCAACATCAGGAGGATGTCAATTTCTTGGTGGAAGGATTATCTCATGGCAATGCAAGAACAATCCTGTGTCTCTACATCAACTGCTGAAGCTGAATACATGGCTGCTAGCGCTGTGCTCAACTGCTATGGATTCAAAATCGATGTTAGACTATGGGTTCAACTTCATGACTACTCCTATCCATATTGACACAACAGTGCTATCTCCATTACTGAGAATCCGGTAAAGCACTCCAAGACAAACACATTGATATCAGTATCTTTTCATTAGAGATATTCATGAGAAACAGCTGATAAAGTTAATCAAAGTTGACTCAAATGAACAATATGCGATTTGTTCACAAGGCATTTGATGAAAAGGTTTAAGTATCTTATATCAGCAATTGGGATGATAAATTGAATAACTACCTCTTTTGAAGACCTTTTAAATGAGTAATGTCTGTGTCAATACAATTTAAGCCCTGTTACAAAGATCTTTAAATTATTCCAAGTATAAATCCCTTCCGAAGAGGATAACTCTCGGAAGATATTCTTGAATATCTTCCGAGGCCAAAATTCTCATGGAAATTTTCTTCTCGGAAGAGTTTTTGGTCTCGGAAGAAGCGATTGATTCTATATCAGATCTACTTCCAAACTTATACAACTCCAATTCGGAAAGACAACTTTACCTTCGGAAGCAATGCCTGGCTTCGGAAGTAAAGTGTCTTCAAAGGACAATTACCTTCAGAGCACTATCATCGGAAGAGAAATGCCTTCGGAAGAAAATTACCTTCGGAAATGTTTTACCCTCGGAAGTAAAGGTTTTTATAGTAACGGATATCTTTCGGGCCCCACTCTGTAAAAAGTAAAGATTTTGTTGATAATGTCAGACTATTTAAAATTATCCTTGCCGCCATCATCATTTCTCAGCCGTAAACCAACCACCCACAGTAACCCCAAAACAGTTACCCTATTACCACCACCATACACTATTCACCCCTTTTTAAATAATCTTGACTTATCAATTTCCTCTTCTTTTACCACTTTACAGCCCTAACTGTTCCCTTCACTGTAAAACCCTAAATTTCACTCAAAATTTCAAGCTTACCTTCTCTCCAATGGCGCTAAACCCTCAGCACAATCAAGTCGCATTACTTGACTCGTCAAGAGATGCGACTTCACCCAAATCATCACCTTTCTCACCGAATCCACCTACCTCACTGCACTCACAGTTAACCCAACCGTATACTCCAACCATATGTCAGAATTTGGAGCAACGGAGAAACTACAGTGATGAATGGGGTTCGAGTCCTGAGAACCAGAGTTTGTGGCCAAGAGTTGGTCATCAATGAACAGATCATCAGGGAGCATCGAGCTTCACGATGATGGGCTCCTACTGAGTTTCCCAAGGAAGACTTGGAAGGCACCTATATCCTCATGGGATTGGTGGCGATGTCAGCAGGTCTACAGTATACAGTTCAACTTCTCTTACCATTGGAAGTTCCTGCTGCACATTGTTTTGCACTGCCTCTCCACAAATCAGGGGTTGGGATCAAATCCCATATGAACTAGGATGCCTAGTCATGGGTGGGAGAGGCCTCAGATTCAACTACTCACGATTCGTGTTGAACAACCTAATCGCCAATCTCAGCAGGGATACATTCTTCATGTATCCCCGATCCTTCAACACATAATCAACTGTGAGATGGAACCAAGCAAGCTTGTCTGCGCAGCTGCTTTCCTGTTCCACACATGAGGCCTATCTTCAAGACACTGAAGAAGATGTCCACCAACTTCACTGGACGGTACACTCCATTACCTCCAGAGATGACTGAGCGCATAGCTCCTGGTGACATCCCTGTTCTCCCCACAGGTGATGAACCCACCAGCACATCCACCACAATACCAAAAGCCTCTTTACCTATCAAAGCCACATATCAGAGACGCCCCAAACGAACCCTTGTCAATCTACTCTGATTGAACAAGCTCCTTCTGTTCACACCCAAAGGACTACAGTGGAATCATGGGCTCCCACTCAGTCCGAGGTCACACCATCCTTCACAATTGACCTCAATGTGGGTTTGAGTCTCCTCAGTCTCAAACCCCTGAGCACGAACCCCAAGCCTTTAGCCCACAGGGTGAGTCTCTACACTCCCCTGTGCAGTCTTCTAGGGACAGCCCCACCATAGGCTCAATGCCTGTAGACATTGATCAAGGTCCCGAGTCAGTAGGACTAACCACCCTCTTTCACTGACCTTTTACTCCGAACTGATGAAGAGATTACATCTCTCCATGGCCATGAAGTTGATCTACAACACCCACTGAGAGATCAACAAGCCAAGAGGGATCCCTTGTCTCTAGCCCCCATCAGAAGCCTGCTACTGAGGTGAGTCCCACTGATGTGGAGGGGACTCATGTAGACTCAGCTGCCACTACTCAGAGTCTCTCATTGAGCTCTCAGGACAGTGGTAACATAATTAGGACTGAGTCTACGGCAACTTTGCCCATGACATCTCTGAAAGAGATGACTCTGAGCAAAGGAAACCAGGGTGCCAAGAAACCACATCTGGTGGTGAGAGTGAGCATACTAGGTATGTTATCTCATCTCCCATGATTCTTCTCATGAAGATGAGGGAAGTATGCAACTAACACTTCAGTACTTGCTTTCTAAGGTCTCCAACCTGGAATCACAGGTGAAGATCTTAGAATCAAGGACTGCCACTCAGCAACTTGAGATTAACTCTCTCAAGGCTAAACTAGCTGAGAAACAGACGGAGAGGTCTGTTAGGCATGTACCAATCCAGGTCTCAATGACTTCTTCCTCTAGCTCATCTAGCTCTCAAGATGATGCTACCAAAAAGGGGGAGAAAGTTCAGAGACAAACACCTATGGAACCACAGACCCAACTCATTTCCACCCAACAAATCATTACACTACCTGAGTCATCTCAATCCTTTCTGGAGATTGACTCAAGGATGCTTCAAGATCTCTACAAACTTTTCACAAAGTTTGTATTGAGATCATCCCTAGAACAGCCCAGCCCCGACACCACACTTGCATACTTGGGGCTGAGGAGCTTCAAAGACTGACAGCATTCTACCACTGTGGAGGAAGTTGGTCAACCTAAGGTCTTCATGGAACCTGAGATTAGCTTCGAAGGGGAAATGGGGACTGATGGCCCAGCAACTGAAACAGATGGGACAGAATCTGCAGCAGTCTCATCTTCCGAAGCTCTAGCTGAGGCTTCCGAAGCTTACATGGAAGCCTCGGAAGAACAAGACAAGTCTTCCGAGGCCGAAATAGAAGCTGCGGAAGGCTTATTTCAGATGTCCGAGGAACTGACCATCACAGATGTTATTGCTGAATTGCATCTGAGGTGAGCAGGGAGGACTTTCTGAAATACCTCCAACCCAGCACCAGCTGAACTTCTCTCTCAATCACAACCCTCCATCCAAGAACCACCACAGTCAAGCACATCAAAGACAAAGGCAAAAGAAATTGACTGCGGAAGAGCTTCAGGAGGAGGAGAAGATTGAGAAGGCCAAAAAGAAAGGTCGGTTTCCTACTGAGAAGCTGTTAGCTGCTAGTTCTAAGGCAGCTGCAGCCAATCAGGAAGAAATCAACCAGAGGAGAAGAACAGCACTCATTGACCAGCTCATCAATCTAGGAGCGCCAATGAGGAATACTCCTGCTACCATTAGAGGAGTTGGTGACTTTGGAGGTCAACCAGGCTACAACAAGAAAGGGAAGCCAGGTTGGCCTTGGAGAAGGAAGAACAAGAGCAGAGGGAGGCAGCCCTGAAGCTGAGAGAGGCTAGGATCAAGTTCCTTCTCTCAAGAGGCTTCAGTCTTCCTGAACTGTCTCCACATGATGATGACATGATCCTGCTGCTCACAACAAAGAGCAGGATCAAAGGAGAAGGAAAGGAAGAAGGCTGCTAGGGAGAAGTGAAGGTGAAGAGGAAGAGGGAGGAAGAGAAGGAGGTCACTGCTGCCAAGAAGTCAACTGACAAAGCCTGGATGAAGGACTACCTCCGGGCTCATGGCTTCTCTGGTAGGCAAGTGGGACCTATGTCCGAAAGGACACTCCAGCGATAGTCAGTGAAATAAAAGCTGACATCCGTTTGGGAAAAAGGAAGGAGATGTACAGAAGGATGAAAGGAATGGTCTTCACCCCAGCCACTCAACCACAGCCACAACCCACACCAGAAACCAATCCCTTTTCCCATTAAACCCGAACCCACTGATGAAACCTTCACCCCTCAACCCACAACTCTACCCAAACCTACCACATCACCTCAACCACCCAAACTACCCATCCTAAAACCCAAGACTCAACCCAAAACCACTAAACCTAAGCCTACCCAACAACAACCAAGATCATCCCCTAGCCTCCTAAGGAAATAAAGGAGTTCAACATCACCTATGTTGATAACTCTTCAAGCTCCCTCACCCTAGGCCAATTTCTTGAATTGCCTAGAGATACCTTGGGCCAGGCTGCAAGACTTCTTGGTCTCAACTCCGATACCCTCAATGCTGAGGAGAAGAGGCTAAGAAGAAGACTGGTGACTCTACTGGATACCAGGAAAGAGGACAGGATTTCTGGTCAATCTCCTGGACCTAGAAATGCAATAATCCAGTGGAGGTTCGATGAACCTTCTCACAACTTTGTTGTGGAAAGGGAGAATGGTGAAACCAACAGGCTCAATGCCACTTCTCTACTGCATCTCAGCAGATTTGATCTTGCTGAGCTTGCAGAGAAGCCATTCTCCAATCCCTCCAACTCTGAGACTGCTGCACACATCAGAAACCATATCAGTGGTCTCCACTTGGCTGAACGAAATAGAAGAGCCAAGATTGAAGAAGAGTTGAAGCTGAAAAGAGTGGAAGACAAGGAAAGACCAACCACCAAAGGCACAGCCTTTCTACAGATGGTGGAAGGTCCTGAATTGGAACCAATAGTTCGATGGGAATATGACTATACTTCCCATCAACTAACTCTTTTCAGAGGGCCACAACAGAGGGTACATATAATCCAAGGTGACAGAGTAGAGGTTCTGTCCACCAAGGATCTGTACAAGATTCTCAGCACCACAGCAGGAAAGAATGAAGACACTGATAAACACCTGCTCTCCTTGGTGCTGAGAACTTTGAGAAGAAGAGGGAAGTGAAGTTTTGGTAGCATCAGCCTAGGGGGAGTTTGTTGGATCATGATAAGGCTGGTGCAACCAAAATCACTTCATAGTCATCTTTTGGTACTACATTCAAAGGCTTCCGAAGCTGAGAAGAGATCTTCCGAAAGTCTGAAAGAACTTCCGAAGACAAAGTCTGATGAAAGAGCTTCCGAAGACAAAGTCTGAAAGAGCTTCCGAAGACAAAGTCTGAAAGAGCTTCCGAAGACAAAGTCTGAAAGAGCTTCCGAAGACAAAGTCTGAAAGAGCTTCCGAAGACAAAGTCTGATGAAAGAGCTGAAGACAAAGTCTGCTTCCGAAGACAAAGAAGACTCCAAGCCTCGGAAGAAGCAGTCTTCCGAAGTATAAGTGGCTTCGGAAGAAGTTATTCTTCCGAAGCACTTTATCCTTCGGAAGACATTGCTATGTCCAGCAGATAAAAGTATGGTCCCTGACAGTCCGCTGCAGACCTCTGATACAGCATGGCATCCTCCTAAAGAGCCATGTTGTTGACCATACTTTATTCTACTGTTCACCTTTTTATGATAGTACATGTTACCAACTTTAGTTGGTGACAAAAGGTAAGTCAGGGACATGTCCTGACTACCAACTTTCAGACAAAATGTCTGAAAGACCTCACCTAGAGTCTTGTAGTATAGATGTAAGGTTAGAGGTGTCCATCTGGTATCAAAGTATATCCGGCTGTAGGTAGTATATATATCTTCTCCCTGTAACTCTTTATGTAAGTGATTTGAGTCCAAGTGTCTTGTAATCCTTTGAGTTGAGAAGCAATATATAAAGTACCTTGAAAATTTACCTGCTGTTAAATTTTCTTACTGCTTGTTACTTGTTATATTGTGATCAACTCTTCATAGACTGCTTGCCGAGTGTTGATTCACAGTGAGTTGAGAGAAAAACCATCCGAAATCCGATCCTGTATTTTATTTATGAAAAGTCAGTTTTAAAAATTTGAAAAGAATATAATATCATTAGCACTTGATATCATCATTAAATTACTAATTTACTATGATCATGATAGGTGATAAATTTATTGTAAAAAGATGACATGTGATAAAAATTATTTTAATTATTACAAAAGATAGGGCATATCAGATATATAGTGAAATAATGTAGACAAAATTACAGAAAACGTCCTTTAAGTTTATATAAAGTTATAGGTATCGTCCTTTATCTTTAAAATATACTCTAAACATCCTTTATGTTAACATTTTGTAACAGAATTCGTCCTTTAGACTAACTGTCGTTAACTTTTCAGTTAAGTCAAGGGTAATTTGGTCTTTTTACCTTTAAAGGACTATTAATGTAGACTTTTCCAAACGTAAAGGACGTTTTCTGCAACTCTTTTATTTTACATAATTTATGTATTTTTACAATAATACATCTACATATTATTTTTAAATAACATAATATATATTATTTAATTATTTTCATATTATAAATAAGAAAAAAATAATATATATATATATATATAAATACGTGGATGAAAAAAATAATGTGTATATATATATATATATAGACGTGAGTGAATATAATTAATTAGCTATACGTGCATGAAAATATTTAATATATTTAATTATGTATGAATTATATGTATATATATATTCGTTATATAAAAATCATATGTATATGTATTCTTATAAAATACATAAATTAAATAAAAGATAAAAAAAGTGACAGAAAACATCCTTTATGTTTGGAAAAAATACATTAATAGTCCTTTAGAGTCAAAAAGACCAAATTGCCCTTGACTTAACGGAAAAACTTAACGGCGGTTAGTGTAAAGGACGATATCTGTTACAAAATGTTAACATAAAGGACGTTAGAGTACTTTTTAAAGATAAAGGACGATAACTGTAATTTTACATAAACTTAAAGGACGTTTTTTGTAATTTTGTCAATAATGTATAAGGTTCATGAATTCATTAGGGCTTGTCCAAGTGTCTTTAGAGGGAGGGGGGGGGGGGTAATTAATGTATAAGGTTCATGAATTCATTAGGGCTTGTCCAAGTGTCTTTAGAGGGGGGGGGGGGGGGGATTTCGTATAATTACTTGATTTATATGATAATGATGCAACCAAGTTTATGATTACACATAATAGCATTTACTCAAGTTATAAAAAATAATTAACTCTTTATCTATGACAAAATTCTTTTTTATTACATATATGCGTACATTTAAATATTCCTTATAATCTCCCATAAGATTAAAAGTTAATACAAATCTTACTACATAGATTTTTCTCGTACGGACATCATATGATGTAACTAATGTAGGGTGAGTCTATACCTGATCCTTGTACTAGTTAACTTCATACGGTTAACTCATATGATGTAACATCATATGATGTACGTAGTTAACTCATATGATGTAGACTATCTTGAATACACTATCATTTTACTAGTTAACTCCAAGCATAACATATGGATTATATTTTTGTACTACAAGTCTACAATAATCTTTGCAGCATCTTAATACCTAAAAGTTATACAAACAAAAACTAAATTAAATTTTTTTATCAAATATACAAAGTCGTACATATCATAGTTATTTTAGAGCATAAGGATTTGATCATTAGTTCATTACAACACTCGAATAACAAAGCATTACTAAATAATATATGTTCAGCTTTGGTGTAGTGAACATACGTGATCAATTGAAAATGCAGACATGTTTCAGATGTATGACAGTCAGTTTAAACAAAAGCGATTGGTGATATAGGTTCTTATGTGTCTACAATAACATTATATAGAGATGAATTCAAATTTGGACAACTTTACTGGTTAGTTATTTGAATTCGATAATAATAACTATAATAATAATAATAATAATAATAATAATAATAATATAATAATAATAATAATAATAATAATAATAATAATAATAATAATAATAATATAATAATAATAATAATAATAATGTCATAATAATAATAATAATACTAATAATAATAAATATAATAATAATTGATTAATAAACTTTGGATTATCACATAGGAATCGATAATCATAAAATAATAATAATTATTACTAAATACAATTTTGAGTCTTTATGTTACAAAACTGTTTTAATATAACTAGTGTTTTACTCCGACGTGATTTGGCCGTCTTAAGAACGGGCTAAATTGAGGCTCAGACGTAATTGTCAACGCGACTTAGAACCAATGCTTGATAGCGGCTACACGCCGGAAATGCCTACCAAGCTAAGGCAACCGACACTAGTCTTCACGAATCATCACAATCACGAAACAACAAAACAAATGGTCATAGATGAACACATGTCCATCATCATCGATATCAAAACTCTCTTAAAATTGGATTATTGACATTATTTTTACTAAGAACAGTATCATCAACATCAGCAAGGCAAGGCAATAGACACCAGTTTTATGGATGATCAAGGAACATTTTCGAGCTTGCCATAACAGAAGTACAACCACAAACCGATTCAGACAAGCACACATGGTGTTTGTAGAAATACTAAAATCGCACAGAACAAAGGCATGACAACCCCAACAACATCTACAATCTAAACAAAACGAAGACATTTAGCAAATCAAAACACACAACATCAGAGAGAAATTAACCCAATTTGATACCATAAACAAAAGGAAACCATAACGACGACAACCCACGAAAGGTCACTATACCGGTAACATATTTTGAAACGACGACACGAACCATCGACGACACGCCGATGACCCAGCAACACATATCGGCCCCTCTCTCTACCTCCCGCTTAAACTCTTTCTCGCTCTAAATATATAAAATGCATCAAAGAAGCATGCCAACCCTTTAAACACGTCTGAGGTGGTGGTGGAATGTGATTTATACATAGGAAATGACCACTTGTACATCACTGTATCACTATTCAATCCATTTGTTATATAAACATATATGATAAGGGGCCTACTAAACAGACGCCCTGCCCGCTATTTGAACGCCCTGCTTACGGGCCGTAAGACCCTTTACGGGACGTATTGACTGTCGGGTCGTCAAATCAGTCATTCAAAAACTTAACGGCCCGTGAAGATGTTCACGGTCATATTTTTTCACGGCCCGTGAAGCTCTTCACGACCCGTTTGGCATTACTCTTACGGGCCGTGAACTTCTTTACGGGTCCTACTTTCACCTTTAATAATTTGACGAGATATATTATTCCTCGTTTTTCGTGTAATTTTGTATTTATTACGTTCTTTGATATGACATAATATTCCTCGATAGTCGTGTAATTTTGTATTTATTACATTATTTGATATGATGTAATATTCCTCGATATTCGTGTTAATTATGTGACGAGATGCAATATTCCATTTCAACTACTATATAAACGTTAGTTTATAAATTTATTTCATAATTCAAATTTCTACGATATAAATTCATTTCATTTCAACTACTATATAAACGCAATATTCCATTTCAACTACTATATAAACGTTAATATTTAACGTTACGATGTCTTTCTGGGATAGCAGCTATTTATTCGGTTCGGAATCTAACTATTACCCTGAGTAGGGTTACGGTTATTACGATGAGGCTGCTTCAAACTATTTAGGACAGTTCGCGTCCAATTACGGCGGGAATGACGGCGGCGATGACGGGGGTGATAACGGTGGCAATAGCAGCGGTGATAATGACGGTCCTGGTTCCGGTAAAAGAGGTTTATACGACACGAATCAGGTTATAAGATATCATATTTAATTTTACTTTCATTTAGTAATAACTAACTAAAAATATTAAATTGATTAGGTTTTCTCATCTCGTGAAGAATTAGTTGATTGGGCAACTGACGTGGGGCGAGAAAATGGGTTTGTTATTGTCACCAAACGTTCAAAAAGATATTCGAACGGTGTGGTGGTTAAAATTTGGTTGAAATGTGATCGGGGTGGTGTATATAAGGGAGCATCCACTCTAAGAAAAAGTGGCACGAAAAAAACAAACTGTCAATTTGAATTGCAGGGTAAGTACGAGATGAAGAGAGATGGCTGGATTATAGTTGTTGTGGATGATACTCATAACCATGAACCTGCTGAACACTTGGAAGGACATGCATACGCAATGAGGCTCACCGAAAATGAGCTTTCTACTGTAAAGAATCTGACCGAGCAAAATATTGACTCTCGAAACATTCTAGGCACGTTGAGGGAACAAAATCCCAATAACGTGTCTGTGTTACGAACCATATATAACGCTCGGGCAAAAATCAAAAAGTCCACCAGAATTGGTGAAACCTCAATGCAAGTTTTTTTTCTATACTACAACAACATCAATATATTTACACCCCTCACATAGATGAACCGACAAATACCGTCGACGGGGTTTTTTTTATACATCCCACATCTCACACATTATGGCGTGCGTACCCACACGTGCTGATGATTGACACAACATACAAAACTAACTTGTATAAAATGTCATTTGTTCAAATGGTTGGTGTGACATCCACCCTGAAATCTTTTTCTGTTGCTCACGCATTTATTAATTATGAGCGTGAAGCCAACTTCAGATGGGTGTTAGAGCAACTAAAAGTAACGCTGGAAGAAAAGTGTATAGAGCCCCGTGTTATACTAACCGACCGAGACCTCGCTCTGATAAATGCGTCAGAAGAAGTTTTTCCGAGTGCTGTTCGATTACTTTGCAGATGGCATATTTCGGAAAATATTGCTAAACATTGCAAGGCGAGTTTTTCAAATGAAGAGTGGGGTGCTTTTGAGCATGTGTGGTCGGTACTTATTAACTCTGCAACGACGGACATATACGCTTATAATTACGACCGGCTTTATCGCAGATTGGTGTCCAAACATTCAAGTAAGTTTTCTAGTGTTATTCTTAAAAATATATGTATATTTACATAAAAATAAGTATATTTCTTTTAAATAGGAGTGCTGATGTACCTCAAAATAACTGGTTGGACCCCTACAAAGAGAGATTTGTGTCGGCGTGGATAAATAAAAGTTACAACTTCGGTCAGCACACAACGAACCGAGTTGAGAGCCAACATTCGTTGTTGAAAAGTTGCCTGAAAGCAACCAATAGCACCCTGGATAGATTTATTCCTTTTATTAATAATATCTTAGTTACCCAGGAAATTGCTATAAAAGAAAGTTTTACCAAAAGCAAAATCATGCTTGTGGTGCAGCATAATCATGAAGTGCTTAAATTGCTGCGAGGTAACGTTTCTATTGCGGCTTTGGATATGTTAGTTGGTGAGATTAACAGGATAAATCATCTAATTATATCCAAAGAATCATGTGGCTGCCTTCTTTTTACCAGCTGTGGTCTTCCGTGTGCTTGTAAATTAAACAATTACTTTCAAACAGGTGAATGTTCTTTTACGTTTTTTATTTTTTCATGAAAACTTTTATTATATTTAATTTAATATATTATTTTATAGGTCAATGTATCCCGCTCGATGCCATTGATGTTTTTTGGAGGAAGCTAGATTCTTCACCCGCGTATATTGTACGGGAGGTTCAAGTAGATGTACATAAAGAGATGGAGATGGTAACAAAACATTTACTTGTCCAACCCGAAAATGTGAAAAGATCTTTGATTAATATTTTCAAATCTTTCATTAATACTTCAAAAACTGATAAAAAACCTCCTAAAGTCCAAACACATACACGGGGTCGTCCAAAAAAGATAAGCAAAAAGAAACAATATTAGACCCCCTAGACATAGTTCATATGTTCAACCGAGAGAAAATTTTGAAGGTCTGCCACATATTCAAGTTCGGTGGTGAAGTCAAAACAAGGGTCTTTGCAGCACAGTCAATCCATGTCTTCGAAATCAAGAGCCAAAGATGGATTATCTCAACAGAGTTCAAAGTTTTCATATATCCGGGCGACGAAGATAAAAACAATTTTTTCCGGTTTAACCATTGGATTCCATCATTCTTTTTCCCGTATATTTCAGGTGCAGATGATGTTTTAGCGGACGGCAATTGTGGTTTTCGTGCTATAGCATTCGCACTGGGATATGGTGAAAATCACTGGCGTTTTATTCATACGGAACTTATATCTGAGTTGGATGAAAACAGACATATGTACGCTGCGATGTTTCCTGATATAAACGAAATAAGGGAATCATTAAACTGGAACGGCTTAGGTGCGGCTCCCCACAAAAATTGGATGACAGTGCCACCTGCTACAATCCTTATTGCTAAGAGGTTTCGAGTGGTTATAATTTTTATATCTATCGGCAACTCCGCTACTTTTTTCCCGTTCTGGTTATCTCCTCGTGATATCAGTGAACATCATATAATTTCAATTGCTTATGTTCAAGATAGCCATTTCATTAGAATTCGATTAGTGGGTGACTATCCAATGCCTGTTCTGAGCAAATATTGGCATTTGTACAAAACAGAAAACGCTAATGATTGGGAGGCTATATACGGAAGTCGAATTCAAAATATCTTGAACTAAGGCCCGTAGACCCGGTTGAACGTATAGATTTAGTGTAGTTTACACATTTATCAATTTTTTCAATTCTTTATTTATTCAATTCTTTATTGTTGTTGAATTGTAAACATGTAATCAATTCTTTCGTTTTCCAAAGAAAAATGCAATAAGAAGATTATCGAATTTTTCTTCAACCTTTGAATTTTGTTTATATGAGCTGGGCATTTGGTTAGCATAAAAGGTGTGTAGGAATGTTAATGATATGAGATGCATAATATTTGTTGAGAGGGTAATATTTGCAAGTTGCACCCTAAACCGTTTGCTTGTAAGTTGCACCCTAAACCGTTTGTTGAATTGTAAACATGTAATCAATTATTTATTTAATTAATATTGTTATTGAATTGTAAACATATAATTAAACATTTAAACGTCATCCAAAATAAGTCATAATATATCAACAAAATTTTTCAATTTTTTTACATGAAAGGTAAATAAAACAAAAAAGCCTATTATCTATGCGTCATGACCACCACCAGCATCACCACCAGCAGCATCCTCCTCATCACCACCAGCAGCCTCCTTGTCATCACCCGCAGGTCGTCTGACAAACGGAGGCAACTCAGGCCGAGGGGGGAGGTCGATACCCTGGCTAGCAGCCAAAATGCTGCACGCATCCGCCGTCCATACTAGCAAGGCCTGGGACTGGCGCAACAAATGTAGTGCCTCTGCCATAAACTCCCCCGTCGGCGGAATCTGTCGAATGATGGTCCTGGGAATAGGCGGTACTGGCGGTGGGACGGGTTGTCTGGTGTGTGGCTGCGGCTGCTGCTGCGGCGCCGACTGCTCCTCCTCCTCACCAACGTCCGCCACCGGCAGCCAGATGGTCTGACCACCATCAGTGGACCATCGGAGGCCGTCGCCAAATTTGGCGGCAATCCCCATGGCCATGACGGTCTGTCGACCCAAAATCCGAGGCGGCGTGTCCGTCGTCTGCCTCGCAATTAAGGCGTCCGTAAACAACCCTAAGCGCGAGGCAATGACAGTGATGTAAGAGCCGCAAACAATCAGGCTATCCATCTGCAAAACAATTAAATAAGAGGCATAATTATGAGTCGCATAATAGATAATACATATTTATTAAGAATTAATATAAATATTTTTTTACCTTGCCCTGAATGACGCTGAAGAAATAGGCGGCCATGAAGTGAGCAAGATTCACCCGCCTAGGTGAAAGCAAGGCCCTCAGAAAAAATAAATTAAGGAGCGACACCTGCTCCATACTCTGGTCTCTTCCGGCAATGGTGCTGGCAATGCACCGGTGTAGGTACCGGTGCAACGGATCTCTAATGGAGGTCGCCCTAATGGCGCCCTCCCATGGCTGGTCGGAAATGGTCGGCCACCATCCGACCAGAGGAGCCGCCTCTGACTGGACCTCGTCAGAATAAAAACGAGGATCCTGCGTCTCCTCCTGGGTGTAAAACCCAAGAGTCACCGCCCACTGAGCGAGGGTGAACTCAAACCTAGTGCTCGCCAGCATAAATCGAACAGCTAGGTGCTCGCGGGGGTCATGATCCTCTGTCGCAGGAGTGAACAAAAACGTAGACAAAAACTCCAATGTGAGCTCCCTGTAGCCCCTCCTAGATCCAAAATTAAACATACGCCTCCAGGGCGTCTCTCCCTCGAGCCCAACGATGTCCTGGGCACGTGCTATATCTCCAACCTCCTCTAGCACGTCCCAGTCGAGGGTGTGGGTCCCCTTTAGGGGCCGTCCAATCAGCTTCCACAGCCTAAGCCGTGGCTGTATCTCTCGAGGAAAACGAAGATGTGGATGTGGGTCCAGGAAGTCACCCTGACCCTCAGGCTCGGTCTCTGGACGTGAACGTTTGCGCGGCGGTATAGTCTGCAAAAAAAAATTAGAAAATCTCAAGAACACAAAAAGGGTTACGGGCCGTGAGACAGCCTCACGGGCCGTAACCTTTTGAATGTTCAAAGGGTTACGGCCCGTGAACAACAGTCACGGCCCGTGACCCTTTGAAAATTCAAACGGTTAAGGCCCGTGACGGCTTTTCACGGCCCGTAACCCCTAAAAATTTTTAGAAAATTTCGTTTTTAAATTAAATTTTAATGTATTTAAACGATAAATATACAAAAATAAAATATGAATTTCAATACGTACCGTAGTAAGGAGTCGGCGGTATGAAAGTGATGAAAATCCAAAGCTCGTGACAGAGTGAATCAAATATGTGTTTAGGGGGCGTAAATGAAGAAATGGGCCGTGAGATCGTATATATGATACGGCTTCACGGACGTGAAGGGACTCACGGCCCGTTATCAACTGCAAAAACGGGCCGTGAGAGACCTCACGGCCCCTGAGGTGTGTAATTTTTAAAAAACAACCGTTGAGACTTCATGGCCCGCTTGGTAGCCAACATACGGGCCGTAACGTCCTTCACGGGCCGTTTCATTATTTTTTAGGTCTATAAATTCAACCACTTCACACAACCAATTCGCACAAATTTACTCAATATCCAAACCATGAGCGCTACAAGTTTTACATCAAGTTCCTCGTCCTATTCACCGGATCAAAATCCATGGACGGATGAAGAGGATGTGACTTTAGTAAGATCTTGTATCGAAAATTCATGGACTATCCCACCAAATTCAATATTTTGGAACCAGGTATCAACTCGTTTTCATCAAATTCTCGAACGTGAAGAATACCGCACCACTCGTGAACTTAGCAACAAGTGGTTTGACTTGAGAAGGAAGGTCACGACATTTACCAGCTCTACAAAGACGTTTACAACAATCGAAATACGTTATGGAATGATACGGATATTATGACAACAACTCAAGAAAGATATCGGGGGCATTTTGGAATTTCTTTTAACCATTTTGCGGCTTGGATCTTTTATAAAGATCAAGAAGATTAAAAATTATGTGTTTTATTATTGTGTGATAATAATGGTTTATCGTTTTTAATAAAGTGTACTAATAAACATTTATGTTTTAATAACATATTTCATTACTGTTCTACATTATACGTCTAGAATACAGTTCGTCTACCATAAATCTTCGGAATCTAAAGCAAACATCCTGTAAGCTAACCTCTTGCCACTCTAAAGATCTTTTTTGAACCAACCTACGCAATAACATACAAATTACAACTCCCGAATCTCGACCAATATGACCGGCGTTAGGAGGCCAAACGGTTTCACCGGATATGACCAGTTCTTCGATTTGTTCTTGTCCGGAGTGCTGCCAATATTGTATACGTGACAGAAAATGTAAAAGTACGATTCGAATTATACGAAAATCGTTCGGGCATTACGATGAATGCACCATGAATCATCACACGTATTTGGTCGGCATTCATATGGAGAATATATACGAACTTGTAGTGAGTCCATAGAAATCTTAAAAAGATACCAATTTTCTTCGTCATCAGTCATTGGTACGTAAACTTACAAAACAATTTAATTCACGGTTATAAATTCATAATTTTTATTGTAAAACATGAAAACAGTATTACCGTATCAACTTCCCATAACGCGGGATATAGACAGTCACTCCCGTCGCCATATTCGTTACCATTAACGGACCCCGAGTATATTAAGTTAAACCACTCAAATGGGAGAATCGTCCAACGATCACTACCCGGCAACTCTTCTGTTCTACGTATTTCTTCGTATCTCCATATTGTGAGTCTATTTGTCCACGCCCGAACATGCTATAAAATTACAACTTTTTAATTGTTAGAATTTTAAAATAAAATAAAATATAAAAAAACTTTAAATCATACCTCTGTACCTAAAGACACGTTTCCGAGTAATTCACGCCAAAATTGTAACTGAATATCGGAATTACCCATGTAATACACTCTACATGTTTGGGAATCACCGTTACGTATAAAGTGAATAACATTCTAAGACCAGTTCCTCCCGTTCTGCCAATTATGGTTATCTATTGGATCAGGAATACTTTCCACAATATCTCGTGAGTTTGAAGAGGACTCATTTTGACGTCTTCTATTACCTCCACGAGAAGACATTTTAACTGTTTCGTTTCTCACTAACCGTATATAACAAGTAATATATATAACGGTTTATATAGAATCTTAACTTGAATCAAGGAATAATACGTCGCGTCACATAATTATAAAATTTAAAAGTGCACGCAAATCGAGGAAAGTAAATTCTCAGAAGGACTACTACGGCCCGTGAGAGAACTCACGGGCCGTTATGAAACTTGTTAACGGGCCGTGGGAGTGGACATTTACGGGCCGTTTGTTCTTACACGGCCCGTGAGTAGATGTAGGTGTGAAAATTAAATTTCGAAAACCTTACGGCCCGTGAGACCCTTCACGGGATGTAAAAAAAGTCAAAGGGCGTCCAGAAATCACTGACAGGATGTGTGATTAGCTGGACCCATATGATAATAAGGAAGAGGATCTTTAAGATACATGTAGGACCCAACAGATAAAATAGGGTTCTAGATAAAGAAAAATATTCAACGGACAATATGTTGAATCAACAACACAATGATCATAACGGTCAACTAAAGAAGACAGTGTGAGCACTGTTGATGAAAAAGACATTCACTTATACTAGTGGGTTCCCGCGCACTTTGCGGCGCATGCCTCGTGTTAAATGAATCAAGGGTACGTTGTAGTAATGAACATGCCTTAATGTTTTTAGTAAACATATAACGTAATTTTTATTCCATGTGCGCAAAGGATATGTCTTTTGGGAAAAGATAAGGATGTGATTCAATTTTTTAAAGGGAAATCTATAAATTATTTTGAAATTGTAATATGATAGACTTCAGGTAATGATGCGGTAGGGAGCTCATGATTTGTCATAAGTTTTGTACAACTCGATTAAAATGGAGGACTTGAGGCTTCATTTATCCAAATAACCATTATTTTCTGCAATTCAATACCCATAAATCAAACCAAATAAATAGTTTTTTTTAATTTATTACATGTATTCTTCCGGTGACCATCCTCCTTTCTTGTAATCAAAATTCAAATAAGTAATATGTTAAATCGAAAACACATCATGCCACATGGCATATAGCAGGAGTTGTTCGGTTACGCCTAGAAACAAACCTGCATACCATTTTATACATTTAAGCATACATTAAAATATATGCATAATGACATAATGCCTCTTATGAATAAAATAACAAATATTGATGTGAATAGCTAAAACTAACCTTGATGCAAAGGTTGTATAATATCATATGATCAACTACATTAAGCTGGAGGATAGTAAGCCATAAACAATTAAGCATTGTAGCTCAGCCACCATCCTCAATAGTTGCCTTTGGTATTGTCATAGACCATATAAGACATAACCATGATAAATATGTTCTTCCTTTTATTACAGAAATGTGAGTATATGACACTTTATCACACTATGTTGAATCAAAACAAACCTGCTTCTTTGATGAAGGAAATGTTGAAGCCAACACACAAATAGCCAAAACCATAATCCCAAAGCTGGACACCTATGGAATATGGGCTGCAGAGAAGGCATCTTTTAAAAGCTTAAATGAAAAAATAAATAATAAATCCAAACAAAAATATTCAAAATGCATGATGAATGTGAGTAAATGATAATACACATGATAAGAACTACAAACTAAATAAAATAATATGTTTAAATCTCTATAAAAATCTAGAAAACATAAATGATTTTTATAACAAATCAACAAATTCCAGCTTATTCTCTTCCTATTTTGGTTATTGAAGCAATGCCCTACACCAACACCAACAGAGTGATCATCCGCTTAAACCTTCCTTTTTCTAGCATCTTGTGGACCTGTTTACCAGTTTTAAGCTTTAGATGCATAGAACCTTAAGATATTTCTTAGGTTTTTGAGATATTTCTTAGGTTTAAGCTTTAGCTTTCCGCACAGGTATGTTAAATGTATGTTGTTCCGCCTTCTTACTTGTATTTCTTAGATATTAGCCAACCACCCAGACCCAAACATCTATTGCTTATTTCCTTGTGTATAAAGCCTTCTATGTTGAGAACAATTAGTAGAGAGAAATGAAGAAAGAATAATAGTGACAGGCAGCCAAAAATCAAAGGATCAATTATCAAACAGGAGAAGAGAAAGGTATATACTTGTTAGAACCATAAAGCTAACTAATTCATCCCAAACTAAAGTAGATTGCATTTTTATTAACATGAAACCTGGTGAACATATGTTACCTGTTACAAACCGCAGGGTTGTCTTCAATATCTTTTTCAACTCGTCTATCAAACCTTCAAGCTGTAGCAAAACCATAAAGCTAACTAATTCATCCCAAACTAAAGTAGATTCCATTATTATTAGCATGAAATCTGGTGAATGTATGTTACCTATTACAAACTACAGGGTTGTCTTCAATATCTTTTTCAACTCGTCTAGCAAACCTTCAAGCTATAGCAAAACGGAAAAAATACACTTCAACTATTTTTTTTACTTATTCAGATTCAATTAGAAATTATAGAACTTGCATTTCCTTTGTCATCAACTGACATGGCATGATCAAGAACTATGATACCCTATGATCATGGCTAAATCAAGAAAAAACACACACAATCAATACATCAACAACATACCCAAATCATAACCATAGAGAAATAGGTATGCATCTAAAAACCTCTACCCTGCACACTATTTACAGTGGCAAAAGAAATCATAATTTTCTAAAACCAGACCACATGTGGAACAAATTAAGCATTTCCTCATATGAAAATAACTAAAATATTATGAAGCCAAACCAAATATAAAATTAAAGCTGCTATGAAACCAAACCCAATCAACAACTCCACGAATTAAATGCATACACAGATTGTATGGGGTTTAATCACTATGAATCTAAATTGAGCAATTAAGATTGAATTATAAAGCATAAAACAAGCAGTTACCTTTTAAGAACCCGAATTCAACAAAATCAAAGGGAAGCATCAGATTGAAACGGAGAGAGTCGTTAATATAAATGCATACTTTCAATAACCCAACAAATTGGACCACAAATTCCCCAAATATAACACATAAACTTGATAGAAAAGTAGCATAATGATAAGAACCACACCCCAAAATCAAATTACTTGATCCTGATCATCTTGTTCTACAAGTTTCATCAAAGAGTCCACCTTTAAGAAGTATACGTTAGAACCCATGAAAGTGTTGGGGCTTTTCAACCCCACTAAATCAACAATTACCAAGATTTCCCATCTTTAAATCTTTAAAATCAAGGTGATGAAAGATGTAAAAAAAAGTTTAACATGACAATTACATGTATGTACCATTACTCCTAAAATTAAGATGTGGGTTTGCTATCACATGTCATGTTTTAGTACCAGAAAGTATGGTTTGTGTTTGATATTCTTGGTGCATAGTTTATTTCTGTACAAAATGTGACATTTAGCAAGTACCACAATGATATTTAGTTCAAGAAAACAGTCATGTGATGAAAATGCATAATTTTGTGTCTTGACTACTAAAGAAGCAGTACCTTCCAACAACAATGGCCAAATCACCTCTAATGGTTCCCGGCTCTGACTTTTGTAGACCTGTAATGCATGTGCGTCTTGGTCCTGAAGCATGTAAGCTGTATTGATTTACATGTGTAAACAGATCATCATACTTTACAAAGCATTCATAAGGAACTTAGGAAGACAATAAGATCAAAAATTATAGAATCTAAAAGTTTAAACCTGCAGCAGGAAGCGCAAGAGCTCCGACGATCCATTTGTTGGAGATTCCAATGTACAATGGGTAGAAATTGAAGGAATTGGAGGAGAAAGTACCTGTCAAGGAACTTGGTTTCACCCAACAGCTTGAAATCGCTTAAATTAAAATCCCTTTTGGTCATAACAATACAAAATTTTAAGGCGTACTTCACTTTCTGGATTTCTTCCTGGAAGACTTTGAAGAAGGCTTTGGTTGTTGTACTGCAGCTTCACTGACTTTAGCATTCGACGGTTGGTTGGATTTCATGTTTCCAGTATTACAATTAGAAGCTTCTTTAGCCATCGCACCCTGAGAACCTTTAATCTGAGCAGCCCGTTTGTCTTTCCTGTTGGGCCTGTAGCTAGATCTCTCTCTTTTGGGTAACCATCTCTCTGGGTCTGGTGGCGGACCTGGGTTAGCAGGGTCGAACCCTTTCGGGTACCTTGGCTTTCTCTTTCTCTTCTTCTTTGCTTTTTCCAATAGATACCGGAAATGAAACATCTACCGAAATTGCAACGGTGGTCGTCAGGAGCATCGCGGGGGAAGGCGATGTGGGGAATGCCGTGACATGTGAACACAACAACACAAGAACACAACAGAGCAGTCAAGGGGGCAGGGCATTGAATTTGGGGTGCGGACAGACACCGGTAACGGTTGTGGTAGGTGAGGAGCTCATCCAGCGACTGAGACATCCGACCGGCGGAGGGGGTTAGGAGGAGGGCAAGAGGCGCGTCTTACAGGAGCGTTGAAATTACTGTTTTGCTCACCCAATATGTATTATATAGTAGTTAAGATATGTGAAAACTTGATTTAGTCAACCTAACTCAAGATCTAACTAAAATAACCTCCAGAAAAAACAAGTGTAATAGCTCCAGTCAAAACAATCTTGCAAGCAAAAAGAACAGAACACTTATTTCGTATGTATGTTTTTCTACTATTAAGTCCTTTGATCATTACTGTGACCTCTCGTAATTTTTTTAAAATATTTGTTAAACGTCGTTATCCCTTGTAAGAGTTTGTTCTGTTATTAATGTAAATACGAGGACTTATTTGTAATTTCTTATATCATTATAATTTTGGTAATTAAGTAGTTAATAATAATAATAATAATAATAATAATAATAATAATAATAATAATATTAAGTGTAATTTTGTAAATAAATAAAAACAATATAAGTTTTATATTTTAAAAAAAACTTGTAAATCAGTTTTGACATAAAATAATAACATTTAAACCCAAAGGACAAAACTGTAATTTTATTTTAAAACACAAGCATTGGCTTTAAGTGATAAAACATAAATAACAAGGACCAAAGTGTAACTTATTTAAAACCAAACCCCCATCTCTAACCCTGATTTTCCGGCCACAATAATATAATTGTGTTTTTTAAAATGACACAATAAAAAAACTTTATTTTTTTATTTTTTGTTTATTTTTCTTCTTAGTGAGGAAGGCTAGGAGAACAAAAGCTCAGAATTATTTTTTGAAATTCGATTTAGATTGTGAGATATAATTTTTTTATGAATTTTTTTAACTAATTGTGTTTTCTTATGCTTTATAGCAAAAATGCATTTTATATTTTAAACTATTTCATAAAATATTACTCTAGGCAGATAAGATTATATGATTACATAAATCATAATGCAATATCATCTTCAACCTCCATAACTGTTTCTACTCCACAACTACAAATTACAACTATGATGAAATCTATGTGTGCTTCAACGGTGGTGAATGTGCCCACCACCGCCCTCACCACCACCAGAATCCACCACTCTACACACTCCTTCGCATTCTTCTCATCGCCACAGCATTTTCCCAAACTAAACGCCGCCACTGTCGGCCGGAGAACACTCTCCTCCGTCACGACAGCTGAAAAGAGGTTTAGAACAATGTGATTAATTTAATTGTGTACGTGACGATCGGGATCTCAGAAAAGAGGTTTAGGGTTACAGTAGAGTATATGATGTAGATTGTGCATTGTTATAAATGAAGTAATTTGTCATTTGTTGAATTGGCTGGGACTCTGAATTAACAATGCCGTAAGTTTCATTACCTGAGTATGATTTTGGAGGTGTTTGAGAAAACAGTGCAACGATTTTAGGAAATGTGAGTGCATACAGGCTGGTGTTTAATGTAACAAGAATGAAGAATACAGGATGAAGGCTTAGTATATGCCTAATAAATGTGGCATTTAATTAGAACCATTGGTTAGATACATGAAACTAAATGGATATGTGGTAGAGGAGGTGTAGTATGGTGTTGCTACAAATAATCTCTGAGTAGTGTCGCTCTAGGGAAACGTTGATGAACTGGTGTGAAGATGAGTGATATCTTTGATCTGGGCTGCTCAATGAAAAAGCCTTTAGCCTCGCCACAAGGAGAAGGTAGTTTCCCTATGTGATTCAACTCCGGCGTGAGAATAAGTAATTTGTGGTTAAGAGAAAGGGTGTAATGGTCCGGTGTGGTGAATATTCTGGATATGATGGTCTGGATGCACTGGACCTGGTACATGAGTTACCTCTTCGTTTGGCAACAATATGTGTTGGAAATGTTCTTAGTCATGTTGCAAGCAGATATGGCAATTTCAACCTATTTGGAAACAGATTCCAGTTCAAGTGTTCAACTTTCTGATACATGGTCAAACGGGTAAAATGTAGAAAAAATAGATATAAAGGAAACAGGTCTAATGGATCGAACTTGTTGAATGCTGCCTAGGTGATTGCTATAAGTTACAGGTTACACCCCTAATTCATTGTAATAAAAATGTAGATTATTATTTTTATAGTTTTCGTTATTATATTTAATAAATTGACTACTGATAAAATGCAAAGAAAATGGACCGAAAAGTGTTGGGTCGGATGTCTTTTGACCTGGACTTGAAATGCATCGTTTAGTTTTGCACCCCTAGTTGTAAGGATATGGGTGTAGGGATATATGCCTGTGAATCACCTATGAATCTTATATACAGGCTGTGATTCTTAAGGTTTGATTATTCTAGCTAACTAAGGATATAAGATTCTTTTTAAAATTATGTCTATATAGAAATATATAGTCAACTTAATAAAAGATGGTAATTATTTCATAATCCATATGTTACATATGTGAAATGAACACACCTCCAAGCCTAAGTGCTATCAAGGTTTTACCCTTAGCTAGTATGCTAATGATAACCTAGACAATCTTAAACAAAGAAGTTATCGTCTACCACCTTCGTCATTTCTATCTTGTAAGTGTATGTAATGTGCCTCTTAAATCATGATCTAAATCCATCCTTTAGCGTAACACATCTTGAAACAGAGAGTAACAAGAAATACCATTTTGTGGGTGCAAATGCAAAATTCATGTTGGATGAAGAAGAACACTTTCAAGATTGAAAGGGTCCGCCTATTCAATGAGCAAAACATGGAGCAGGATTTTTGGCTCGTGATTGAACCCAAGTTTTTAGACAAGTTCCCAAACATCACCAAGAGGCTCAACAGACCTGTAGTTGCTTTGGTCTCCACCAATGGTACATGGATCAAGTAAGCCAATTACTACATCTTCAAATGGGTCGATTTGAGTTAAATTTCATCTTTTAATGGGCCATACTGGTAATGTGTGAAAACTTGCCCAAAAATGGAAATGGTAACTGAAAGCCATCTTTCTGTTTGGTGACTTTCAACCCATTACCGTTTTGTTAAAATTATTGATTTGACCAATTTAGCGTGTTTAAAAGATAAAACACAACCTAAAGTAGCCCATTCATCAACAAATAGGCTAGAGTTGTAAAATATTTGATTTAAATAAAGAATAATGAATATATTATTTTATTTGAACGTATGATGTTGCATCACATCTTATTCTACATCTAAATCATAAACAAATTTATGAAATTGAGATTAGATCGAGTTTTGTTAGAAAGCTTTGAAGCCGAGAGTTTTGTAGAAGCACTAGCCTCTAATCCCGTTGATCTAGAGTTTGAAAAACCCGATAAATGGGTTGCACCATACCCCAAATATGAGTTTGGTTGGTGGGAGTCTTTCGTGCCACCAACTACTAGGAATCAACAAGTTCAAAAATAACTAGTATTGAGCCCCCGCGTTGCGCGGGGGCGCAAAACAATGCCAAGTAGAATCAATGTCGCACCGACACCAGAAAATCTCGTATTAAAATAAAAACAAAAATAAATCGAATGGAAGTAGACGTAAAGATGTTAAACCGCGGACGTGAAACGTAAAATATTAAAATAGTAATCGCACGTTGTAACACGACAGTTAAACATAATAAATATGTTGAAAATATGTAAAAATATTATGGTTAAAAACTATAAAACACGAAGAAGTTAATAAGTTGATTGTTTAATGTATATTTATGAATTAAGTTTAATAATCTTTATAAGTTTTCCTTTTATTTTCTGAAAAAAATATAGAATGAAAAGAGACCATTTTTTTTCTTTTCTAATACATGAAAATTTTAAAAAGATAATGTAATTGAAATTTTATACTCAATCAAATTTAATAAAACTTTTGAAATCCGGTTAAATAAATAACAAATATCCAATCTCTCACTTTCAATCTTCCCCTCTTTCTCTCTATGGCACCGCCGGTGCCCCCACCGCCACCGCCAGCGTCACCGCCACCGCCGGCGTCACCGCCACCGCCACCGCCACCACCACCTACACACCGCCACCGTCACCGACAGCTCGGCGACCACCAACAAACCACAGGGCTCACCACAACAGCCGTGGCTCACCAACATCGACGGCGTTTACCAAACAACCGCTGGGCAACACCACCGACGCGGTGGTAAACCGCCAGTCCGCCACCGTCTTCTTCTCTCTCTCTCTCTTTCTACATCGACACCACCGCCGACGCCTCCGCCACGTCGGTGCAGGTCCGCCGGTCAACACCACCAACGCGGTGGTAAACCGCCGGGCAACACCACCGACGCGGTGGTAAACCGCCGGGCAACACCACCGACGCGGTGGTAAACCGCCGGGCAACACCACCGACGCGGTGGTAAACCGCCGGGCAACACCACCGACGTGGTGGTGTGGTAAACCGCCGGGCAACACCACCGACGCGGTGGTACACCGCCGGGCAACACCACCGACGCGGTGGTAAACCGCCGGGCAACACCACCGACGCGGTGGTAAACCGCCGGGCAACACCACCGACGCGGTGGTAAACCGCCGGGCAACACCACCGACGCGGTGGTAAACCGCCGGGCAACACCACCGACGCGGTGGTAAACCGCCGGGCAACACCACCGACGCGGTGGTAAACCGCCGGGCAACACCACCGACGCGGTGGTAAACCGCCGGGCAACACCACCGACGCGGTGGTAAACCGCCGGGCAACACCACCGACGCGGTGGTAAACCGCCGGGCAACACCACCGACGCGGTGGTAAACCGCCGGGCAACACCACCGACGCGGTGGTAAACCGCCGGGCAACACCACCGACGCGATGGTAAACCGTCAGTCCGCCACCTTCTTCCTCTCTCTCTCTCTTTCTCTACATCGACACCACCGCCGACGCCTCCGCCACGTCGGTGCAGGTCCGCCGGTCAACACTACCGACGCGGTGGTACACCGCCACCGTCTTCCCCTCTCTCTCTTTATCTACACCACCGCCGACGCCCACGTCGGTGCAGGTGGCCGGAGCAGAAGGAAAAATAATTATGAACACCAATGAAATCATGCCACGTGTCCCGGTCAGTGTGAACTACTGTTCACACCGACATTGGAGATTTATATATATATAACTAGTGAATTAACTCATCGTGCGTTGCTGCGGCGGCGAACATAGGTGTCATGATCAAGTATAAAATATAATCGACTCTGCTTGTTTTCAAACTAAATTTACATAAAACATGGAGTAACACGAATTTGTACCATCAAATGAAAACATATTTTATTTAAATCGACTATATTTCAAACACAAATTACGTTAAAACGTAGAACAACTCAAAACTTACATCAAAATAATCAAGTGCGGGAAAGCCATAGGCGACATGATAAAGCATAGATTACATTCGCTGTAACACATTTCCTAACAAAATTTACATCAAAACATAGAGTAACTCGAATTTATACCAACGAAATAAAATAATAATATTTGACCCAACTTATTGCAAATAAATTTACACATAAAATAAACACGTAGTATTATATAATAAAGTTTTTTAAGATATATATAATTTGAACTACTATTATTTATACAAGAAACTAAAATATAAGTTAATTAATAAAGCATGCAAAGTATAGTGAATATTAAACTCGAACCAGGGTCTTATGCATGGTGAAAAACTCACAAGCCAGCAAGATAGATGTCATTCCATGTTTCAATTTTGCTATATATATAATAATATACAAAAAAAATTAAAATAAAAAAATCACCACCGACATATATAATAAAAAATAATCAAAAAAGCTCCACCATAATATATAATAATAAAATAATAAAATAATAAAAAAATCAAGAAGCTCCACCACCGACATCTTAGATTAATAGTAATAGAAAAGAAATATGCTTTTAGTATGCGTTTTGTAGGATGGATTGGAAGGTTTGTATGTTTGAGGTTATAAGAACATTAAACAACATTTGTAAGTGTAATTTTTGTGTGAGTTAAATGTTTTTAGCTCTTATTTAATTATTTAAGGTTTAACAAAACAATATAAATATTCATTACCTCTTTTAGTAAAATACATGCTAACAAAGGTTAGTTAGATATCAATAGGTGGTTTGAATGTGTGTTTTAAAACAGACTAGCGGTTTGACCAGCGCGTTGCAGCGGGAGAGACGCAAAAGCTCAACCAAGGTTAACCTATTGCTACTGAAATAAATACAAATCCTAGGGACAGGTTAAAAGAAAATATAGTACGAAAATATACCAAAGTGAAACCAAGTTGTAAGTTACCATAGACTACCGAATAGTTTACATGTTAATGCATCCTATAAATATTGCAATCACTTAAGTTACCTATTAACTCTAAACATAGAAGGGATGTGATACAATAAGTAAAGCCCCATAAATATTCTATGTAGCAGAGGCGAAAAGAGATAAGCATTTTTTTCAATATTTTTTTATTTCAAAGATGTATTATCAATCATGTAAAACATCGAATAAAATAAAATTTATAGAGAAAAGACGACTATCGGAATCGAATCGATGACCATCGCATTACAAATGCGGTCCAGAGATCTTACAAGTGATTAAGTCAGTACCGGAATGCCACTTGACCTTACCGAAGCGCGTTTAGGCCCTCGGTAGCCTATGAATAAGATAATCTGAGGTTTCACTTATTATCTATCATCGAATCGATAAAAAGTACATCATGCTAATAAACAATATACGGATAGGAGAAAATTAGCAACAACTGTAGCTTCTACTCCTAAAACAATATTTTGATCACCGCCCCAATACAGATTTAATGCTATGGTTTGAGCTAATAAAATGAAAGATGTAATTACTCGACATTCTTTTAACTCATGTAGCATTTTTAAGTAAAAATATAATCAACATGGCCATATATAAAAACCATGTAGAAGCTTGAAAACTATTAACATCATGCTTTATTAAAACAACAAAAATGGATTGAGGGAAAAAAACTCATAAATTGTAGAATACCTGAAGCCTGAAGGTGAGGATAAACCGGTGCAGTAACCAATAGATGGGTTTCAATTGCTCAATGTTAGAGTCTTCCATTCAACCGTTTGACCCTAGAATGAAGTTATGGGATTCATATTCACACACAATATACAAAGCATGAATAAAGACTCCAGATTTAAAGAACTGTTATTCAAATTATAACTAATATTTGAAATTAAGTTGTATTCAAAATAAAATATTTGATGTTACCTTAAACCCAAGAACCAAAGGAGAAGCTTTAACATAAGTTGCATCATCAATAGCAATCAGTGTCATATATAAAACCGCCTAAAAAAGTTGATCTCTACATGATGTTACACTATGCAAACCCCCTCAAACTTGACAACAACCTCAACTGCATATCTTCTTTTCCTTACAATGAAAGTAAGAAAGTGGTTAAATCAAACAAAAATACTATCTTTACAGAAACCATACGATTGATTCAGATAAAGAAAGGGTAAAACTAATACAAGAACAAAAGAGAACAAATTAACAAGATTAGAAACAGGAAAGTGAACTAAAAGTGGGGCAAAATCTAAAACTTAGAGAAAATTAGATTACATTACCTATGCCTACTTTATAATCCATAATTTGTTTGAGTAATAGAATGATCTTTTATTACATTACACAAAAATTTGAAAACGAATTGAATCGTTCTCCACTCTTTCTACTACCCGACATCAACTGTCGATTACTGTTTAATAACTAATCATAAAGTTAAGTTACAGAGAAATATGATTAGAGGAAATTGTGATGCTATTTTAAATGTAATAAATTCATGTGGACATCATGTATATGTAATTGTTGCATCCAAAACTACAATCAATAACATAGATATTGAAATTAAAGTTGCAGTCTCACTTGTTGATAAGTGAATACAACCTGGCCTTTTGTGAGTAATATGCAGGTATAATTTAGTGATGTCTTTATGATATGATGTTGTAACATAGGCAAATTAACATAAATTGTTTATATATATATATATATACATATATATTTAATTTGACCCGGTAGCTTGTCGTTTAATAAAATTAAAGATGCAGTCTCACTTGTTAATAAGTGAATCTTTTTGTGAGTAATATGCATCATTGATTTAGTAATGTCTTTATGATATGATGTTGTCAAACCAATAGAAATACAAAAGACCACGAAGGTGAAAATAATCGGCCCATTTTGGTGTGTAAATGAAGACAAAAGATAGATAGTTCAGACAACAGAAGATGTATCGTACTATTTAGGGGGGTTTTGGACATCAATTTGATTCTTTATTGTGTTTCTATCGTTTGAATTTTCCATTTTTACAAGGTCTATATATAGTCCAATTCACTAAGAAAAAAAATACACAAAATAATATCTCCCATCCATCTAAATAGAACAAGTTTATTTCTACAGTTCATTTCTAGAGATCGTCTTTCTTCCAAAGCTTAACAAAGCATCAATAGCTTTATTTAAATACACATAAAATTATTGTTATAAAGTCTTACATACCGTAAAAATAACAGGCGTTTCTCAGGAACTTAATGTGTTAGAGGCTAATGTGGAACTAAATCTTTTAAATTTTGAAAGGATCATTATCATAAAACAACACAAGGTCATTGTTACATCGACAGAAAACAAATCAATTCAAGACCCTATACGAATAAGATAACTGGAATTGAAGCTTGACCTGAGAGAGAATTCAAAGAACATGAAGACACACCTTGGATTAAGTTTGTAGCCTTAAGTTTATGAGCTGATGCATTTGCTTGCTTGGAAGGGTGGCTGCCTTGAAGTATTTGTTTACATGTTTCAAAGTGTCAATTTTAACATTGAACATTCACTTGAATTAAATCGTCAATCTCAGTTTGGTCACTTGGTCTTGTTCTTATGCAGGTTAAAGGTAAAAGATGCAACATAATCAAGTAATCAACCAACATCCTTTTATACTTCATATGATGGAACAGGAAACAAGAACATAATGTTTTTGCATGTAAAAATTATCGTTGATGAGGATTGAATTTTATGAAACCTAAGAAGCAGGGAATTGAAATTACTTAATCAAACTAAAAGTTATAATAATGAAGAGCAAAAAGCACATCCCTAGAACAAAACTAAATTCAAACAAGTGAAGATGGAATCAAAATCAAGGGTTTACTCAAAGAGGGATCAAAATTAGGGAATCGTGAGCACATGCCTGGATTTCAAGAAGCAGGTCAAGATGGAATTGTGGTAAAATTTGACTCTAATCTGCTATTTATTAGGAAACTATGTTAGGGTTATTTACATACAAATGGGGGGATCATACTAATTTGAAGTTTCCAGGTTAGTTCATATGAATTTGAGGGTTGCAGGTTCATCAATAACAACATAGAACAAATAAATCATGGAATCAAGAATTCAACCAAAGACCAAGAAAGGAGAATGTAGAAGCCGTACCCGTAAAACGACAAAGCAGAAGCAACCTGGTTGAGAGAAGAATCCGATTCACTTATTGGAAAAGTTACAAACAATGTAAGAAATGAGAGGGTATATGGACCAAACACAACAGACACACAGAGGAGGAAATCCACAAGCAGGTGAAGTAATCAAACAGAAGGGATCGAAAGCACAGACTTACCAGATTGTTAAGGTTGATGAGCGGTGGCATCAAAGGGACATTCGTTTTTACGTCAGCCTCTATATTTACATTTGCGATGGGGAGAGGAATCGGTCAGGGGGTTTAAATGGGGTCTTCAATGCCCATTGAATTGATGATTGAACGTTTGAATTGGTGATGGAAGGTAGCGAGGCGGTCACCGGTAAGTGTCGCTGGAGGTAGGGGAGACGATTGGAAGAGCGCAGAGGGGAGACCATAAGGCGCGTCTTACAAGACGTGAGAAATTACTTTTGTACCCATCCTATATGTATTATGTAGTTGTTAAGATTACTCGATAATTCTGACTTTAATAATAATCCTTGTGAAAAAAAAATGATATGACTATTAAAGGGGGGTGTAATAAATAGTTTGTGAAATTATTAATAAATTATTTGTCATGTTGTAAACTTAAATAATTTGACAATGTTTTAGTGTTTCTTATTGATATTTTTTAAACTCGACAATCTTGTCTTAAGTAGCGGAAACATGTTGAAATGGGCAACTGTTGGATTATGGTTGGCTGAACATTTTTTACGGCTAATTAGATCATTGACGGGTCACTGGATTATCCGATCATCTTCATTACTCGAGTACGGAATCTAGAGGCACTAGGTTAGCAAGTCCTCGAAGTGAAGCTCGTACATCAGTTCATCTCCATCAGTCCTGAACTTAAGACTACCCTCAGAAGGAAAATCACTTTAGTTTAGAAAAACGTCATGTTGTTGTCCCAACCTAGAACCTCCTATTTTTTCTTGTCTCAGTTGGGAATTGAACCCAATGCTTCCTATTTTAATAAAATCTTAGGTACATCACCTTAATCATTCGGGCTAAGGATAATCGGTGGTTAGAAGAACACTTACTTAAGAGAGAATGGGTTGTAATGGGAGGTTAAATATGGGTCAAAATGGGTGCACACAATAAAACACAATACGAGAATCATCAAAATTGTGACAACCCGAGTTTTTTTTTATTTTATAATATAATAATAATAATAATAATAATAAAGTCCAGGGGGCTGTTGTGCCATTTTTGAAACTTCAAAAGAAAGTATAAAACCTAAATTAATAAAACATAAACCGCAGGGACCAATTCTGTAATTTTTCAAACCCAAACCCCCGCCCCCGTGATTCCGGCCAGCACTGTTCCGGCCGACTCCGGCAACAGCTCCGGCGACCACCAAAACCTATTAAAAACTCGATTTTAACACCCCAAATTACAGAGAATCGGCTCGTGAACAAGATTCGAATACTATGCAATCCTAAAACGCGTTAAACGGTCGATTAACGGCTACAATCTTTTCCACTTTATTCCCGAAAAATTCAAACGGCTAAATCGACCACTCACACGCCACTTTAATCAAGTTAATACCGTTTAATCAAACTTTATCAACTCACAATCGAATGCAACCTGTAGTCTCAATCACAAACACCTAAACTCTCTTAAATCGATCATCATCTTCGTCGAACCTGCAACCTTACTAAACTCCAATCCTTAACCACATTCAATCAAAATTGATAAGGGCTTTCGTTTATCATCAAGCCTAGAAACTGTCTGTGCAATTAATTGAAGTATCATCAACAGATTCAACTCGAACCAATTTATCCCTACCGCGACCTGTTCTCATCTGTTCTTAGCATCATTTCGTAACAAAACAAGTAATTAAAATATCATTCTACTCGTTTGATCATGGGGAACAAAAAGCCCCATGAATTTGGTCACCAAAAATATCGAATTCGAGTTCAATTTGATCGATTTCAGTCTAGGGTTTATACGAATTTGGGGGTAATGGCTTAGGTTGGCTTAAAAAGAAATGTAACCAAGGTATGTCGCGGCTGCGGCCTTTGGTTCATTGGTTCTAAGCATACATCCTATCCGGGTGGTCCCGGGTTCGAACCCGGTTACCTCAACTATTTTTTAAGACATTTTAAGCCCCAATAAAATATAGAAAAATTCTTAAAAATTATAAAAATAATTTTTATAAACCTTCCTTATTTAAAATGCTACATAAACATTTTTTGTGAATTTATTTTATTTAAAAACCTTAATAGCTTTTATAAATTATTATCTACAAACAACCATTTTTATAAAAATGAACACGAGATCATGTTTAATTAAGGGATAACCGTGGAAATTGTAGAAAGCATACAACTTGTAATTTCATAATTATTTACGAGTTACTTCTGATAAAATTATACTTTAAATTAAATATATAAATCACAAAGTTTATAATTAAACTTATATGTATAAAACCGATCGTGTGTGTCAAACCCAAATCCACTCAAATCCAACCAAATATATCTATTCATGTTACACATATCTTAAAGACGTAATTACCATTAATAATAGGTATTGCTCGTGTTTGATCGTGCATTGCCTTGTTCTTTGAAGCTCTTGTTGCTTTCATTACATCAATTTAAGGTGAGTTTACAGCCCCACTTTACTTATATACTCTTTTGGGGGAGAGAAACATGCTGTTTTCATAAACATTACATTATATTTGGATTTCTGTAATACTGCATGTACTTGATACTATGGTGTTATACTTGCCCAACGGACCGTTAATATGGACTTAGCGAGGTAATTGTTAGTAGTACTACTGGGATTGACATACCCCACCCGGGCTAGTCGCGCTAGCACAACGTTCGTCAAACGGGTGAACGGTTAGCCTAATTACAAGTGTTGTAATGTGATCCACATCCGGGCCTGTTTATTATTTGATTACATGTCAGCTCGGCCGCGATTTCATACACATAGTGATCATTATGGATTAGCTACCCACTATATGCTTTAGTTACATAATCCGGGCATTACATACTTGACGGATTACATAATCCGGGATTTTCATACTTGACGGATTTCATAATCCGGGGATTACATACTTGATGGATTACATAATCCGGGATTTTCATACTTGACGGATTTCATAATTCGGGGATTACATACTTGACGGATTACATAATCCGGGAATTTCATACTTGACGGATTACATAATCCGGGATTTACATATTTATCGGATTACACAATCCGGGGATTTCATTACTGATAATTACTGTTTTCTGATAAACCTGTGAACTCACCAGTCTTGTACTGAGATTTTGCATGTTTTCTCTCAGGACATTGATATGACACGTTTAGGAGCACAGCATCTACCGCATGTCATTCAGCATTCATCACAAACTGTTTTCAAGATTAAGTCTTCATTTATGTTGTATAAACTAGATTGGACGCGTGTTTACGTGTTCCAAAACAATTGTTAAAAGTTATTTTGTTTACGCTTCCGCAATACTTAAATATAATTGGATGGTTTCATTATTATAAAGCAATCTATTTGTTTTGTAATTATCAAGTCGTTTGGTGTAACTGATGCTTATCTGAGATCCTGGTTATGTCACACGCCTGACGGTAAAACCACGTTAGTGGATTTTGAGGGTGTGACAAAAATCCTTAACAAATGAAGTATAGGTGTAATTACAATCCAAATCTAACCACTGCCATGTCATCACAACTACCAACAACGGTCGTCACAACCACCACTGACCATTGGTGCCGTCATAACAAACATCGTAACATTTAGCCATCACTGGCCATCGCAACTCAAAACCACCACCAACGACCACCATCAATGCTATTCCAGGTATTACCTTCCGCCAACACCCTTGCCATCCATCTAGGATCAACACAAGCATCGAATTTCAAATAAAAAAAACATGAAATCAAATGAGTAAAAGAAGTAAAACACCCATTACCTTTTAATGTTACAACTATAAATTTAAACAATAAACTTAACAGGTATTTCTACATTTGACAACTCCAATTCAATTCCATAAAAGCTTGAACCAATTAAAACACAACAACAGAACCCTTTCCGATAGGATATGTAGCACCTTAAACTATAAAAAATACAATCAAATATAACTATCCTTGGTATGTCGAAACTCAACCTTTCATTTTAACCTAGTGTTGAAAAACTCGTTTAATACCTAAACCCTTTTTTTACAGAACTTTTCATTTTAAGTTAACCTATGTTTTTGAGTTTTATCCATAGTAGTATTCCATCTCGTGCGTTGCACGAGTGTTGTTTTGTTATTCGATGCAGTGCATTTTCCGCGACTCTACAAAACCACTTTTTATGCTCGTGCTATTTACCTACACCAATTGTCATTGGCATATATCATACATGTACCTGTTTAGTTTATATTTACAAGAATGTACCTGCTTTTTAGTATGTCTAAATCAAAAGACGGTTAAAAATATTAACAAAACAACATATAGCTGTTTTACATGAAGTCAGCTCCGGTCTTGATTGTTAAGTTTGTGTGGGTCCCAGCCTTAGTCAAATAGCCACCGGAGGCAACTCTTCCTCTATCCCTTTGAATCAATCGAGAACCAGTTTCATCTTTCCCCCGCCGTGGGAAAGGAAGTTCGATATTTATAATAGCAGGAAAGGTATGTGTTATTAGTTACCTAGTATTGTATCCGAGTAGGAATTTAACGACGCTGTTGTTATAACTTTATAAATCTTCTACTAGTTTATTGTTGTATTGATTTTTTCCCTTTTATTTACTTTTCACGTTTTTTGAGCAAAGTTTAAGTCGAATTCTTAAGTTTTAAAATACATACAAACTGACGTACCTAGAAAACTCGGAAGTCTTTGTTCAGAGTAAGATTTTAGTAAATATATTTGTTTTTTATTAAATTATAAATTTCAAAATTCTACCTACACATATAATATGAAGAAATAAAAAATAAAAAATAGATAGAAATGAGCTCAACATTTTAGAATTTTTGTTGTCATGACAATACAACTTGTACATTCAAGCACCTGCCTATGGTTTTTAAGAGACAAAGTGTCAAAAGCACCTCTTATGGGAATGTCAAATGTTCAATCATTCGCAAATGTGATTATACGAGGTGCAGTTAAACGTAAGAGTAGAATACATTTGTCTTTCAAAGAAAACATCCAATCGGCTACATACTCACTCGTCAATTCAAGTACCACCTTCTGATTAATGACTAAACTCATGTCCTAATCCTCGACACCATCAGCTAGGGGTGTTTAAAAATACCAAAATCTAAAAAACATAATCTCATCCATATCCGAAACTAAAAAACCAATTCGAATCCTTATTCGAATATTCAAATCGGATCTCATCCGAGTTCTTAATTCAAGTTTTGGATTGGATTACCGCATTAGTAATGAAAATGCATTCCTTTGAAATTTAATTACATCAGGCCCATGGGCTTACAAAGAAACAAGACCAAATCAACGATAATTTGATTATCCATTGACTCAAATGGACATCTTGAGTTCTTACCAAAACCAATACAGAGAGAGAAACAACAAACAACCAACGGAGACGATGAAGAACGCAAGCAAAAGCGAAAAAGGGATCTCTAAATCGAACTGAACAATCGAACTCATCGGAGAAGACAATGGACGGAGTAGCTGAAGGACTGTGGGAATTAGCAGATTTGCACGAAAAGAATGGCGAAATCGCGAAATCAGTCAAGTGTCTCGAAGCCATTTGTCAGAGCACTGTATCGTTTCTCCCCGTTATTGAAGTTAAAACTCGTCTCAGAATCGCTACTCTGCTCCTCAAGCATTCGAATAACGTGAATCATGCGAAATCGCACCTTGAACGATCCGTGAGTCGATTTTTACCTTTTTAACTTGAATTAAGTTCGTATGCGGTGGTTTGAGCTTAGTTAGTTAGATTTTTGAAGTTAGTTTGATCTAAGTGTTGTAATTATTCGATATTGTTGCATATTTACGCGCTTATTGAGGTAAAGGAGTATTGATTATCGAAGTAGGTATTGGTTACTCTTTGTTGTGCGCTTTTGCTGTTTTTAGTTTCTACATACGGACGCTTGTCATGGAGACGAACTTGATTGTTGTCATGTTGTGTATTTATCTAAAAATGGATAGCGAAGTTGGTAGCTGAAATATATATTGGATTTGGACAAGGATACTGTGGAAGTCTTTTGTTATTATCCAACATAGTGCAATAATCAACTTGGTACAATACTGCAATCTAGATCTGTAACTCTGAAATGGTGAAATTGTTAGTGAGGAGCTTTTTGTGATCTTATATAATCCTACATAAAACTAAAGCTCGTTAATATGCATGTTTATGCCTAATGAGATGGTACAATATAGTAGGGAAGAGATAGTAGGAGTGCAGGACTGTAAGAAGTAAAGCTAAGAGACGACTAGAATGATTAGTGGTTTGTAGGCTCAGACCAACTGTGATTGATGGTAAAGTAGTTAAGTTGATCATCCATTTAATCCCTCATTTTGCATATATGTAGTCAGATAAGCTACTCTATGATTAACAATATGAACTTAATTAGATAGAGATGTTTGAATGTAAAGGGTAATTATGCTCTTAAGTAAGATGAAGACCCTCGTTAACCTCACCAATGATAATTAACTGAGCAATATGTTGTACAAGAAGAAAACATAGAGGTGTTGAACAGCCTTACTCACAATGAGGTGGCTCAATTAAAGTCTTAGTAGTTCTTATTGATGCTTTTGATTGACTTAGAAGAGAAGGGTGTAGTGAGGTATTTGCTAGATCAACCAACTAATATTTAATTGCACAGTGAAGCTGTGTGAAAAGTTGTGCTAGCGGGTTGAGTTGTATTTTTGGGCAATAAAGTTAAGAGGGGTTTAAGCTATATGAACTGGGTTTACTAAACAGATCAGTACATGTTTTTTTCTTTTTTATTTTTTTTGCAGCAACTACTGTTAAAGTCAATTCCCTCATGCTTTGAGTTGAAGTGCAGAGCTTATAGCTTACTGAGCCAATGTTACCATCTTGTTGGAGCTGTTTCTTCTCAAAAGCAGCTACTAAATAAGGGACTAGAACTTACTTCATCCTTTGGGGAGGGGTATGCTCGTCTTTTTCTAGCTTTAAATAGAGTTGCTTTGTATTTAACATTAAGATCAAGTAAAATTTTATTCTCTATATGAACAATATCTAATGTGTGCAATTGGAATATGAAGTAATTGCTATCCTTGTTTATTGGAAGGTTTTCTGGGAAGTTATGGTCATGCAACTTCAATTCACAGCTTGCAAATGCTCTCATCATAGAAGGAGATTATCAGGGTTCAGTGTCTGCTCTGGAGCAAGGTTATGTTTCCGCAAGTGAGATGTACTATCCAGAGTTACAGGTTGTGTGAACTAATAATGGCAATTTCAACTGATAAAAATGAATTTGGGATGCTTGGCATTTTATTTCGTTAATATTTTGATTTCACATTCGATTACCATATATGATTTGTTTGCATCCATTATTTAGTTCTAAAATATAGAGTTGCTTATTCTTAATTCTATGGGAAAATATTGTAGAATAGCAATATACTTTCGAGTTTCGACTCCTTTGGTGATTATACTTACCTTTAATCTGTTCTGGTAATTATCAGTTTTGGAGCGGCCTAATATTTAATTAAAGTTTTTTTGTCCCTATGTGGTAAATGTATGTTTGCTCCTATTTGGTTGTAACCCTTTGACCCTATACAGACCGGATTTAAGGCAAAATTATATTGCAATTCTCTGACATTTTTCTTTATTCTTTTGATTGATTATTATTGCATTTGGCATGATTGTAATTCCTTTGGTGTTTATGTAGTTCAATTGTGTTTGTTGTGTTTTGGACAGATGTTCTTTGCAACCTCAGTTCTGCATGTACACCTCATGCAATGGGATGATGGAAGCTTAGTTGAAGGCGCAGTAAGTAGATGCAATGATGTTTGGGAATCTATCGACCCAGATAGGGTAAGTCTATTTGTATTTTACTACAATATATCTTCTAGCGAGTATTGACATGGGTACCACATAGGCAGTAGCAATGTAATGATACTAAATCATGAAATTAATTGTACATCATAAGAGTACATACAATCATGCATTTTCCAACTAAATTGGGTTTATAGGCACGGAGAGCATCTCAAATCAACTGAACTTTTGATGGTTATTGCCTCAGATATTTTATGTGTTCATACACGGATATAGTCAATATTTGCAGGATTTAGCGAGTTGATGATATAGTTTTACATTCTGTATATTTTTGTCTGGAGAGTGTCATGAAGTCCCAAACTGTGACAATTTGTAATGAGATCACCATTTTTCTAGCATGTGACTTATGTTAGTTTCATACTTGCTTGAAAGGCCGAAAAATTTGCATTCGATTATATGCCAAACATATTTTCATGATAACCTTTCAAGGGCTTGAATGTTGTAGATTATTTTGTATTTGGTAGATGTGGCAAGATCCATTTACTTATATTTAACTATCTGGATAATTTATGTTTTGGGTCAAGCTAACCAGTACCGATATCTTACCCATTTTGACTGTGTGCTATTTACCCAACCCAACCATATTTCCACCTCTAGTCTTTAGTTTTATGAGGTGTTGTTGCTATTTATATCTATATTCATATCTTATTTTAAAGGTTCTTCTCACAAGTCTAGTTTTCCACTTATATAACTCCTACTTTTGTGGAATTGTAGAGAGAACAATGTGTTGGTTTGTTCTTTTACAATGAGTTACTCCACATATTCTATCTACTTCGTATATGCGACTACAAGAACGCTGGTCAACATGTTGATAAATTAGATGCTGCCATGAAGACTGATTTAGAAAAATTGCAGCATGCTCGTGAGCTTACAAAAGAACTCAATATAGTCAATGAAGGTCTCTCACAAGCTGATCTACCTCATAGAGATAGGGCTACCCTAAGTTCAAGACGGATTCAACTTGAAGTAGAAATCAGTAATCTGATAAGCCCAGGGTCCATGGGCCAGGAAGTGTTAGAACCTGCATATTTTGGTAACGTGAAGCGAGAATTAGGTGATAAGCTTGAGTTGGCACCTCACCCTATTGATGGTGAGTGGCTGCCAAAAAGTGCTGTTTATGCGTTAGTTGATCTTATGGTAGTTATTTTTGGTCGCCCAAAGGGACTCTTTAAGGATTGTGCAAAGAGAATTCAATCTGGGCTTAATACTATTCAAGGTATATCTTTATGCTCCTATTATCGATACGGACTATTGAATTTTCCTATAAATAGAGGCGGCACAATGAACAGGGCAAGAAAGTTGGTAATGGGTCGATATAAATAACTTTTTAGTACATGTCAAAATTGGTGACGAACACTTTTTTTTTCTTTTATAAATTATTAATGTCTTAAATATGATCATCATTAATAATCTAATTCTTTAAGGAAGTGATTTGAGAAGGTCTTAATGAAGTGAATACATTTATTAACCTGTTTGACTTGCTCGATCTATTGGCTTTTTTTATTAAATCTTTAGCTTAACCCCATTTGACTCGTTAAGATCATTACTTGAATTGCCCCATTTGTATATATCAGGGGTCAAACATATCACCTTTACCTACAAGTGCTGAACTTGCTTCATGCACTTGGGCAATGCTAGTGAAGCTTTTTAGTGCTAATCCCTCATAAGCATTTTATTATTTTTTAAATGGTGATGCTCTTTTTTTTCCTTATCTGTTATATATTATGTTTTATATGCAGTATCCATTGAATTTTTTTTTCTGTCGTCTTCATGTATCCTTTCAATGAGGAACCACAGTTTGGATTTGGTATTGACATGAGAATCTAAGTACTAACTTACAGTTTGCCCTTCTGCGGTATTGAAAGCTCTAGAAACTAAATAAGTTGCTTGTTACATGCAGCGGAGCTGGTGAAATATGGAATAACTGATGGTACATCAGGTAAGTCTTTTGTTCATAAATCTAAATGTAAAGTAACTACCAAGATACCCTTATGTCGATTATTCCTTTATTTTAACTACTTAAACTTCAATCAAGCCACAAAGATTTGAAATGTCCTTTGATATCAAGCAGAAGTGGATTTGCAACACTCTGCTATTTGGATGGCTGGTGTGTACTTGATGATCTTAATGCAGTTTCTAGAGAATAAAGTAGCCATAGAACTCACTCGTTCGGAATTTGTTGAAGCACAAGAGGTTTGTTTTTTAACACATTATATGTATATATATTTGTGTGTGTGTGTGTAGAGATAGATTGGGGACTGGAGCATGATGGTGGATTGTTTTAATATTGAATAAATATCAATTCCATATTGGGCTCAATTTCCACACATGAAACTATAACAATGCTAGTTCATGTTTACAGGCATTATTGGAGATGAAGAGTTGGTTTAACCGTTTTCCCACAATTTTACAAGCTTGTGAAAACATTATTGAGATGCTCAGAGGGCAATATGCCCATTGTGTTGCTTGTTATAGTGAAGCTGCTTTTCATTTTGTTGAGGCAGCAAAGGTATCTCTTCCGTACTTTTCTTATTTTAACATATTATTACTCAGTCTCATTGTTTTTCTGATTTGTGTAATTAATGACTTTAATTGCAGCTGACTGAGAGCAAATCAGCACAAGCTATGTGTGAAATTTATGCAGCTGTGTCTTACATATGCATTGGTGATGCAGATTCCTATGCAAAGGTGAACATGGCGTTCTCTCATTGTTTGATTCTTTTTTTATGCCTTGTACATGTTTAAAAACTTCTTGTAAGTGCAGGTTTTAGAGTTGATTGGACCAATTTACAAATCAATTGATTCTTTTGTTGGTGTACGAGAGAAAACTTCTGCTCTTTTAGCATATGGTTTTCTTTTAATGAGGCAGGAGAACCTACAAGAAGCACGGTAAATAATTATCCCTGTTCTTAATAGTTTTAGCTCCTCTTAGAATAACATGTATATTTCTCTTGGCATTTCATATCCTGTGTCATGGCAAGGTGGCAAAATGGGTGGGTCACGAGGGTTGGGTAACGGAATAATGGGTATTTTGGTATATGTTAAAAGAGGTTGAGTTAGGTTGGCTGACTTGAAACTCTACTGTCTAAATTTATGAACTTATAGGTAATTAGCTTGACTAATGTGATTACCAATCTATATTTAACAATCTATTTTTTTAAAAATAATGATTTAGGAATTAGGATGTTCTATGTGTATGCATTAAAAATACAGTTGGGTTATTCTTGACCCATTTGACCGGTGTCACCTATTAAGCCATTTTTCATTAAACCCGTTGGACCCGTTGAGAGATGGATGAACCTAGGGAGTGAACCTATAAGTTGGCTGATTTGGGTTATATTTGATCTCTTGATCAAACAGGTTATTATTGCAAAAATATAATTCCATTAATCATATTATAAACACTAATTGTATACACCTCTAATGCAGGGTTCGATTGGCGAGTGGATTGCAGACAACACATATGACTATAGGAAATCTTCAGCTCGTGTCACAGTATCTAACCGTTCTTGGAAATCTTGCATTAGCTCTTCATGATACGGGTCAGGCTCGAGAGATCTTGAGATCCTCCCTTACATTGGCAAAGAAGCTTTATGATATTCCAACTCAGATTTGGGTGCTATCCAACCTCACGGGTACGTCTTGCATTTTGGTGCCCCTTTTCTATTGCTATGTTATGTGCGTGTTTAATATGTTGAAATATGAGCGCTTGAGTAACAAACCATGTTGAAAAAGGCCATAGTCTAGTTCAGCTCGTAATGGATGGGCGCCGCATTTTGTTCTTTCTAATAAGTATTTAGAAATAATTGATTCATCAATTTTGATTATAGAAACAATATAGTCTGAATCTTTGAATAAGAATGATTTGGGAGGTTACATGCCTTGAAAATAGAGATCCATTTGACCTGTTTCTCCGTTTAGCTAAATTATTTGAGTTAGCAAATCATTGGTCTAAGATAAAACACACCCAAAGCGAATCGTTAAGCAAACGGGTCGAAATTACCACCTCCAGCTTGATTGGTGTAATTTACTATTAAATAGTTAGATTACAACATATAGAGATAACAAGTAACCCTAGATCCCTAACTGGGCCCTTACAAGTACTAGAAACACAAGAAATGATTGATAAAACCTGCAATTTAGCGATTAAGTAATTAAGATTTTATTTTCTCCTAGAAAATGAGGTTTTTTAATGGCACTCCCTAGAAAAAATATGGATAAAAATGAAACTTGTGATTCAAGTCTATTCTCTTGTGTCTGTTTAATATTTATAACTAAATAGAAGAATTATATATATGTGTATATATATATATGCTCTTATAGGATATCATATATAGCAACCACCATTTTGTTATTTTATTGCTCCCTTCGTCTCCAAAAAATTTACATTTTTTAGACTCAAATAACTCTTTTTTTTTTGCACATATCTTGCTAAAATGATCTACTCTTTACCTAACATTGATTATATCAACTATGGATTGAGACTCTCTTCTAAAGTACTTAATAATTGGTTCTTCCTTTGGATGTTGTTGAAAATCTGTTCTTCTTTCAGCCTGAAACCGAAACTGAACCTGTTCTTTTCCGGCAGTGTTCTATATTTCAAACTTGAAATGGTGGCCTTTTTATGTGTATTTCTCAAAATGTAAAACCATAAGTTTTTTATTACAATTTTCTAACTGAATCAGACTGGTTTAGATCAGCCCATTTCTCGATTCCATTATGTTTAATGAGTTTTTATTTATTTTTTATTTTTTATTTACGTTTCACAAGCTTTGTTGCAGTGATATCATTATTAGTAGCAGTACTGTTATTTTTATTAATATTATTTTGTATTATTGTTGCAGCATTATATGAGCAAGTAGATGAAAAAGATAACGCAACTTCAAATCAGGAATACGAGAAGAAAAAGGTGGATGAACTGCAAAGAAGACTTTCTAAAGCACATGCATCCGCTCATCATCTTGTACTAGTAAGTTTATTTGTTCCTTCAATTTCTTACTTTTTTTCTCTATATTGCATAAAAATTGCAGTGTGTTTGTGCATATGAATTAATAAGTTGAGCATTTGTGAAAAAATATTAAAACACCCAACAGCTGCCACTCTGTCACAGAACCAGTATCAATCCATCCATTGTGGATGGTTTGACCTGGGTTATGTTTCGCCTTTTAACTGGTTAAATCAGTAATATATATTATTTTTTGAGCTAAAAGGCAACATGTAAATTTAAAAATAAACACTTTGATGTAATATTATAGTTTTTCTAATTATAACTACTATTTTTAAAATTTATTATTGTCAAAAGAATTCTGTGAGTCAATCCTACCCAGTCATTTCACCGCCTCCATTTGAAGCAAGACCAATATTGTTTACTTTCATCAACAGGTTGAAAAGGCAAAATTTCAAGTGAGAAGACTAAATGAAACCGATATCAAACGAGCAATGGCCGGGCCATCAATGAAGGTCGATCTCGACATTCCAGAGTCAGTTGGATTATCATCATCTGCACCCAGACCTTCATCAAGGCTCATGGATGTAGATATCGGCAGGCGCGTGACCAGGCGAGGGTAGTTTCGTCTTTTTCACGTATTCTCTGTTGTGTTGTAGAGGCATGATAATCTTGTAGACTTGTATTTACTAATTAACTAGGGTTTAGAGCATACGCTAATCTGTATATGATTTTAGGAATTGTGTGTAATCATACAATTAGATACATGTCAAATTCAAGCTTGATTTAATTACTGACTTTCTGTCTACATACATCGCATCAGATTTGAAGTTTAATTTAGATGAGACTGAAAAACAAAAATAACCTGAAAATATTTCGTTTTTTGAATCTTATGAAGAGTTAGTATGTTAAGATGTAAAAAAAAACCTACACTGATGCAATAATAACAATTTAATTCTGTAAAAACATATTTGGCTTTTTACACGATTTGCGTACATATTGGATGACTGATACAGAACTAACGAAGTTATCCAAAAACTAGGCAAATAATGTGCTTTGCTCAGGGCTGGCTTAACGTTTTTTGGGACCCCAATCAAACTAAAAAAATGAGGCTCTTTTGAAAATCACAATCTAAACAAAAACAATCTAATCAAATTTTTTGAACAAAAATAACAAATCAAAGAAAATTTGGTATACCAACAAGTCATTGATAGTTGATTTCTTTAAATAAAAAATGACTAGACGAAGTCGATCAAATCAATCGGAAAAGAAGAAACTTAGGAATGGTCGTTTGCTTTGTGAATTGTGTAAATGTGTTTCTTCAATAACCTATCAAAACATCAAAATTTTTATCGGAACTTAACTATCAAGTGTTATTCCCGCATCAAATTTTCATTGAGCCATATAATACCAAAACCCACAATAATACTTTTCTATAAACGGGGACCCTTATTTTTTTGGGGCCCAAGCTCAATACGTCACAACTTACATTAGAGAGCCGGCCCTGGCTTTGCTCAACGATGAAGTTAAAGTACAGATCTAGTTGGTTCATGTTGTCCTGAGCTTCATTCTAATTGTAAGTATGAAAAAGAAAGCGTTAGGAGTCCGAGTCTTGATGCTGGACGGGTTAGTGAAAAATAAAAATTGAGTAGAGCTTCAAACCAATTTGGGTTGAACAGATTTGTTGCTCGGGTATTGACCAAGATTTTGACGAGTTCTATGAGAGTGTATGTAAAGAACCGTTGAGGGGTATATATTACCTTAGGCTTCTAAGTTTCATCCACGTTAACTTTTTGTTTTCCATTTTGGTGTTTCTGTTACATGTAAGTAGCTATCATAATTTGTCAAGAGTGTTACAATATTGAATAACTTTTGTGCCAATATGAGAGGACTTCAACTACTTTAAGTGGTACTTGGTAGTTGGTACAATCACCCGAGGTTTGATATATATGTTTTTCCATAACCATTGTTCTTGGTGTTCAGTTTGTTGATTTGATGCGGATTATATTGTCATGTGTTGTATAGCTAAAGCAAACATAAGAATTCCTATCATATACAAGCTAGTATTCAATAATGAGTTATAAAAAAAATTATTTCTAAAAAGTACTTGTCTTTGGATACTTCGTCTTTTCTTTAACTATGATTTGTACATAGTATGTTGTACATGCAGTGTTGTAGAAATCGCTAGTGACTAGTCGGACGGTGAGGTGCCGACTAGCGATTAATAGGGATTAATCGGATCGAAACTTTTATATATAATTTTAAGTTTTATATATAAATACACACATTTTCATATATAATTTTAACAAAAATGTTCATTTTTATATATATACACACATATTTGGCTGGAATTTTCATGTTTAAGCAGGAATTTCCAAGTTTTCGCCGGATTTTTTAAGTCCGCCGGAATCTCACTGGAACCCTACCGGAATCTCGCTGGAATCACGGTTTTTTAGCCGATTAAGACGCCTAGGGTCCTGCTAGGTCCGATTTTGACCGAGTAGGTCCAAACACCGATTTTTGCCTCCAATTTGATGAAATCGCCATTCGCCAAGGTGCAACCCTGATTAGCGATTAGTCCTCGACTAGCGGCGACTTTTGCAACACTGTGTACATGTGATTCATGTTTGTTGAGATCTTTAGATGATCTAAATAACAAGTGAATTATAGAGTAGCAAAGCATATTAGTGGTCAAAGCCAACTAACAAACAGCAAATTAGAGAGGCATCTCAACCAAAACATGTTTGAGGCTGAAGCCAAGAAAGTAAATCTGAGGGTAGCTCATTTCAACAATGTCCAACATCATTTCTTTCAACCGTCACCTGCCCAACAAGCAAAATTGTTTTGGCCTGTTTACTTATATCCGACCCGTTTAATTATATGGGTCAATGTTGAGTAGGTGGTTTGTTAAAAGCCTCACATGTTGTGATTCGGATAGCAAAGCTGCATTCTCCTTTTTGAGAGACTTGATCTGATAAACCATTTCTTTTACAATTCGAGTAGTTTCGCCTAGTACCTACGCTTTCCCACTTCGTTGTTCTGTGAAATGTAGCAAAATACTAATTAAATATATGCAGATTGCTGGAAGTAGATTAATTGCACGCCAATCAGAAATTACAAAGTGCACCAGCTAACTTGAGAAAGAGTTCATACAGATGTTCAGCTTCAGTTTCTACCTTTCGGCCTTGTGACTTCTATTAGGAACTTTGGCGGGATTCTTCTTGCTAGTGTGCAAGCTGCATCAAAAGCATTAATGATTATTTACTTCTATAGGTGATGTGATGAAAAATTGAAAATGAAACTTAATCATACTGACCAAGTTGGTGACCTTTCGGCTCCATGACGGTTTTGTTAGATTTGAATCTCCAAAATTTATGTTCAGATGTTATTATTTATCTGGTAAGAAACGATGATTTTGAACATTTATAAATAACTTCATAGAATATGAGCAGAGTAAAAGAAATAAGAACAAGAGATTCAATTCAGTCAGCTTGGTTCTTGACTTTGCTATTTAAAAAGAACTATTCAAGTGAAGTGCAAGACCCATGACCCGACCGCTTAGCCTATGTAGGGGGAAGATCATACCGGAATGAAAAAAAAGATGACATAACCATTTCAATATCTCTATTGAAACCATACTAAACCACAAATCCATGATGTGATACAAGGTAAAACCCTCCAACATCAGCAAAAGAAAAAACTGCATAAATTTTCACAAATTAGCCTAGCCCAAACATGAATCAACAAAAACCCATTGATTCCAGTGAAGTAACGGACAGTTTTGTCATGAATTAACAAAAACCCATCGACCCCAGTGAAGTAATACAGACAGTTTCGATACCTATTGAAGAAGAAAGAAAAAGGGATATTAAACTAGAAAATGGTAAAAAAGCTGCAACAAAGTATTCATTAATTATCAAAGAATTCAATGATATAAGAGAGTATTCTATATTTCTGGACTCTGAAACTGGTCAATATTAATTATCACACATAAAACATGCAATGTAAATGTTAACGAAAGAGAATGAAAGTATATATATCACCTGCCACCATCATCGATTCTTCAATTGGTATTCAAGCAAGTATAGAATGGAAGACATGTCTTCTTTGTAAGCACATAAACTATTACCAGCAACAAAAGCCGTCACCTTGTTTTTTATTTCGATCCAGCTACAACCAGGCGTCTTCTTCACCCCATTATCAGCCATCACTTTCCTCACCAACTCAGCTTCTTCCCACTTTTCACTTGCACAGTACAAATTTGAAAGAACAACATAACTCATTTCACGTTCAGGCTCCAACATATTCAACTCTCCCCCCAATTTAGTTCCCAAAAAAATGTCACCATGTGCATAACATGATCCAAAAACAGCTTCACTTGACCCAACAATCATGTCACTTGTCCTATATGTATTGGCCATCTCCCTTGCTTCTTCCAAGTACCCTCCTCGAGCAAGCATATCCACCATGCAGGCGACATGGTCCGTCTCCGGAGAAATTCCGTGAATTTGATTCATTGATCTGAAAAGAGCACGACCTTTGTTGATAAGACCCAAGTGACTACAAGTCATTAGCAGGCTTATGAAGGTCACTTTATCTGGTTTCAAACCAGATGCTAACATTTCTTCATAGATCTTTAGGGATTTTTCACCCCAACCATGAAGTCCGTAGGCAATCAACATTGTGTTCCATGAAACTAAATCTTTCTTCATAATGTCATCGAATGATTGCTTTGAACCATCAATGTCTCCACATTTTGCATACATGTTAACCAACCCGTTTCCTACATAAGCATAACCATGAAAACCATGGACAATTGCAAGACTGTGGATCATTTTGCCATGCCCTAGTGTTGCCATGACAGAACATGCATGTAAAACTGTTCCAAGTGAAAAATCATCAGGCTTGAGGCTGCTTTTTAACATTTTTACAAAAAAGCCTATTGCTTCTTCAGCATTTCCATTTCTAACATATCCCGTCATCATTGAAGTCCATGAAATAACATTCCTCTCAGGGGCTTGCTGAAATGCAATAAGTGCTTTGTGGGTATCTCCTATTTTCATTTGAGCATCTATTATTGCATTCCAAGAAACCTGGGTAAGAGTCTTGATAGATTCAAACATCTTCACCACATCAGCAGGACTGCCGATTTGTGCATAGAAGCTAAGAATTGAGTTGCTAGCCTCAACTGCACAACTCCAGCCTTTCTTAGCAATAACAGCATGGACCATGCAACCTATGTAATATTGTTGTGATTCAGCAGAAGCATTCATGAGAGCACTGTATGTCCATTGATCTTGGTCACATGATTCGGCCATCATCTTATTGAACAAATCAACACAAGTTTTGATGTTGCCATGTCGAGCATGACCAGCAATCATAGTGTTCCAAGCAATGTTCACCCTATTTGGCATGGAATCAAAAACACTTTGGGCAACCTGAAACTGATTAGCATGAACATAAGCAAACAACAACGAACACCAAGAGACATTGTTTCTTAACTCAGTCTCTTTAAACACGGCATTAGCACTACAAGGGCTCAAACACTTGGCATACATATCAATCAGTGCATTATTTACTGGAAGTGAAGAAGAGTAACCCGCAACAACAATTAAAGCATGAATATTTTGTCCATAATGAAGTTTACACGAGCCTGCACATGCACTCAAAGTTGCAGTAAATGAGTAATGATCAGGTTTTGAGTTGCTCTTTTCTCTCATTTGGTGGAACAGTAATAGAGCTTCTTGATAAAGACTTAAATGAGTATAGCAAGTGAGCATTGTGTTCCAAACAATTGTGTCTCTGTGGGACATTTCATCAAACAGTTTCCGAGCATGTGTAACTCTCCCTGATTTTGCTAGTGCTGCGATCTTGGATGTTGTATGAACCAAGTATGAACCCATGTAAATATCATAACACAAGATCAACGCAAACCCATCAATGTACAATTCACTTTCTCCGATATAATTATTTGCCTTTGAATACAACTGTTAGTTCTCTTTTAGTGGCTTTTGGTCTTCTCTACTACACACACTGAACTTAAAAGCTTCATTAAGATCGATCATCGATCAAATTAGGATACAGAATAAACAAATCACAAGTGAAATCGCATTACTGTCCAGATCGTCAATTTGAAACTTATACATGTAACCCATTTTAATTACGTTTTATCACGAATAGTCAAATTTTTTTGTGAAAAAAAATCATCAAACATAAATTATATAGTTGGTCACACATATTTACACAACAAACACATGACATCACTTGCATGATGGGCACAAACAAAGACATTCACGTATACACTTCAGTCGATAAGGAGAATTTTATAGGTTTTAACTTAAGCCTGAAATGATGCAATGACACTTCATCCAATGGAAACACAGTGTTCGTATATATCTTAGTCTGTAATCATTATTTCGTTAGAGTTTTACATTTCTATTGTATGCATTAGGCACTTGTACATTTTCTGTGTTTTTTTGTAGTCTCCTATATACAGACTAAAGCTATGCATTGTACAGAGTATGAGATTGAGAGTATTAAGTATAGCACTTACATCATCATTGATCGTCATGAACTCGTTTATGGTATCAGAGTCGTCTAAGACTCCAGCCACATATCTCTGCTCTATGTTCTGTTACGGATTACTTCTTCAACAGTTACCATTGAATTTTCACTTGTGCTACAAGAAAGTAACAGTTAGCATACGCTCTCTGAAATTTTCTTCACTTTTCTTCAAGTGTTTCTTCACTATTCTTCGTTAAGTTGGACAATGACTACCATTTACTATTCATTGTTCTTCACTTATGGCTACTAAACCCAACAATGATCAGTCAAATTCGTTCACTAATCTGTCTATCATCACGAGTTTCGCTTCAATTAAGTTGAATAATGACCACTGTTTCAATTGGCGACATCAAATTTTCAACATTTAGAATACATCATACCTCACAGACGATTATATCACTGCAACTCTTTCTCCTTCGTTAGACTGCAATTGAAGATTAGTTTCATCAACAATAAGCCCCCCTACGCGGCACCAACAAACATCGATTTCACTAGTGATCGATAATGTATTTGCAATGAACAGTAAAAATCCGACCATAAAGCCTCCAACTGCTTCTTTTGTTAGGTTAGGTTTTCCCATCCATTCAAACAAACCGGTGTCTTTAGTAACCGCCGCAAACGTACGACATCGGAGGAAAACCAAATTGACTTTTTAAAAAACTTGAGCTAGGGGTGTTGATCGGGTTAGTTGATCGGGTTAGTTGATCGGGTTAGTTGATCGGGTTAGTTGATCGGGTTAGTTGATCGGGTTAGTTATCGGGTTAGTTGATCGGGTTAGTTGATCGGGTTAGTTGATCGGGTTAGTTGATCGGGTTAGTTGATCGGGTTAGTTGATCGGGTTAGTTGATCGAGTTTGATCGAGTTTCGGTTTAATCGGTTCAGGTTATTCGGATTTTTGAGGTTTGAAAGTCTATCCAAAACCCGATCCGAATAAGAATCGATTTCGGGTTGTTCGGGTAACAAGTTATTCGGGTCGGGTTTCGGGTATTAAATAATAGACTCAATTTAATAGATTTTAGTAAGTTTTCATTTGAAATATTATAAAATTAATAGACTTAAAATAGTTTACTTCTATACGTTATAAAATGTGCTTAAATATATATTTGTATACAAGCAATTTGATCAATTTGGACAATATAAACAAGTGTATACATACAATTTACTTAATTCTAATATGGGTTGATTGGGTTATTCGGATTTCAGGTTAATCGGTTTAGGTTAGTCGGATTGTTGAGGTTTGAAAGTCTATTCGAAACCCGACCCGAATAAGAATCGGTTTTCGGGTCGTTCGAGTCGGCTTTCTTTGGGTACAGGCGAGATCGGGTCGGGCGAGTTAATTGGGTACAGATAAAATCAAAGGGCCTTATATGAACACCTCTTTTGTGTGAGTGTAGAGATGAAAAATAACGGTTTGAAATTCGGAACCGGCAACACTATCTTAACCAACCCGGTTGTCAAATCGTTTCAAATTGGTTCCATCCAACCTAAACTGAAGGTTTGAGATTCGTTTTTAACCCTATCCGGCAAAACCGATTTCAACCTGAACCAAACCGCTTTTAACCAAATTTAAAACCTGTTCCTTCCCTCACCCAAACTGGTTGCTAAAAGAACCGGTTTTGACTTTTGTTAACCTAACTCAAACCAGTTTCATAACTGGGTTTCAACCCATTTTATGCACATTTATACTTGGGGGTGTTTTTTACCCAAACCCGAATATCATAATTGAATCAAATCAACCTGAACCCGATTAAGAACTAATCCGAGCAGCCAAACCCGATTATTACATTAAACCAAACCCGATTTTTATAAGTGGTTTTGTATTTGGGTTGATTTTGTGAGAATCAGGTCAACCTAATTAATCGGTTTTGACTTTTGTTAACCTAACTCAAACCAGTTTTATAACTGGGTTTCAACCCATTTTATGCACATTTATACTTGGGGGTGTTTTTTACCCAAACTCGAATATCATAATTGAATCAAATCAACCTGAACCCGATTAAGAACTAATCCGAGCAGCCCAACCCGATTATTACACTAAACCAAACTTGATTTTTATAAATGTATTTGTATTTGGGTTGATTTTGTGAGAATCAGGTCAACCTAATTAATCTGAATCTTAGTTTTTGAAACATTCCAATATATATATATATATATATATATATATATATATATATATATATATATATATATATATATGTATGTTATGATAGCGTTTACAAGATTTAAAAATCATGGATTTCTAAACGGTATATTTTATTTTCGTAATTTCATTTTATACTGTGAGTTTTGAGAATAATAAAATTATAATGCTTTGAACAATTGAATATGCATAAAAAGTGAACGTAAATATGTGAAGCTTTCGGGTAAAGATAATAAATAAAATTTTATATTGATAACACATTTGTATCTCATACATGCATTTTGATCATATACATATTTTTTACACAAACAATTTGATATAACAAGTAATTTAAAGCCTAACGCTTTAGCCAAAATTTGATCACCAATTAACCTGACCCGAATATCTTGAAAACCGAAACCTGAAAACCGATTAAATATTACTTATTTGGTTTGGCTTACGGGTTGATTTCCTACACCAATAAACCAGACCCAATAAACCCGAAACCAAATAAAAGAAAACCGAATGATGTCACACGGGTGTATGTAAACAATCACACTATGAGAGGGCCAAGTTTAAGCTTGATCCCAGTAGGCAGGTATATTACCTTAGTCCCCCAAGTCTGAGGTGCATTAACTCTGCATTTTTGTTATGTGCAAGTGGTTATTGTGAATTATCATAAGTGGTGGATTCAATATTTTTCATTCATTCATTTATTATGTATAGATCCTAGAGACGGTATTGGTGGAGTTAATATTCATGTAATATATCATGTTAAATTGTAGAAAAACTAAAAAATTAGAGTTTAGCTAACAAACTAATATTTGCATAGATGTATTTAACAATATTTATGAAAAATAATATAGTATTAAGAGTCTATCAATAAAATTATATAAAATTTACAGAGTGTCAGATAACATATTGGTAGAAATAGATACTCAAAGGGAGATTCAATAGTAAATTTGCATAGATGTATTTAACCATATTTATGAAAAATAACATATTATTAAGAGTCTATCAATAAAATTATATAAAATTTACAGAGTGTGAGATAGCATATTGTAGAAATAGATATATCTAGTAGTAAAATGAATACCCTCTATCCATAAGATCGAGTCCTCAAATCCCGCAAGACACACGTATAGTTGGTTATAGAAGTAAACTATAAGTTATTTTAAAAACTAGTAGATATGGTTGTTATAATATGATTAGGATGTAATTAAATAATTATTACATAAATCATTGTCCGTGGCATTGCACTTCTCGCCAAAGTACAGTGGATGTTCACCGCATAACTGTGATGACAAAAGGGTGATTCGAGGATGCGTCAATGAGAGGGTGATGTCGCGAGTGTAGGGTGCGATAATACCCCCACTCAATTGCGGTGAGTACATGGTGGGAGGAGACCATTACATTTAAATCCCAAGACGGTTATTCTTTAAGGGTGCGTTCGTTTCATGGAATGGAATGGAATTCTGATGGAATTGGAATGTAGATTTCATTCCTTATGTTATTCGTTTCGTCAAAAGAAGGATTGGAATTGAATTTAAATCCTTCCAAATCCTTCAAATTAGAGGATTTGAAATCCTTCCAAACTTGGAGGGATTGTTTTAAAAACATCAGGAATTCATGGCAAATTACCATAATAACCTTATTGTGAAATAAAAACCCTAGAGAAGATGAGAATCGCAGATGGCTTCATTTTCGTAGAGCTGCTTCGTTCAGCACACAACACCGGCGCACAACACCTCATCTCCGGCGTAGATCTGAGCGAGAATCGTCGGTGTACAACACCTTCTCAGCTTCATCTCCTTGCCGGATTGCAGATCGGTGTTAAGGTATTGATATTATCTTGATGTTCTTCCGGTGATGTTTGAAATCTGCAACTATGATTTTTTAAGATTCAATGAAATAATGGATTCAAATGATTTTTATGATTTATTTATGATTCAAATGGGTTAGTGCTCTAGTGAAAGTTTGTGAAGGGAAAATATATTATAAGAACAGTGAAATGTGTTTATTTTTGTTGCTGGACTTACGAATTTCCTTGCTGGACTTACCAATTTTTGTTTATGTTCCTCAACTATTGGCATTCCACTTCTCCTAATACTAGCATGTATATGTGTACGGTGATGTATAAGCTTATGTTCACTGTCATAATTTGAACTAGAAGGATATTTCATCATGGATTTAGTAGTTGCCTTTTTAGAGACTTCATTTTGATGTCTCTCTTAATTCCCTTCAACAAGCAACAAAGAACATGTTAGTTACTTTGTCCAGTACAAAGTTTAAAAATAGATTATAAGCCTGCATTCATGAAATGCTATCATCCTTGGTAGGATGACAGGATTAGGAGTAATGGTCTAAGCAGCCCATTTAGGATAATACAAAATCGAATCGGGTAAAAGGTTGATTTTAACCCAGTTGAGATAAAACAAAACCAACCCATTTAACCACGTTTATTTAAGTAAAAGGGTCAATTCTGTTTGGAATAGAAACACAAAAATGTTAAAGAGATAAATTAACATCACAATTTTCATCCCTATAGATATCAATGCTCTTTGCTGATTTTTAAGACCACACTTATGCTATTATAAGTGCTATAGATATAGAACTGTGATGTTATAGTAGTTCATATATATAAATTGCTTTAGGTTATTACAAATAAGGATGATAATTGGTGCATGATATGAATTGGAGGTCAATTGTTAACCATAGGTGAATATATAAAATTATATAAATTGCTTTAGGTTATTACAAATATATAATGATTGAGGCTAAACGTAGCCTGCATAATTGGATTCACTATAGATTCAATATTTGTTTATTTGAGACCAATCACATGTAATTTGAGACATTAGCTATTGATTTCAGGTGGATTATTAGAAAATGACCCGAGTTAGTTTAACAACTCGCAATCGTAAACAAAAGAGAAGGGCATTGATTTTGCCATGGTGGAACCAACTCGTTACAACACTTTCTTTGCTTGTCCTTTCGGTTTACATGTTGATGATCAAATACATAATGGATAAACCACTTATTCGATATCGCTCATCAAAAATAGATCGATATTCAATCTTGTATAGACATGTTTATAAGAGTGACAGTATGGCTATATCCCAAATTAGGATGGATCTATCGTGTTTCATAAATTTGTGTGAGACACTAAAGAATTTTGGAGGATTAAAACCAAATAGGAATATGGACATTGATGAACAAGTAGCCATCTTCCTTCATATTATCGCTCATAATGTCAAGAATCGGGTCATGAGATGTCGTTTTCATCGTTCAGGAGACACTATTAGTAGGTGTGTCTCTCGAGTTTGCAATGCAGTGATTAGATTGCATATGCGTTTGCTCAAGAAACCCGAGCCTATTCCCGAGAATTATACCGACCAAAGATGGAAATGGTTCAAGGTATTATATAATCATCATAACCTTTTATGGTATAATTAGCTTAGGAATTAGAAATGTATTATAATACTTTTGTGTTGTTCGGTTGTTGAATTGTTTAGGAGCTCTAGATGGAACATACATAAAATGCTTAGTGCCTAATGAAGAGAAGCCTAAATACAGAACAAGAAAGGGAGAGATTGCTACAAACGTGTTAGGTGTGTGTTCACCAGATATGCAATTTATATTTGTGTTACCGGGTTGGGAAGGGTCGGCCGCTGATAGTAGAGTTCTACGAGATGCTATTGATAGGCCACATGGATTAAAAGTTCCAAAGCCGGGTATGTAAAATTTTATATAAATAATCATACATGCATATACAACCAAGTTAGTAATTTAAGTAGTTGGGTCTTTATTAACTATAATGTATTTTTAGGTTATTATTTGGTAGATGCGGGATACACAAACGGAGAAGGTTTTCTCGCCCCTTATAGAGGTCAAAGATATCACTTAAATGATTGGCGTAATGGACACCAACCCACTACGCCAAAAGAATTATTCAACATGAAACATTATTTGCAAGAAATGTTATCGAAAGATGTTTTGGTATTTTGAAGAAAAGATGGGGAATTTTGAGAGACCATTCATACTATCCTATTGACCAAAAAATAGGATCATAATGGCGTGTTGTCTCCTTCGTAATTTTATAAGGAGAGAAATGCCAATAGATCTATTTGAAGACGAAGACGAAGATGAAAATAAAAACGGAGACAGAGATGGAGAGGGGAATGGAGACGGAGAGGGAAACGAAGACGGAGATAATATAACTCAAATTGCAACGTCAAACAAGTGGACAATGTTTAGAAACAATCTAGCCCAAAGCATGATTGATTCTTGGAGTGCTACTAACTTATCATAAATATTTTACAAATACATGGATTATTAAACTATTGTTTGTTATGTTAACTTTTATGGATGGATATATTAATTGTTATATAATTGTTATGTGATTTACAGACATATTAATTGTTACACAGTTATTAGTTATTGTTGGATCTAGATTGTATAGGGCTAGATCATTTTTGTATAGGCTTAATACTTGAATCAAGTCTTGTAATTAATATTTGTAACAGTCAAAATATATATATATGTGTTTTGAATCTATAGGTTAACCCCATATATATGTTTGTTGATTTGTGACTTGACAGGGAAAAACAATATACTTGGACGAATTCCTGAAATTGACCAAGTGTAAGAAACATCTACGGATGAACATTATTGTTGATCCGTAGATATGTTTCTTACAAGATTAAATGACCAAGTGAATGTTCCTGCGGATGATCAAAGACAATGAAGTGAAGACTCCTACGGAAGAAGAATTTCCTACGGAAGAACAACACTCCTACGGAAGAGCAAATCATCTACGGAAGAACAAAAGTTCTGCGGACGACAAAGCTTCTGCGGAAGAACAATATACTTGTGCGATTGCTAATACCAAGAAGTCAAACAAGTCAACACAATCAATAACAAATCTCAAGAGATCCGGTGTTTCCTTAGCCGACTCAAATCATCTATAAATACGAGTCCTAGGTTTCACATCTCGAAGAACACAATCAATCAATAATACGGCTGTCGAGTTACATCATTGTGCAACCCTAACCGCCGTCACATCAACATTATTCGATTCACTGAATTCATTGTTCATAGTCATTCATTATTATTCTTTTGTAATCATTACTTTATAGTTAATGAAATACGTTTGAATAATTATTGATTTCGCAGTTATTGTGTTTCTGTGGTTGTGTTCATCATTAATCATTAAACCAATTAAACGTCAATTAGTGATAATTCCGCGATCATTAAATTGATTTATTTTAATACTGATAATTCATAAATTGAGATCCTTGGATTCACAGGTGGTATCAGAGCGTTGGTGCTCATTGATTTAGATCAATTGATCTATCAGTATTAAAATTGTTTAATTGATTTTCAAACAATTCAATCAACGACTGGTCATTCAGCAAGCACTCTCTCATTGCTTGTTTGATTTAGATCTATATTCAAATCAATTGAATACTAGATCTGGGTCTTTGATAGATCTGTCAATTTTAGCATTTAAGTTTTGATTCATCCGTTTGCATTAAACATGAGTACTTTTGGTGGAGGATCTTATCAACCGCTAAAGTTGGAAACCAAAGCTGATTTTAAATCCTGGAAGATCAAGTTCAGGAATCATGTGAACTACACAGATTCCGACTTGTGGGAGTCCATCACTCAAGGTCCTTATATTCCACCCACATTTGGGCCGGATTATAATGACAAGAATCAGCCAATCAGCACTAAGGACTTGCCACTGATGATGTCAAGAAGGTCAAAGTCAATATTAAAGCATACAGCTTGCTTAGTATGGCTTTGCTAGAAGAAATCTTGATCAGGTGCGAGAATTACAAAACAGCAAATTCCCTGTGGAAGATACTTCACACTCTCTGTGAAGGGAGTGATGAGATCAGAAGCATAAGGAAAGACACCCTTAGATCACAATATGAAACTTTTCATCATATTGAGGGTGAATCAATTCCTCAGCAACTCCATAGATTTATGCAACTTGTTACTGAGATGAACATCTTGGAGTTAAAAAATATACTACTGAGGAACTGAACAAGAAGATGCTCCACACTTTGCCTGAAAGTTGGAAGCGAACAGTCTCCATGTTCAAGAACACCATAGATCTCAAGACAACTGGTCTAGATACATTGGTTGCTAAGGTTGAAGCACTTGAACTAGATGAACAGTCAAGAAACAAGAGTGTGAGAACTCATGTCTCACCTTATCACTTCAAGGAAACCAAAAATGCTGGAAGTGCATTTATCTCTAACAATGAAGGTGATAACTCTTGTACTTTGAGTGATGATGAAGAAGAAGTAAGTTTTTATGCATCTAAACCCACTAAGAAATCATCTCAAAGTAAAAATCAAAAGAAAAAGGGAAGATCTGCAGAGATAAGAGAGACATCAGTAACTGCAAACTCTTCTCAACAGAACAAACAGTCAGAACCAATAACTGTGATATTGGATTCTGAAGAACAAAAAGCAGCCTTTGCAGCTTTTAGTTCTAGCTTTCAAGCATATCTTGGAAGTTATCTTACATCAGCAAACATCTGTCAGTAGGACTTGGAGGAACTCCCTCCTGATGTAGTAGAAGAAATGGATCTACAATGGCAGATGGCAATGATTGCTTACAGAGCTAAGCAATATCTGCGGAGAAATAAAAATCTGGCAGCAGCAAGCAAAACATCAAAGATTGGTGTTGATAAGTCAAAAGTCAGATGTTTCAAGTGCAATCTCTACGGTCACTTCTCTAGAGAATGCAACCAACAATCATCTCCGCAGTATCAGCAGCAACAAAATTAGCAGCAACAACAATATCAGAATCAGCAATCAACCTCTCAAAGATCTCTGCATAGACAACCTCAGCTAACATCCCCACCAGCCACAAATACATCAGCAGGACCAAGCAACTCTAAGGAGTCAGGGCTGATCATTCTTCAGGATGGAACATGTGACTGGAGTTTGTATGAGAAGGAAGTGATAGAGGAGAATCAAGCATTAATGGCGCATATGGAAAACAAAGTTCCTCCTATGGCCAGAGAGGTAAAAGACAGGTTATGTTCATCATCATGTGTTGAGGAAGTTGAATGATATAGAGTCCATGCTCAACAATTGGCTGATAAAGTAAAGGAAACTATGATTTTAAATGAATCACACTTAAGAGAACAAAAATTATATCAAATCAAAATCAGTTCTTTACAAAAAGATTTAGAAAAATATGTTTCTGAAAACTACAGCCTAAAAGCCCAAGTTGAGCATCTGACCACTTCCTTAACAAAATCCATGGCTGATCATGCATCCACTGAAGTGAAACTTCAGAAGTTTCAATTATCATCTCAACAATATGAGAAGTTGTTAAACTCTCATATTGAATCAAAGAACAGGTCCGGGTTGGGTTATAATGCTGTTGCACCACCTATTAATGATAACTACACACCTTTACCTGAAACAATGACTAACAATTTGTCAAATCATTTTGTGCAAAGCACCAAAATTGATATAAAAAACAGTCATACCAACAATAATGAAACTGAGATGAGTGAAACTGAATCTACTGAATCAGAATCACTTAAACATAATGAATCAGATTTTGATAAATATGATGACTTGGATGATTCTGATGAACATGATACTGATCAACTGAACATTGGTAAGAATGTTCAAGTTGAAACTGGTCTTTTGCGAGTTCTTGAAGAATCAAAGTTGCAGTACCCTCCAAAGCAACGAAACATGCTGAAGACTATTTGCAAGAGGATTGCTGAACTGAATGAAGGACTACAAGAACTGAATTTTCACAAGATTGATAGCTGCGGATCAAGCACTGAAGCACCTCTGTCATCTTCAGATAAAGGTAAGAAACAAACAACAAACAAGAATCCTCGGAAAGCACTAACTGAGGAATCCGTAGAACATTGCGGAAAAAGAAATCAGAAGAATCCGTAGAACATCTGTGGAAAAAGAATTCTAAAGAATCCGTAGAACATCTGCGGAAAGCAAAAGTTGCCAAGTCCGTAGATCATCTGCGGAAGGCAAAAACTACTGAATCCGCAGAAAAGCAACGGAAGAGAGAAACTGATTCTGCGGACGAGGTAAAAAGAGAGCTCAACAAATATGCACAGAAAAAGCTGAATATCAAGCAACAAAAGGAAGCCAAAGGCAAACAAGCAACAGCTGATGATGCTCCCAACAAAAACAAGAAGAAATCAACTGATGCTTCAGCAAGTGAGAAAAAGAACAAAAAGAAGGCTGAATTTGAAGAAACTTCAGAAAAATATTGCAAATGGTGTGATATGAAGAATCACAACACTGATGAATGCTATTTCAGCAGCTATTGTTCCATTTGCAATATGAACAATCACATGACAGATGATTGTTTCTTCAATAAACACTGTGCCATATGTGACAAAAATAACCATTTCACTCAGGAATGTTATTTTAATAAGAAGAACAAGAAAAAGAGCAAAAAGAAGTCACAAGTTTCATCATCCGAATCAGATTCTCAATCCTCGGTAAGTGACAAAGAGACAAATATTCAGAAAGAACAACTAAAGTCAAAGAAAAGACCATCTGTTGCAGACAAGACTTTGAAGAAAACACCAACACAAGCTAAGACACCTCACAAAAAGGTGGATCTGTCTGCTAAACAGACTGAAGTAATTGATGGTTTCTTTGACAACTTTGCAAAAGGAACTCCTGTGTCTCAATCAAAGCAGAAAGATGAAGAAACTTTCAAATCTACAGGATCCACTTCAAAGTTAAAATACCAACCAAAACAAGCTATGTTGAAGAAAGACTCAGACAAGCATGAAGACATCCAGAAACCTGACTCATCTTCAACAGAATCATCCTCACCACCATCAACTCAAAAAGAAACAACTAATACTGAAACTTCAAGATTAATTCATGAAGGAGTAACTATTGTTGACACATCTGGCAAACCCAAGACAATTAAGCCTTGGGTTGTCAATTCTAACTAATTTCTTTTTGTGTGCAGGAACAATCATGGAGAGCTGACAACAAGTGGTATGTTGACAGTGGTTGTTCCAGACATATGACAGGCAACTGTGCACTTCTCCATGACTTCAAACATAAACATGCCTCTTATGTGGCATTTGGTAAGGATAAGAAGGGAGGTAAAATTGTTGGTGAAGGAATAATAACTAATGGTGTTTTAACATTTGAAAAAGTAAATTACTGTGAAAATTTGCAGTATAATTTACTTAGTGTTTCCCAAATTTGTGATCAAAATTACTTAACACTATTTGATAACACTAACTGTTACATTCTTAAGCCAGGTTTTACAGTTCCAGCAGACTGGATCCTTCTTAAAGCATCAAGAAAAGGCAACACATATATCTTGGATATGAACAACACAACACTCACAAATCATGAGACATGCCTGCTGTCTAAATCTTTAGAAGATGAATCCTAACTGTGGCATAGAAGGCTTGTCCATTTCAATATGAAGAACATGAATAAATTGGTGAAAAATGACTCAGTCATTGGATTACCAAAGAAAGAATTTCATTGTTCTAATCATTGTTCTTCATGTTATAAAGGAAAACAACACAGAGTGTCTCATAAATCCAAAACAATTAACACTAACACTACACCACTCAAATTGCTTCACATGGACCTCTTTGGTCCAACCAATGTGCTGAGCATTGGAAAAAGGCAATATTGTTTGGTGATAGTAGATGATTTCACTAGATTCACATGGGTCTTTTTCTTAAAACATAAGAGTGAAACATCTGAAACATTAATGGACTTTGTGATTAAGATTGAGAATCAACTTGATTTAAAAGTTAAAATTTTTAGGAGTGATAATGGAACTGAATTTGTTAATGCTGATTTGGATTCTTTTTGCAGAAATAAAGGGATAGCAAGACAATTTAGTGCCCCAAGAACTCCACAACAAAATGGAGTGGCTGAAAGAAGAAATAGAACACTCATAGAAGCAGCCAGAACTATGCTAGCTGATTCTCAGCTGCCCATTACCTTCTGGGCAGAAGCTGTGAATACAGCTTGCAATGTTCAAAATAGAACATTAATTGTCAAAGAACATAATAAAACACCTTATGAACTCTTATTTAAAAGAAAACCTTTTATAGGATATCTTAGAGCTTTTGGGTGTCATGTGTCTGTTTTGAATACTAAAGAATAATTGGGAAAATTTTCTGAAAAAGCCTATGATGGTTTCTTTGTTGGATATTCATCCACTTCTAAATCATATAGAGTCTATATTCCAAAACATAACATAGTTGAAGAGACTCCCAATGTTTCTTTTGATGAATACATGTTTACAACACATGTAAAAGGATCATCTTGGTTATTTGATATAGATGCATTAACTGAATCATTTAACACTGGTTATCTGATCAATGCAGGTGCTGCGGATACATGTTATCCCTTTGTGCCTCCAAGTTTGAATGAAGTGCCTCTAACAGCTGATCCACCAAGGGCACAAGTTTCATCTGGACCACAACAAGAATCAAGTCAGCAGAATGAAGCTACATCCGGAGAAGCAAACTCTTCATCCCCAGCCCATGTAACTACATCAGCAGATGTTCCCTCATCCGTAGATTTAAATACTGATGCAACTACTGATCCTAGGGATGGAGAGGATGTAGTGATTCAACAACACTTGCCAGCTGACCAACATTGTTCATCCGTGGATGGTGATGTATCTCCTACGGAAGTACAAAATGCCTCCGTAGATGTTGCAGTTACTCCTGCGGAAGAACAAAATGCTGCTTCCGTAGAACTTCCTGCGGAAGAAGACAACCCAGCAGCAACTCATACACAAGCTGATCCAAATGACCATGAGCCTTTTAATTACTTCATCAACTCAACTCAGCTGACTCCATCTACTTCAATGGGTTTCTCAAACTTAGACTCCACAGTTCCAGTTGATGCTGTCTCAACAAGTAGAATTCACAAGTCTCATCTAACAGACAATATCATTGGAGACCTGAATGCACGAACTACAAGGAGCAAAGAAGGCGTGGCAAACATTTGTTTGTTCACCTGCTTTTTGTCCCAAATAGTTCCTGCAAACATTACAGCTGCTCTAAAGGACAACAGTTGGATTGAGGCCATGCAAGAGGAACTACAACAATTCAGAAAACAGAAAGTGTGGACTCTTGTAGACTTGCCTACGGGTCAACATCCAATTGGAACAAGGTGGCTATTCAAAAACAAGCTGGATGACAGAGGTATCATAGTGAGAAACAAGGCTAGGCTTATTGCTCAAGGATATACTCAGGAAGAGGGAATAGACTATGATGAAGTCTTTGCCCCAGTTGCCAGGATTGAAGCTATAAGGGTTTTCCTAGCCTATGCCTCCTTCAAGAGGTTCACAGTCTATCAAATGGATGTGAAGTGTGCTTTCCTTTATGGAAAAATTGATGAAGAAGTCTATGTGGCTCAACCCCCTGGATTTGAAGACCCTGATTATCCACATAGAGTATACAAGCTTGACAAGGCTTTGTATGGTCTTCATCAAGCACCCAGAAAGTGGTATGACACACTATCATCCTTCCTGCTGAAGAATGGCTACAAGAGGGGAACAATTGATCAGACACTCTTCCTCAAACATGAACATCAAGATCTTTTGGTGGTTCAAATATATATTGATGACATAATATTTGGATCAACCAACAAGAAGCTGTGCCAAAGCTTTGAAGACTTAATGAAATCTGAATTTCAGATGAGCTCCATGGGAGAATTGACATTCTTCCTTGGCTTACAAGTTCATCAGAAACCAGATGGCATTTTCATCAATCAAGAGAAGTACATTCATCAAATTTTGAAGAAGTACAATCTTGCTGATTCCACTTCATGCAAGACACCAGCATCAACAATAGACAAGATTGTGCCTGACCCTGCTGGAAAATCCGTAGATCAAAGATTGTATAGATCAATGATCGATTCCTTAATGTACTTAACTGCCAGTAGACCTGACATCATGTTTGCTGTTTGTGTTTGTGCCAGGTATCAATCAGACCCAAAGGAGTCCCATCTGAATGCTGTGAAGAGGATTTTCAAATATCTGAAAGGCAAACCTGCATTGGGACTTTGGTATCCCAAAGATGGAGATTTTAGCCTCTACTCCTATTCAGATAGTGACTATGGAGGGTGCAACAACAACAGAAAATCCACAACTGGTGGATGTCAGTTTCTAGGACCAAGACTTGTTTCATGGCAGTGCAAGAAGCAAACAAATATATCTGTATCCATAGCTGAAGTAGAGTACATAGCTGCTTTAGCAGGTTGCTCTCAAGTACTTTGGTTGCAGAACCAATTACTTGATTATGGTTACAATTTCCTTCATACACCAATTCATATTGATAATTCAGCTGCTATGTTTATAACTGCTAACCCAGTTCAACATAGTAAAACAAAACACATTGAAATCAGATACCATTTTCTGAGAGATTGCTCTGAAAAGGGTCTAATTAAGTTAGTCAAAGTGGACACAACAAATCAGCTTGCTAATTTGTTCACTAAAGCATTTGATTCTGTTAGGTTTAATTTTCTGATAGAATCTTTGGGGATGATTAGCTTAGAATAAATCAACAAAAGCATATGACTGACTTTGTGCAGAGTAATAGTTAAGGATAAATTAAGTGTCTGATAGAACATCTATACATGCATTATATAAGGGAAATGATAGTAGACTATAATTGGTTATTAAACAAAACCTCAATCTGACTTATATCATACTGATATGTGAGTAGGTTCATCTTGAGTGGAAACAAAGCTAAGAGCATGCCCAACTAAAAGATTCAGGTAACTGTCTGTGAGGATTCCATTTGAGAATCAGGAAGGTATGTTCTCTCCTGATGTGATCAAATCACTTACACAAGCACACTATGTAAAATACTTTATAATCTTCTATCTTTGCAATGTCATATTCCCTCTGTTTTGTGTAAACAAAGACCTGGGGATATGATCCAAGAGTATGATCTTCATTCTCCCTCTGTTTTGTGTCAACAAAGACCTGGGTTAAAGTTCACCTCTGTTTTACGAAAGTAAAGACCTGGTGACTATGAAGATCCTATTTCAGCTCTAAAAAGGAATCACTTGTGATCCATTGTACATCAAGTCAAAGAGCTTCAACATCAAAGCATTAATGAGACTGTAAATATGTCTCAAGATAGAACTTATAACTTAATGTACATAGTCATTAAGTGTGAAATGTAGTGATTTGCCTCACCTACGGAAAACATACTCTAATGATAATTGAATGTGGGACTCATGATTGTTACTGATTAACAAACTTCACAACATGATAAATAGCATGCCTAGTTGATACAATACTCATGTTTGAATTTCAATGGATCTATATACTTACAATCAGGTAGAGGTGCACAAACCAGTTTTTTTTTCCGAACCGGGTTTGGGTTGGAACCGGTTCGGGTTTGGTCAACACGATCAGGCCCGGTTTTTGACCAAGAACCGGTTCGGGTTGGAACCGGTTTTCAAGCCTGAAAAACCCAACCCGGTTGGAACCGGTCCGGGTTGGAACCGAACCGGGTCGGGTTCCAGAACCGGTTTTCCAAACCCGGTTTTTATTTTTTTTTAACTCTTTAAATTATATACAAATTAATTATAAATTTTGATTTATTAATTTAATAAAATTAATAAATTCATAATACAAATAAAAATTAATTAAACGTAAATAATAAAATTCATAATACAAATAAAAATTACATTAATTCATAAAAGTAAACAATTAATTCATTACGAAAAATAAACAATAAAAATTACATTAAAATTAAACCAAAGAAAACAAAATATCCATATTACGAATACAAGTTTGTCTAATTTAATCGTCTTCGTCGGTTTGTGTGCCAATGCGTTGAGACAAATCATAAGCGAGTTCTTCGTCGGATAGCGGTGAGGATCGTCCGGTTTGTACCTCGTGCTCGTGTATTTCTTCTTCAATCGGTGTTTCTTCTTCAAGGTTTGATATGTGTTATCTTCGTTCGGCCGCATCTAAGTGGTCCTTTAAACAAATACACATCTCTAGCGATGTTGGAGTTAACCTTGTTCTTCTAATCGATAAAACCCTGCCACTAACAAAAAATGCAGACTCCGAAGCTACCGTGGAAGCTTGGACGGTTAGTAAATCACGTGCCATGGCGGCTAGGACCGGAAATTGTGATTCCTTTCCTTTCCACCATGTCAGAATATCAAATTTCAAGAATTCATCGGGAGACATAGTGGCTAAAAATCGGTTCCCATATACCTCCCGAGTTCGCTACTTGGGGTGTTACCCCTCTGACGTTTACTGTTTTCATTTCTCAAAGTATTATATAAACTAATCATCGGGTCTCTACTTGAGCTCGACGAACTCGATTCCACGTTCGAAGGTCGGTGGATGTTTGATGTTGCACCATATTTTTCAACATAAACATTAAACAATTTTTTAAAAATTTCATTAAATGTTTGTTTTGTATTAACATTAAAAATGGATCAAAATCATGTAAATCTAAATCATAAGTTATCTCATCTATTAAAGTTTCTACCCCCGAAACATTTAAACACGGGTCTAGTGCGGCGGAACACGTAAAAACCGGGGGTAGTTCAATGAAATATTTTTTAAAATTTTTCTTTCATCGGCGCTACCATTGCTGAAAACATTTCGTTTCTTTCTTCATATTCACTTAATTTATGGGTCATTAAATAAATTTGATGAAGTGTTAGACAACTTGTCGGATAATAAACCCCCGACAATTTTGTAGTTGCGTTTTTAAAAAGCTCTAAAAATTGAGTTATTTCTTGAATATATTCCCAACCCTCTAACGGAAACGGAACAACCCGACCCCGCATCGCAAGACCATCGTGGAAAACATAAAGCGTTTCTTTTTGACGCAAAGCACTATTAAACATTTTTCAAGTAGAATTCCATCTAGTCGGGACATCCCAATTTGGTCCTAAACAAATGGAATTCGTATCATGACACGTTTTTCTATAATTAACATATCTTTTTCTACTAGTTTTAAAAACGTCACGTAACATATTTTTGAAAGACGTTTTAAAATCTTCAACTTCAGGAACGCCAAGACCATCTTGCATAACTAAATTAATAATATGTGCAACACATCTTGAATGAAAAAATACGCCGTCACAAACCGGTTTATATTTTATTTTAATTTTTCAATGACGGATGTGTTGTTCGAGGCGTTATCAAATGACATTGAAAAAATTTTGTTTTCTAATTTATATGTTTTGATTACATAGTCTAAAATTTGAAATAGGTTATCACCGGTATGCGGATATCCAAATAATTCAAACGCAATCATACGTTTCATCATTTGCCACGAACTTGGATCTATCCAATGGGCCGTGACGCAAAGGTACGATTCCGGTAAACCGTGTGGGGCGGACCAAACGTCGGTAGTTAAGTTCACACCGGTTTGTAAATTTTCAAATAAAACCTTTAAATCATTTTTTGCTTGTTTCCAAAGATTTAAACAATCACGTCTAAGAGTGGTGCGACTTACGTGAGTGTAGCGTGGTTGAAGAGTTTCTTGAATCAATTTTGTTAACTGAGGGTTGTCGAAGTGATCGAACGGTAATCCTTCTTGAATTACAAACTTTGCCATTCTATCTCGAACCATATCTACGTTGAAGTTCCATAAACCACCATCGTTTCCGATTGATGTTTTCCCTTGACTCGGTGTACTTTTCAAAGACTTGCACCATTTGGTCATATGATTTCTCAAAGTCGAGTTTGAATCCGACTTGAAAAACGAACCACAAGCCTTGCATCAAGCTTTATGTTGACCATTCGACATTTCGCATAAGTCGAAATTACACCAAATCTCTTGGTTTCTCGTTGTTGAAAGAATTCTAACAACGGTAGCGGCACTTGAGGATCCACCGGTTGGAACCGAAGATTCAGAAGCCATAATTCAAGAGATTGAGAGAATAGAAAGTTGAGAGTGAGGAGCGTTTTTGCGTTTTTAAGCACGTTTTTGAGCGTTTTTGAAGTTTTGAGTGTTGTGACTAAACCATTACACCCACTACCTATTTATACTATCATATAAGAGCAAAATGGTCCAAAAAATATGGAAAAAACGGTCAAAAAATAGCTCCCAACGGCTATATAGCCGTTTTTAAACGGTAAAAAAAAACGGTCCGAACCGGTTCCGAACCGGGTTTTTTGAACCGGTTTCCAAACCGGGTTGGATCAAAACCGGTTCCAAACCGGTTTGGGTGAAAAAAATCGAAACCGGTCCCGAACCGGTGGATTTTTTCGGGTTGGAACCGGTTTGGGGTAATACCGGGTTCAAACCGGGTCGGGTCCGGGTCGGGTTGTCGGGTCGGGTCGGGGAACCGGGTTTGGTGTGCACCTCTACAATCAGGTGTGTATTGAATCAACTAATCAACATCAGCAGAAGCCAAGTTATAGTATGATCCCTATATATATATGCATGCATGTAATTGTTTAAGCCAGATGTTTAATTTGTCCACTTAACTAATTTTCTCACTTAGACTGTCATATGCCTTTCATGCCTGTTTACAATTTAAATTTATGATAAATGCAACAGTCTCACATTAATCACAAATTTAGGGAGAGTAGTTCATGCATGAAAAACAATAAAAAGCTGATAATTGATTTAATTTACTTTGAAGGAATTGGAACTTGAGCACTAACTTGAATGCAGGATACAGGACACTTGCTTTCTTGTACTCAATTGCCATGCAAATGAAGTCAACAATGTCCAACATCAACAATTGAGTCTACTCAGTAGACATCATACATTTAAAGTTTTTAAAACTTTAAGTTCCGAAGAAGTTTCAGTAATACTTCTCATCCGTAGAAGTAACAGCGAAATTTCTGCATCCGCAGAAGTCTCAGTAATACCTCATCCGTAGAAGTATTGTGTGATTTCTGATTCAGCAGCAAAACAAATGCATTGTTTGAACTCATACATCCGCAGATGTTAAGACATCCGCAGATGTTAAGGTTCCGCAGATGTTAGGACATCCGCAGATGTTAAGGTTCCGCAGATGTTCTGCGGAAGAAATAATGCATTCTCAATAAACTTGGTATGCGGAAAGGAATAAATGGGAGTGGGCCCAACATAATTAATAAAAGAAATTAATGTGTTCGCCTATAAATAAGGTTTCTGACTCTTAGAATTCATTTTTACAGAGCACTTTTTCACTTTTAACCTAGAAAATCGCCCATTTTCCCTCTTTCAAAATTTCAAAAAATCCGTTCCAAGAACACATTATCAACATTATCCAGTAATCATTACCGTTACTGCGAAGGTAAATCATGTCCTAAACATCAGTACGGAACTGGTTAATCGGTTATTGCCATTACAACAATTCAACTGCATGTATTCTAACTCGATTTTCTTTACAGATGGATAATAGATTTGCTAAAGAACACAATGTGTGCGCGTTCTTAAACGCTGATGATCCTGCAGCGGAAGGATGTCGAGATATCATAAGATATCTTCGACGATCCAGGCTCTTCTACGCCTTGACGGCCGAGCCTGTGATCCATCAGGCGCACATAATCGACTTCTGGAACTCAGCACGAGTTGAAGAATAAGGTGATGAGGAAGTGATTGTGGCTGAGATTCTGAATGAGCGTCTTCGAATCACTGAAAGCACCATACAAAGATGTCTAGAACTGGGAGATAGAGAGATAGGGCACCCCGATGTATTCGAGAATGAATACATTGAGAAAATATTCAACCTGATGTGGTATGATGGTGATTACGAGAAAGGGGAGATCAAAAAGGGTAGGCTGTGCAAACCGTACAGATTTTTATGCCATTCCTACCTAAAGTGCATGTCAAACAGGAAGTCGGGGCTCGACAGATTCTCTCGGCACATATCATCTGGAATCATTGGGATATTCGAGGGGAGAACTTATAACTACGCCAAATACATCTTCAACTGTCTGAGTGAACAAGTCAAACTTCAGAAGAATGACAAGATGTACATGTTCCCAAGATTCTACAACTTGTGATCAACTCAGAACTTCCAAGACTGAACAGAGTTGGAGATGTGTTTGTTCAAGCACACTTGAGCAAATCAGTGCTGAACAAACTCAGTGGGAAGTACCAGGGTAGGGACATGCCAATGTTCGCCCATGTAGTGGATGCCCAAGCAGACCTGCCATAAGAGTTGGCTTGGGCAGATGAAGCAGAGTCATCTGCTGATTCTGCACAAGCAGCTCACTCACCACTCCAAACACCACCATACCAACACCACTCACCAATCCAAACTCCACCACTCCAACATGAATCACCTAGCCAAACACCCCCTCAACAATCACAATCACCAGGAAGCATCAACACCCAACCGATATCCCCAATTCATCACCATCAATCACCTCTACTAATATACTCATCTTCCACCAAAAATACTCAGCCAATATCTCCAGTCCAACAACAATCATCATCATCTTCTCAGTCATCATCACATCACACTCAACCTTTCTCTCCATAACAAATTCAATCCCCTGTACAACCACCACCAGAATCACTAAAACATCCATCACCGGAAAGTGCTGGGACTGAAACATTTGAGATAACTGAGTCTGTACACTCTGTACACTCAGGAGACACTGAGATATTATCTCATGCTAGCACTGTTCCTTTCTCACCCACACACACAGAAGAACAAGTGTCACCAGCACATACTGAGCCCATACCTTCATTGAAAGATGAACAAATTGCTGATGAACACGAGGAAGTACAAGGATCTGCTCAGGATGTCATTGCATACCATGAAGATGACTTGAGTGACAGTGACATTCCTGTGAGTAAAAGCTTTTTGGTTGCTGAGTACACAAGTTAGTACTCAAATCAAATAAGCGAAAACAAAGAATTCAGGAGCTGAAAGGTGTAATTCAAGAAAAAGATTAAGAGCTGATGAAGAAAGATGCAAGTTTAAAAAGGCTGAGAGAAGATGCTCTAAGAAACAATGAAGTTATTGATGCATTGTTGCAAAGACAACAAGAGTTGGAGGCATCTTTAAAAATTGAGCAAAACGAAAAGGCTGAGCAAATAAAACAAAAAGATGAAGAGATAGAAAAGCTGAAAAGAAAACTCTCAGCTCTGAAAACAAAAGAGGCTTCAAGTGCTGATCAACCAAAACAGTCGGGTGAAGCTTCTAAGCAACTAATTCCATACACCCGGAAAAGAAAATACTTTGGAGCACTCCAAAAGAAACCTGAAGATGAAAGCTTACCAAAAGACAAAAACTTCCATCCCCTGCACCTACACCTTCAGTAGATGTGACTACTGTGAAGGTATCATCCGGGGATGATAATGATAGTGAGAAAGAGTGGGAGGAGTTGACAAGAATGGAATCCCCCACTGGTGAAAAGGGAGGAAAGGCCGATGACCTTCTAACAACAGCAGACATCATGGAAGAGAGGCCTGATTCTAGCATGTTTATGACCCTTATCAACCATGGTTTTCCATATGACATGGTTGAGAGGATGAACACATCTGAAATGAAGAATGCACTGAAAGAATTTGAGTTTGCAAGGTTCATAATCTCAAACTATGATTATGAAGCCTTTACTATATTTCAGTCATTGGAGAAGATCAAAAAGGATCTGGGCCACTGTGACACAGCCAAACTTACCAAGTATAATATGACTTGTTGGTTACAGGGCCACAACTACAAACCGCATGAGCTTAAAGGAAGAACCACTGGAGAATTGCGGAGGATGATGGATCATGTAATGAAGGTGGAATTGGAAACAGGTGTCAAATTCAGAACCACAGCTCCTCATCCAACTGATGACAAACAAAGCAAACTATCAGCTGATCCAATAACCGTGGAACCCAAGGATCAGCATAAAGCAAAGGATAAGCTCATCAAGGAACCAAGGGAAGTCATCCCAGGCAAAGTATGGCCCCTTGGTACCACTGTTAGAGAAATCACTGATCAGAAGTCCACTCTGATTCAGTTGTTTGATCATCTCACAACTCCCAGCTCAGCTGAAGAAAATAAGATCATGGCATGGAAATATGATCAAGAGTGGGATTGTGTAGTGATCAAACGAACATCAGGAAGAGTTGAATACTTCCATGATGTGTTTTCAGTTCTCTGCCTTCCTGAGAATGATCTAAAGGACCTGCAAAGCCTTACCATGACAAATTATCCAATACTTCCAAGGGGCAGGGACTTCTCAAGCAGAGTGGGTCAACTGAAAACAAAATTCAAAGATGATGTGATAATAGGAGCTAAGAGAGATGATGATGAGCACAGAAGAAGAATTCAAGGGCTGAAAAGATACAAGTCCAATGCCTCTGAATCAGTAGATGATGAATTCCTAAAGATGGTTGGCTATAACAACAGAACATCAGCAGCGATCAAGCACATTGAAGGGACTCAATACACACTCCCTATCACTAAATGGGGATATGTAGAGAGGACAAAAGAACTGGTGCTGATGAGGAATGCAGAGAACAAACGAGCTGAAAAGATCAGGATCTTTGATCCTGCGGAAATCAAGTTGCTTCATCCAAGCTACACTTCCTACCTTCATGACAAATTCTTTCCGAAGCTGAGTGATGAAGCAGCTCAAAATGATCTGTTCCTGCATGTTCACATGATACAAGTGATTGACAAACTTCATGCAAAGGCCTACAAACGACGCAGACACAATGCAGGCTTGCTGAAGGGAACAGAGTATGCTGAAGTCACAGAACTTCGCCTCTCCGAACAAGATGAACTTGAAGTAGTGAAGAATGACAGAGTCTTGGAGACTCTCACTACAGAGGAGGATGTTCTAGGACTTGGCTTCGAGACTCTGAAGAAGATCAGCAAAATGGAGATCAAATACAAGTATGATGATCAAAAGGCAGCTGTATCTTACTTCTACAACAAAATCATATCAAGAGTCAAGGAGTTTGCTGTTTTGAAGGATTGATTACAAGGAGCTAAGCCTAAGGGGGAGTATTGTTGGATCTAGATTGTATAGGGCTAGATCATTTTTGTATAGGCTTAGTACTTGAATCAAGTCTTGTAATTAATATTTGTAACAGTCAAAATATATATATATATGTGCTTTGAATCTATAGGTTAACCCCATATATATGTGTGTTGATTTGTGACTTGACAGGGAAAAACAATATACTTGGACGAATTCCTGAAATTGACCAAGTGTAAGAAACATCTACGGATGAACATTATTGTTGATCCGTAGATATGTTTCTTACAAGATTAAATGACCAAGTGAATGTTCCTGCGGATGATCAAGGACAATGAAGTGAAGACTCCTACGGAAGAAGAATTTCCTACGGAAGAACAACACTCCTACGGAAGAGCAAATCATCTACGGAAGAACTGCGGAAGAACAATATACTTGTGCGATTGCTAATACCAAGAAGTCAAACAAGTCAACACAATCAATAACAAATCCCGAGAGATCCGGTGTTTCCTTAGCCGACTCAAATCATCTATAAATACGAGTCCTAGGTTTCACATCTCGAAGAACACAATCAATCAATAATACGGTTGTCGAGTTACATCATTGTGCAACCCTAACCGCCGTCACATCAACATTATTCGATTCACTGAATTCGTTGTTCATAGTCATTCATTATTATTCTTTTGTAATCATTACTTTATAGTTAATGAAATACGTTTGAATAATTATTGATTTCGCAGTTATTGTGTTTCTGTGGTTGTGTTCATCATTAATCATTAAACCAATTAAACGTCAATTAGTGATAATTCCACGATCATTAAATTGATTTATTTTAATACTGATAATTCATAAATTGAGATCCTTGGATTCACAGTTATGCTATTTTTGCTGGTTCAAAATTTTACAGGAATGTCGACCAACAATAGAAATTATCGAGTGTGGTCTGATTATGAAGATGATAAGCTTGTTGAAGCTTTAGTAAACATGACTAACACCGGAAAGTTTAAATCTGATAACGGCTTTAGAACAGGATATTTAAAACATTTGGAAGCGTCCTTATAAGAATCACTTCCGGACTCGGGCATTTTGGGTAAACCCCATATTGAGTCAAGGATCAAAACAATGAAAAATGACTGGTCAACTGTTTCTGATATGCTAAAAGCTAGCGGATTTAGGTATGATAAAGAAACAAATAGTGTCGCTGCTGATACTGGAGTATGAGAATCATACCTTGAGGTACGCACTAGCATCTGAATTGTATTATGATTATGTATAATTCTGTTTTAGTTCAAAAAGCCTGTTTAGCCATTGCTAGGTATAATTTTGTTGGAGTAAGTAATAAAAGGGGTGCATTAGTATAATTTTAAATGGGTCATATCTAAATTGAGGTAAAAAGAAAACGGGTCAAATGATTCAGAGTGGCCTAAGCCTATTTATTATGTTTAGAAATTATTGATGAAAAACATGTTTGAAAAGATAATTGAAAGACGCTTCTATTTATTATGGATAGTAATATAAATTTTAACATATGTTCTATTAATATTAATAGCATGCATAGTAATTAAATTAATAATAATATAAATTTTAATATATTTCTTATTATGTGAAACAGAAGAATCGACATGCAGGTAAATGGAAAGCAAAAAAGCTTCCTCACTATGAAGATATGTGTGTTATATTTGGTAAAGACCGAGCTCAGGGTAACAAAGCCAAAACCGTGGTTGAGATGGAAGAAGATGTGAACGTGGCAGAAGAAGAGCACCAAGTAAATGAGGAATCTGATGAAATTAGCCATAGCGTTGGTACAGATGCAAGTTTTCAACTTGAAGAAACTTCAGGTGTACGTGGAAAGAAGAGAAAATGTGCGAGGCAAGTAGATCCTTTGGTTCGGAGTTTTAGTGATGCAGTTGTTTTATTTGCCGACCGCCTTAAGGAAACTTCAGCTGAACTAAGTGAAGATATAAAGTTTGAACTTGACATAAAAAAGAAAACTTTATTGATGCCCGAAGAGCTATCGAAAATGACATCTTTATCTCAATTGAAAAAGTTTCAAGCAATTGAAAATATTAAAGATGATCAGATTAGGGTGATGACCTTTTGAAGCTTGGGTGAAGAGGAAAGGGAGGCTTGGATCAGGTTTTGTTTTCGAGTTAAGTTTGGCTAAAAAAAGTTGGTTTAAGAATTTGTAGACTTGTTTTGGTCGTATGTTTAACTACTTATGGTCGTATCTTGACTTGAACTACATGTTTATGTCGTATGTTTAAATTTTGTAGTTATGTTTAAAAACTTTTTTTAGGGGTGGGGTACGAGTAGTGATGACATGTATTTGTTTGAAAGAAAAAAAAATTGAGAGGTGGGGGTGGGGGTGGGGGTGGTGGGTGGGGTTGGGGTTAGGGGTGGGGTTGGGGTCGGGGTGGGGGTCGGGGTCGGGGTCGGGGTCGTCACTATTTATTTTTGTATTTTGAGCAATATTGGAAATTATATGTAGACTTGTTTGATTTAAAGGGTAATTATGTCATTTTAAAATTTTAAATTCCAATTCCATTCATAATTATACAACCGAACACATTATGAGATTTAAGTAGGATTTTTTAGATTCCAATTCAAATTCATTTTCAATTCCATTCAATTTAAATTCCATTTTCAATTTAAATTCCATTCCATTCTTTGAAACGAATGCTACCTAAGTGTCCCAATGTAACATGCAAGTAGTAAAATGTATCTCATTCACTAAAAGATCAAAAATTACCTTTTAAGTTTAAAATAAAGTTAAATAAATTTATTCGACACCAACTTCAAGACATACCCGTTATGCTCCCTCGCATTAACTCACTCCCAGATCTTCAATCAAAATCTCAAGAAACCAATTCTTGAAACCTTTTCATCTTTCGAACCCATGATTCCTTCACACTTCTACCTTTTATTCATTGCAATTCTACTAATCAAAACCACAAATCTAGCAGCTCAATCACCCCCCAAAAACACCTCAATTTCACCACCATTTCTCGACTCAATTCTCCAAGATTACGCCTTCAGATCACTCCCCCGGCACCGGCCGATCACCGGCGTCATCTACGACGGCAATGTCGACGGTGAACTCGCCGGAATCACCGTCTCCTCCGTCCGCCTTAGGAGCGGTGGCCTGAGGAGAAAAGGGTTTCATGGGTTCAAAGAGTTTGATATTCCGGTGGGTGTGTTTGAATCTCCGTTTGTCACTAGGGTGGTTTTAGTGTACCAAAATTTGGGAAATTGGTCGTCGGTTTTCTACCCTTTGCCGGGGTATGTGTATCTATCGCCGGTGGTGGGTTTATTGGCGTATAATGCATCGTATTTGACGGATAAAGTGTCGCCGGAGGTGGGTTTCCGATCGCCGGAGCTGGATCTCCGGTCATCGGAGGATCCCATATTGATAAAGTTTGAATCTTTGGGGGTTTTGGGAGATGGGGTGTTGGCAAAATGTGTTGTTTTTGATTTGTTTGGTGGGGTGGAGTTCGGTCGTGTGGTGAATGGGAGTGTGTGTTCGAGTGTGAAACAGGGGCATTTTGGAGTGGTGGTTGAGGACGGTGGTCCGGCGACGGTGCCGGAGGATCCGATTGCGGTGGGTGGTGGTGGTGGTGGAGGGGGTGGTGGTGGTGGTGGAGGGGGTGGTGGATGGTGGGTGGGTGGGGTGGTGGGAGGGGTGTTTGTGGTGGTGGTGGTGACGGTGGTGATGGTGGTGGTGGTGTGGGTGGTGCGACGGTGGATGCGGCGGAGGAGGGTGGAGATGATGGAGTGTGTGGCGGAGGGTGGTGGTCCGTTGGCGCTGGCTGCCGTGGGTAGTGGTTTGATGCCGGTGGCGATGGAGACTCGAACGAAACCAATTTTGGAGAATGAATATGTAACTATGTAAGCTAGTTTTTATTATTTTCTTGTTTTTCATTGTTTACTTTTTGAAATTATTTCATATTATTGTTTCAAAATAAATTGATAATGTAATTTCTTTGTCTTTTTTTTATATTATGTATATTTATAATTTGGCTTAAGATAATAATGAAAGCAATAGTTTTCTTTAAACGGCAATAAAGCAGTAGTTGTATAAAAACATTATGCATGTCATGGTACAAATGGTATTTAAGTTGTTAACCTAGTAGAGAGGGTCAAAAACTTTTTGAAGAAGAACATAGTTCATAAATTGACAACAATTAATTTTAGATTTGTTATTGTACATAATGGGTTCATGGTTCATAATGATCAACTTTGTTTGGTGGATGTGAGTATTTATAACATGAATAATAATTGATAAATTAAATTTGTAGATTCTATAACTAATGAGTTGAAATCATAAATGATTTGTGGTATTTTACATAAAGTGATCCTAGTGCACGTTTAAAGAGACTTCATCTTCAACAAATATTCACCCTTGGTAAATTTTATAAACAAACTTATATATGATTATCGGTGCATACACAATCACATATTGTGAGATGCATTCATTAACTTTATAACAATAAAAATCTAAACACGTGATACAAAAACTAAATATAGGTATTCATATGTTAATATTCTGCATTCTTTGCATTCTCCGATCCAGTGGCGGAGCTTGACCACTCCCGAAGGGGGGGCGGGGGCGAAAATAATTTTTATTAGGGGGGGCGAACTCGAGTTTTATATGAAAATTTACACTACCGAGCCAAAAATTTACACCACCGGACTAAAGTTTAACACTACCGACGAAAAAAAGAGGGCCCCCCCGGTCCTAACTATGCTCCGCCAATGCTCCGATCATAAAAAAATGGACTCTAAATGAGATGCAATGAATCAATAAACCTTAAACTAAAGAATTACGGTCCTCGGTCGATGTTACGGTCAGACCATGCTTCGACCACTCAAAGGACATTTGAACAATCAAAAGTAGAAAAAAGTTATCTCATATAAATTATATTAAAGTTTTATAAAAAGTACAAATCTTAACTGATCATTAAAACAAGTTTTATAATTATGAGAAGTTCTATCAAAAGAAGTCTTTATAATTTTTTTTATATTATAAAACTAGTAGAATCTTAATATACTAACGCTGGTTATTTCTCATGGTGTGGAAATTCTTTTAAAATCATATACACCTGGACACACCTTGTTGTCTACATAAACTCACCATTTTGTGATAATCTTTGCATTAATAGCTTAATTACACGCTTAATATATGTCCAACCTACATAAAATATTTAAAAGTACTTCTTAAAGTGTGGCCAAATTCGAAACTTTTTTAAAATTTTCCATTAAATGATTTGGCAAAATGTTTGTGAAAAACAAATGATAACGATTAAAAAACGAGGATTTAGTCTAAATGGGTTTGGATCAGTTTTAGGTTAAACCCGAGAATACTATAACTAAGTGCTCAGTTTTTGTGCCAGTCTGATGTATATACGGTTGACGCACTTTACCCATTTATTTTAATTTTTGAAATTGTTTATATTATAACTTAATCTGTTTGAATATCTTACGCTAAAAACTGTAAGAGAAACGGACATCAACTTTATAGTTTAAACATGATTAATATTTATAACTTTTTTAGGTTTGTAATTTTAGAGTTAACTTGCTTATAAATTAGAATCTCACGTTAAGCAAGCGTGTCATGTCATCTTACGAAAATTCATGTCGTGCTTGGGTTCACATATCATACACAACTTTCTAATTTGTTTAGTGTATGGATTCACATAAATTATTCTTATTCTTGTTGTTAGGTTAATTTGACTCATTAATCCGTCAACTTAATCCATTCAACACCACTAAATGCAAGGGATGTGAAGAGCATTGAAGGTGTCACGATGAGAGAAATCAAAATTACACACGTGACATTACATATAAATAAATATTTTTGTTTATTTTTAATTTTTATTTTTATAAATAATATGTTGTGTGTCGGAACCTAGAAGAGTGTGTTTTACTTCTTTATAACTAACATACTAGCCTAAAGACCCGTGTAACACACGTATTCAATCTAAAAATATTGTTGTTGTTTAAAATAGTTCGTAACTTATAATGTTATCAGATAATACTTTGTATATCAACTTTTATATATATTTATTAAATTAGTTACATCTAATATTAGTACGTTTTCTCTATTAATACCTATACGTTTAAATAGTGTATAATATGGAATGAAATAACTTATAAATAAGAACTTTAAATAATAGAAAAATTATATTGAACATGAAAAACAATACTTCAAATTCATAAACATCCAAAAATTTCTTTGTATACAACATTTGATGATCTGTTGGTGATTTTTCCTTCATTACCTAATATTAATAATTTTAATCCATGTCTACTTTTAACTCGAGATAATGCAACATAGAGCTGACCATGTGTGACATCTCATAATATCAAGAACATTGTGGGTCTACTTTCACATTTGTTCTACCTCATAAAGTTTCACATGCGTGTGACAGCTCAGATGATACAGATGGATTTGATGATATGGCTGACAACGAGCCATCAAATGATGACATCAGCTGTGGCTTCTTTCAGTTCCAGCCACACACTTTAGGCTCTCTTTTTACCTCTAATGGCTCTGCCATTGCACGTAAAGTAAACACTAAAGCAGTCAGCTTAATCGATGATGGATTTTCTTCTTTTGATACCTCATCAGAACCCGAAAGTTCTTCAAAGTGTACATCAGAAAATGAAAACACAAACTGCATCAAGAAAGAAAAAGAGAATCACTATGATCTACCTGTGGTTTCATGCTCACCTTCTGATGAACAAAGTTCTAAGATCTTTCCAAATCAGAAAGGAAACCTAAGATTCTTCTTGTTGAAGATCGTGTGGTGAATGAGATGGTGTGTGACATCTGTCACTAACAGGTCCGTCAATTAACAATAAGCACGTTAACTCTTCGGGTGTATAAATTATCCATGCGTAATTAGTTCGTTTTTGAATTGAATTTCATTATATATGTGTAACGTGTTAACCTTAATAATAATAATAATAACAATAATTATAATAATAATTATAATAATAATAATAGTAATAATAATAATAATAATAATAATAATAATAATAATAACAACAATAATAATAGTAATAACAATAATAATATTAAAGTTTAGGGGGTTATTTGTCATTTTAGAAACTTTAAAGGAAGTTTTCTACATAAAATAATAATAACACAAACTACAGGGACCAAAAGTGTAACTTTAAAATTTCAAAACCAACCCCCGCCCATTTCCCGTTTTTCCGGCCACCGGATCCGGCCACTATTTCAGCCGAGCTCCGGCGAAGACCAAATCGTCCAAAATACTCGATTTTAAACAGCACGTTCGGACCAAATCATTTCGTGGACCCAATTCGAACTGGAATCCAACATTAAAACGCGTTTAATCAGGCAATTAACAGCTCACAATCCCACTTTATTCTCGGATGCGATTCTAGCTCACAAATACACTCAAACAACAATTATAAACAAATTGATTCTACCTAATCGAACATCTATTTAAACCCGATCGAATACAGCTTCCAATTGCAAATAAAACACACACAAACACCAAATTCTATCATCATCCTCTGTCGCGACCTGCAACTCTATCGAACACCACCCTCTGGCCTTCCTAACTTGAAATTAACAGAGGGCTTTCGATCATTAGAATCATTTGAAGATATCTATGCAATTAATTTGATTTTCATCAAAGTTTGATCATCGTTTGGATTCAAGGCAACCGCGACTTGTTCTTAACTGTCTTTATCATCAATTTGATTCAAAACAGGTAATTAAACATATCTATCTACTCGGTTTTACATGAGGATTAAAAGCCCCAACATTAATTTGATTAATAACTTTGAATTCGGGTTCAATTTGATCGATTTCATTCTAGGGTTCGTATGGAATTGGGGGGGTAAAATCAGTTTAAAAACAAATGAAATGGGGTTCTGTCGCGGCTGGATGCCTTGGTTCACTGGTATGCATGTGGGTGTGTGTGTTGGAGATCCGGGGTTCGAACCCGGCTACCTACAACTATTTTTTAATGCTTTTCAAGCTTCAATAAAATATATAAAAATTCCTAAAAATCATAAAAATCAGTTTTTATAAGCTTTCCTTATTTAAAATGTTACATAAATATTTTCTGAAAATTTTTTTGGTTTAAAAACCTTAATAATTTTTATAAAATATTATTTATAAATATTATAAATAATTATTTTCATAAAAATAGACACTATATTGTGTGTAATTATGAAATAATCATGAAAATCATAGAAATTATACCTATTATAATTTCACAAATTATACCTATTATAATTTCACAAATTATACCTATTATAATTTCACAAATTATTTACAAATGTAATTATAGGTTATTAAAATATACTTTAATTAATAAAATAAATTAATAAATTATTAATGGTTAATACGATATTGTAATCAATGTTAAATAATGTTTATTTCAAAAGATTACAAAGAATATATACATCTAATTGTGTGCGTGTCGCGTGTCAAACCGAACCGACCCGAATCTGACCGAATGTATTTATTCGCAATGAACACTTTTTAAAGACTTAATTACAATTAATAATAGGTGTTGAACGTGTTTGATCGTGCATTACCCTTATTCTTTGAAGCTTTTGTTCACTTCATTATCATCTCAATTCAAGGTGAGTTTAGTGGCCCCTTTTATGCTTATACAATTGTTTCAATCTTTTACAAACATGGGGGAAAAGTATGCTCACCCGTTTTCAATGTTGTACATCATACATACAATTTTCATACTTGGAATCAACGTGATACTCTTTTGTGAGTACATATCTGATGCATACATGGTGTTACTTTGTGGATCTCTTACAACCATTAATTCCGGTGTTGGAACCAACGGATAGGTATTAGTAGAACTACTGGGTTGACACCCCCACCCTTGACGAATGGTTACTTGTGAGTACCATCACTACTGCCAGGAAGGGGCCTGGGGTGAATATATTCCGACAAGTTTCTTTGTATACGTCATTAGGTTTGGTTATATGAAACTCATGTTATGTGATCTTGCTTGCTTACAACTGTATGCACGGTATTCCATAACAAACTCTATACAGCATCAATTACATGTTTATAATTTAAACCTACGAAGCTCACCAACATTATTGTTGACATTTTTGAGCATGTCTTTTCAGGTGATCATAATCAAAGAGGATAGCTAGAGCCGATGCCTTAGCAGAGACCCTTAGGATTTCAGTAGACTTGCACTAGTGTTTGACTATCATTTGATTTCATTCATGAATACTATGTTGAACTTTTGTTGGTTGTATTTCAGGTTCTATTTGGTTTATTAATTCAATAGACTATGCTAGTCGTGGAACTGACTAACCATGACACAAGTCACCATTGTGTCAGGTAACGTCATGACATGTGGATTTTTGCATTTATTTTGTCTCTTAAAATTAACCAGGTGTTATGACCATCCCGTCCGTTACATCCTCGTGTTTCCGCTATAAGCGGGGGTGTGACAGGATTGGTATCAGAGCCTTGGTTATAGAGAATTAGGTGGAGCACTCGACCTATACTATAACCTAAGTACCTTCATATAGAATGCATGCTAGGGATTGTGTGCATTTGATATTACCTGAATGATCTTCATGAATTGTGTGACACATAGACACCTGTATTCTGGATTTCCTGGCAAAAGGCCTTCGGGCTAAGGCAAGCATATCATATAAATCTCATTGCGAGACCAGTTATGCTTGCCTGGGGATTTCTGGGATGAGTGATAAACTATGGTCAATACACAAGTCTATAAGGCAAATGGGTCAAGTATATTAAATCTATGGATTTAATGTATGTTCCTCTATGCTTGTTTCTTGTCTTTATACCTGATTCTATACGTATGTGCTTACTATCTGATTTTCCTGAGGAAGACACTATTACTCTTAGTCTTTTCTCCATGGGATACCTTTATACTAGAACTTTACGTTTGTATCATATCATTAGGTCGAGATACCTAAACAGAAGGGAACTTCGGTGATCACGCGTAGCGTCGATCTTGGATACTAAATCCGACCATAACATGGATATGCCTGAAATCCTGAAAGTATGAAGGATAGGCAGCTATTATTTAGACATATTGTGATATGTGCTTGGAAATTTACTTGCTATTACATACTATTATTGGAATACTATTGACTCATGGACATGAGGACATTACATGATTTGTGCTTAATGAATCTGGATAATACTATGATGTTAACTTGGGGTAGGTGAAGCTAAGGGTGATCATGCAAGGCAAATTACCATTACGGGTGCACACGTAATTGCAATTCGCCGTGCATGAGAAGTATGGCTAATCTTACCATAAGGTAACGATCATGAGTATTACAAGTTTGTATTCTATACCCTAGGATGCTAGGATCATAATTCTAGTAAGACCTTGTTAAGGGTAACAAAACATTACTAACACTTACTCAAGTCCTGTCCTACTTAGAGCCTTTATGGTATTTCCAATCATGACATTGACCTTATTCTTTATGAGACATTCCTCCACTTAGCATTTCAGTAACTAAAGAACTGATTGAATGCTTAGAATAAAAGTGGATTACATGAATGTAGAGGAGTGATAATACTCTCTACACATACATTACGTTACTCTTTGGGATGATGCTAAGGAAAATTTGGATATTATGTAACCAGTTTAAGTGTCATTCAAGGTATATCGTGGATGTGGTGGGAACGCTGCGGGGAACCCTATATATAAGCATCACCGGTATACTAAGAATGTGCCTAAACTGGGCTACGTGATGATCTTGATGAACCGAAGCATAGGTTATTGAAACTTGATAAGTGAAATCATGCGTGTATCTTAAGGTGACTAAAGTTTACACCTTTCTATGATTAGAAGATGCCGCCTCGAAGAGTCACACGTAGAACCAATCAAGAAGGTGAGGCCCCGCAAGGCAGGGGTAGGGGTAGACCACCAAGAACAGGTGGTGCTCCAGCTGGCAACAATCAGGGAACTGAAAACCCTGACATAGCTGCTATGATTGCCCAGCAGCTAGCTGCACTGATTCCAACCATTGTGACTCAAGTGAGCGACACCCTTTTGAATCATCCTCTCCACGGGGATCATAATACTAATGGTCAACACAACCAAGGAACGGGGGAAGACACTGGCATTGGAGGAGCCACTGGGAACGAAACTGGAATCGATAATACTCGACGGGGATGTTCATACAAAGAATTTGTGGCCTGCAAACCCTGAGAATTCGATAGGAAAGGTGGAGCGGTAGCCCTGACTAGGTGGCTTGAAAAGATGGAGGCAATAATTGACATCAGTGAATGCCTCGACAGCCAAAGAATCAAGTATGCCACGTGTTCACTACAGTGCAAGGCACTAACCTGGTGGAACACCCAAGTTCAAGCTAGAGGAAGAGAATCTGCGATGCAGATGACATGGGATGAGTTCAAAGCCCTGATTTCAGAGGAATACTGCCCTCTCAATGAAATGCAGAAACTTGGGCAGGAATTCTGGAACCATGCGATGGTAGGAGCTGGGCACGCAGCATACACCGATCGTTTCCATGAGTTGGCAAGATTGGTTCCACATCTGGTAACACCGGAATCAAAGAGGATCGAAAGGTATATTTAGGGACTCGCGCCTCAAATCCGAGCATTGGTAACAGCAGCTGCTCCTCCTACGATCCAGAGCGCAATTCTGAAGGCCGGCGCTCTAACTGATGAGATAGTGAGAATAGGGATGCTGGGTAGGGGAGCAGAGAAGAGAAAGGGGTTTGGGGAAACGAGCCGGTCTAATGCTGGAAGATTTGATAAGAAGGCCAAGACAACCCGAAATTTTGTGGCTGTGACAGAAGGAAGGAAGGATTACACTGGACCGTACCCCAAGTGCAACAAGTGTAACTATCACCATCCCCCAGCAACGACGTGTCGGATATGTGCAAACTGTAGACGCCCGGGGCACCTAGCGAAGGATTGTAGAACTGCGCCGAACCTGGTAGCACCCATCAACGTGGTTAACCCCGCCGGGAATGCCAGGGTGTGCTATGAGTGTGGAGGCCTCGATCATTTCAGAAACACGTGCCCCCGACTGAATAGGGCACCGGGTCAACAAGGAAATAACCAGCAGCAAGTACTGGCCATAGCTGGTAATCCGGGTCAGGGGAATCAAGGGGGTGCTGCCAGAGGACGTGCGTTCGTTATTAGAGCAAATGACGCCCGTCAGGACCCGAATGTTGTCACGGGTACGTATCTTCTCAACAACCACTTTGCATCTGTACTATTTGATACCGGGGCAGACAATAGTTTCATTTCCTCGGAAATTGTTTCGCTACTTGGTGTGCACCCTAGTTGTTTAGAAACTAGCTACTCTATAGAAATGGCTAATGGTGAATTTGTAGAGACCAATAAGATCGTTAGAGGCTGCACATTAATGCTAGAAGACCATACTTTTTCTATAGATTTGATACCCTTTGGGTTAGGGAGTTTCGATGTAGTAGTAGGAATGGATTGGTTGTCGAAACACGAAGCCGAGATTGTTTGTCGGGAGGAAGTAGTACGAATCCCCATGCCAAATGGGGAGATACTCAAGATTCAAGGAGAACGACCGGGAAGAACTCTAAAGCTTATTTCTTGCATGAAGACGCGTCGATGTCTACGAAAGCAGTGCTACGCACTTCTGGCCCATGTAGTGGAAAAGAAAGAAGAAGGCAACAGGTTAGCAGATATTCCTGTAGTGCGAGATTATCCGGAAGTATTCCCTGATGATTTGTCGGGTTTGCCTCCTCTACGACAGGTAGAATTTCGTATCGAGTTGGTTCCTGGAGCTACGCCGGTAGCAAAAGCACCGTATCGGTTAGCGCCATCTGAAATGCAAGAGTTATCTAGCCAACTACAAGAGCTATTGGAAAAGGGTTTTATTCGGCCGAGTCATTCGCCATGGGGAGCACCGGTTCTATTTGTCAAAAAGAAAGACGGGTCGTTCCGTATGTGTATCGATTATCGCGAGTTGAACAAGTTGACTGTGAAGAATCGATACCCTCTTTCCAGAATTGATGACTTATTTGATCAACTACAAGGAGCTTCATATTTCTCTAAGATTGATCTTCATTCTGGATATCATCAGCTGAGGGTTCACGAAGCAGATATACCAAAGACGGCATTTCGGACTCGTTATGGACACTATGAGTTCTTGGTCATGCCGTTTGGGTTGACCAACGCACCAACTGTCTTTATGGACCTGATGAATCGGGTGTGCAAGCCTTACTTAGATAAGTTTGTGATCGTATTCATAGACGACATACTCATCTACTCTCGTTCGAAAGAGGATCACGAAAAACACCTTCGAGCAATTCTAGAACTGTTGCGGGAAGAGAAACTTTTCGCCAAATTCTCGAAGTGTGAATTCTGGCTTCAAGAAGTGAAGTTTTGGGTCATGTGGTTAACAAAGATGGAATTCATGTGGACCCCGACAAAATTGAAGCTGTGAAGAAATGGGATACACCCCTAACGCCTTCAGAAATACGACAATTCCTAGGATTGGCCGGATATTACCGTCGCTTTATTGCGAACTTTTCGAAGATCGCACAACCATTGACGCTGCTAACCCAGAAGGACAAGAAGTTTGATTGGGGACATGCACAAGAACAAGCTTTCCAGACGTTGAAAGAAAAGCTGTGCAATGCTCCAATACTGTTCCTTTCGGACGGAACTGATGATTTTGTGGTGTACTGCGATGCTTCACATCAAGGATTGGGATGTGTGCTAATGCAAAGAGATAAGGTTATTGCTAACGCCTCGCGACAACTTAAGGTGCACGAAAAGAACTACACAACTCATGATTTGGAGTTGGGCGCTGTAGTATTTGCACTTAAGATATGGAGGCACTATCTGTATGGAACCAAGTGTATTATCTATATAGATCATAAGAGCCTTAAACACATCCTGAATCAGAAGGAACTCAACATGCGACAACGACGTTGGGTAGAGCTACTTAGTGACTACGGTTGTGAGATCCGGTATCATCCGGGGAAAGCAAATGTGGTGGCTGACGCCCTAAGTCGTAAAGAGCGTGTGAAACCACTACGTGTTCGAGCTTTGGGATTGACTATTCAAACGAACTTGAAGGCTCAGATCCAACTTGCACAAAGTGAGGCATTGAAAGAAGAAAACCTTATGGGAGAAGAATTCCGAGGGTTAGACAAGCTGATGATTTGCAAGGATGATGGCATACAGTACTTCATGGATCGCAGATGGGTACCCAAATGGGGAGACGTTCGTATCCTGATTATGGAGGAAGCGCATAAGACACGATATTCTATTCATCCTGGTGCAGACAAGATGTATCACAATCTTAAGGATCTATACTGATGGCCAGGCATGAAGAGAGACATTGTTGGGTATGTAAGCCAATGCTTGACGTGCTCGAAAGTTAAGGCTGAACATCAAAAACCATCGGGATTATTACAACAACCTGAAATTCCCGAGTGGAAGTGGGAGAACAGCCATGGATTTTATTCCCAAACTCCTAAGGACGCCTAGCGGACACGACTCGATATGGGTCGTAGTGGATTGAATGACAAAATCCGCTCACTTTTTGCCTATCCAAGAAAACTATACAATGGATAAGCTAGCAAGGTTGTACATCAAAGAGGTCGTGACACGGCATGGGGTGCCGGTGTCAATCATATCCGACTGAGACAGCCGATTTACTTCACGATTTTGGCAAACACTACAGAAAGCGATGGGCACTCGATTAGATATGAGTACCGCCTATCACCCACAAACAGATGGCCAAAGTGAACGCACAATACAGACACTAGAGGACATGCTGAGGGCATGTGTTATTGATTTTAGTGGCAGTTGGGATACTCATCTACCGCTGATCGAGTTTTCCTACAATAACAGCTACCATACTAGCATTGGATGCGCTCCATTTGAAGCATTGTACGGGAGGAAATGTAGATCCCCAGTTTGTTGGGCTGAAGTCGGTGAGAGTCAGCTTATGGGCCCAGAGATCATTCAAGAGACATCTGACAAGATCTTCCAAATCAAAGATAGACTTAAAGCTGCTAGAGATCGCCAAAAGAGCTATGCTGACAATCGTCGGAAGCCTCTGGAATTCAATGTTGGAGATCACGTACTACTCAAAGTCTCTCCCTGGAAAGGGATTGTACGATTTAGAAAGAAAAGGAAATTAGCCCCTCGATACGTAGGACCATTTGAGATTACAGAAAGAATCGGTCCGGTGGCTTACCGGTTAAGGTTGCCACAAGAACTCAGCGGTGTACACGACACATTTCACGTATCAAACCTCAAAAAGTGCCTGGTAGATGAAACTATACATGTGCCAATTGAGGAAATCAAGATCGATGAAAAGCTTCATTTTGTCGAAGAGCCTATTGAGATCATGGATCAAAAGGTCAAACGCTTAAGGCGCAGTAAGATATCCATTGTCCGTGTAAGGTGGAATTCTAAACGGGGACCAGAGTTTACGTGGGAACGGGAGGACCAGATGAAATCTAAATATCCACATTTGTTTGTGGATACAACTTCAGGACCTAACTCCAGCTGAATTTCAAGACAAAATTCTCTCAACTTGGTGATACCGTGACATCTCACAATATGAAGAACATTGTGGGTCTACTTTCACATTTGTTCTACCTCATAAATTTTCACATGCGTGTGACAGCTCAGATGATACAGATGGATTTGATGATATGGCTGACAACGAGCCATCAGATAATGACATCAGCTGTGGCTTCTTTCAGTTCCAGCCACATACTTTAGGCTCTCTTTTTACCTCTAATGGCTCTGCCATTGCACGTAAAGTAAACACTAAAGCAGTCAGTTTAATCGATGATGGATTTTCTTCTTTTGATACCTCATCAGAACCCGAAAGTTCTTCAATGTGTACCTCAGAAAATGAAAATACAAACTACATCAAGAAAGAAAAAGAGAATCACTATGATCTACCTGTGGTTTCATGCTTACCTTCTGATGAACAAAGTTCTAAGATCTTCCCAAATCAGAAAGGAAACCTAAGATTCTTCTTGTTGAAGATCGTGTGGTGAATGAGATGGTGTGTGACATCTGTTACTAACAGGTCCGTCAATTAACAATAAGCACGTTAACTCTCCGGGTGTATAAATTATCCCTGCGTAATTAGTTCGTTTTTGAATTGAATTTCATTATATATGTATTACGTGTTAACCTTAATAATAATAATAATAATAACAATAATAATAATAATAATAATAATAATAATAACAACAACAACAACAACAATAATAGTAATAATAATAATATTAAAGTTTAGGGGGTTATTTGTCATTTTAGAAACTTTAAAGGAAGTTTTCTACATAAAATAATAATAGCACAAACTACAGGGACCAAAAGTGTAACTTTAAAATTTCAAAACCAACCCCCGCCAATTTCCCGTTTTTCCGGCCACCGGATCCGGCCACTATTCCGGCCGAGCTCCGGCGAAGACCAAATCGTCCAAAATACTCGATTTTAAACAGCACGTTCGGACCAAATCATTTCGTGGACCCAATTCGAACTGGAATCCAACATTAAAACACGTTTAATCAGGCAATTAACAGCTCACAATCCCACTTTATTCTCGGATGCGATTCCAGCTCACAAATACACTCAAACAACAATTATAAACAAATTGATTTTACCTAATCGAACATCTATTTAAACCTGATCGAATACAGCTTCCAATTGCAAATAAAACACACACAAACACCAAATTCTATCATCATCCTCTGTCTCGACCTGCAACTCTATCGAACACCACCCTCTGGCCTTCCTAACTTGAAATTAACAGAGGGCTTTCGATCATTAGAATCATTTGAAGATATCTGTGCAATTAATTTGATTTTCATCAAAGTTTGATCATTGTTTGGATTCAAGGCAACCGCGAATTGTTCTTAATTGTCTTTATCATCAATTCGATTCAAAACAGGTAATTAAACATATCTATCTACTCGGTTTTACATGGGGATTAAAAGCCCCAACATTAATTTGATTAATAACTTCGAATTCGGGTTCAATTTGATCGATTTCATTCTAGGGTTCGTATGGAATTGGGGGAAATGAGTAAAATCAATTTAAAAACAAATGAAACGGGGTTCTGTCGCGGCTGGATACCTTGGTTCACTGGTATGCGTGTGGGTGTGTGAGTTGGAGATCCCGGGTTCGAACCCGGCTACCTACAACTATTTTTTTAATGCTTTTCAAGCTTCAATAAAATGTATAAAAATTCCTAAAAATCATAAAAATAAGTTTTTATAAGCTTTCCTTATTTAAAATGTTACATAAATATTTTCTGAAAATTTATTTGGTTTAAAAACCTTAATAATTTTTATAAAATATTATTTATAAATATTATAAATAATTATTTTCATAAAAATAGACACTATATTGTGTGTAATTATGAAATAATCATGAAAATAATAGACATTATACCTATTATAATTTCACAAATTATTTACAAATGTAATTATAGGTTATTAAAATATACTTTAATTAATAAAATAAATTAATAAATTATTAACGGTTAATACGATATTGTAATCAATGTTAAATAATGTTTATTTCAAAAGATTACAAAGAATATATACATCTAATTGTGTGCTTGTCGCGTGTCAAACCGAACCGACCCGAATCTGACCGAATGTATTTATTCACAATGAACACATTTTAAAGACTTAATTACAATTAATAATAGGTGTTGAACGTGTTTGATCGTGCATTACCCTTATTCTTTGAAGCTTTTGTTCACTTCATTATCATCTCAATTCAAGTTGAGTTTCGTGGCCCCTTTTATGCTTATACAATTGTTTCAATCTTTTAAAAACATGGGGGAAAAGTATGCTCACCAGTTTTCAATGCTGTACATCATACATACAATTTTCATACTTGGAATCAACGTGATACTGTTTTGTGAGTACATATCTGATGCATACATGGTGTTACATTGTGGATCTCTTACAACCATTAATTCCGGTGTTGGAACCAACGGATAGGTATTAGTAGAACTACTGGGTTGACAACCCCACCCTTGACGAATGGTTACTTGTGAGTACCATCACTACTGCCAGGAACGGGCCTGGGGTGAATATATTCCGACAAGTTTCTTTGTATACGTCATTAGGTTTGGTTATATGAAACTCATGTTATGTGATCTTGCTTGCTTACAACTGTATGCACGGTATTCCATAACAAACTCTATACAGCATCAATTACATGTATATAATTTAAACCTACGAAGCTCACCAACATTGTTGTTGACATTTTTGAGCATGTCTTTTCAGGTGATCATAATCAAAGAGGATAGCTAGAGCCGATGCCTTAGCAGAGACCCTCAGGATTTCAGTAGACTTGCACTAGTGTTTGACTATCATTTGATTTCATTCATGAATACTATGTTGAACTTTTGTTGGTTGTATTTCAGGTTGTATTTGGTTTATTAATTCAATAGACTATGCTAGTCGTGGAACTGACTAACCATGACACAAGTCACCATTGTGTCGGGTAACGTCATGACACGTGGATTTTTGCATTTATTTTGTCTCTATAAATTAACCAGGTGTTATGACGATCCCGTCCGTTACATCCTCATGTTTCCGCTATAAGCGGGGGTGTGACAGGATTGGTATCAGAGCCTTGGTTATAGAGAATTAGGTGGAGCACTCGACCTATACTATAACCTAAGAACCTTCATATAGAATGCATGCTAGGGATTGTGTGCATTTGATATTACCTGAATGATCTTCATGAATTGTGTGACACATAGACACCTGTATTCTGGATTTCCTGGCAAAAGGCCTTCGGGCTAAGGCAAGCATATCATATAAATCTCATTGCGAGACCAGTTATGCTTGCCTGGGGATTTCTGGGTGTGGTTGTATGAAATTCATGTTATGTGATCTTGCTTGCTTACAACTGTATGCACGGTATTCCACGACAAACTCTATACAGCATCAATTACATGTTTATAATTCAAACCTGCGAAGCTCACCAACATTATTGTTGACATTTTTGAGCATGTTTTTTCAGGTGATCATAATCAAAGAGGATAGCTAGAGCCGGTGCCTTAGCAGAGACCCTCAGGATTTCAGTAGACTTGCACTAGTGTTTGACTATCATTTGATTTCATTCATGAATACTATGTTGAACTTTTGTTGGTTGTATTTCAGGTTGTATTTGGTTTATTAATTCAATAGACTATGCTAGTCGTGGAACTGACTAACCATGACACAAGTCACCATTGTGTCGGGTAGCGTCATGACACGTGGATATTTGCATTTATTTTGTCTCTATAAATTAACCAGGTTTTATGACGATCCCGTCCGTTACATCCTCGTGTTTCCTCTATAAGCGGGGGTGTGACACCATGTGTGAACACTGGTAACTAACCAACTTTGGATAACTGGCTCTTGTTTATTATCAACATACTTATAAGTTGTTGAATTTAAACCAAGACTGTCATTTTGAATATAGTAATCACATTGCTCTTTAAGCAACTTGTCAAATTTGGCAATACATTTTTTTAGGGCATTAGCTTCAAGTTTATTACCCTGCATTAAGGACGCACGATGAAAATATATGATATTGATACTAAGAATTTAGGTATTTATATTTGTATGTTATACTATAAAGTACTTGTTCGTCCATTATAATCATCTCAATTGATTATATCTCCTTCGGGTTTCTAATATCATTTCTTTTCCACAACCGAATTATTCGAGCCTTCATTGTGTAGTCATCTTCACCCAAATCATCATCTTTAATAAGTATTATGTGTTTAGGATCCATGACTCTGTTAGAGAAGATTATAATGTAAAATGTTAATAATATGATATGCATTGTATGGGTTTACCTAAAATATTAACAACCCATATATGAGTAAATTTGAATATAAGCTGCTGGTATATCTTTTTGAAGACAACACATAATTGATTTTTAAGTGGAAAGTCCAAAAGGGTGCTTCATTGATGTATCTAGTAAGGTAAAATGATACAAACTCAACAAAAACCTTCCTTGGGTGGTCCATGGGAGATGTTACCAACATAACAGTCATCCTGATTGATAATTAGAACTTTCTAGTTACACGTTTTGAACATATGATGACAGTGTATCATGGTGAATTGTTCGGTTGATAATTAATAACTACTTCCTAGAAACACACCTAAACCGACCTATGGTCTTTGCAGGAAGCCTACTTAAAATTTCAGACATTATAAGATCCACTCCGAGCTCACCCATGATAGTAACTATATATAAATAAACATTTAAGTTAGATCAGGAAATGGGTTGAAGTACCATTATTTCAGCATATAAATCTAATTAACTTAAACAATACCTTATACAAAATTATTTGTAAACAACAATCTGTTGAGACTCTTAAACAACAAAGTAACTAAAGATCTAAATTCATATACAATGATTGTTGGTACAATAATATTTCAGCATAGAAACTAATTAACTTAGTCTGTATGTGATACAAAATTATTTATAAACAACATGTTAAACATTACCAGGTAAAGTAATATATAGTTAAGGGAATGATGACTTGACACTTGAACATAACTAAACAATTACAATACAACTCGTACAAAATAAGCATCTAAAACACCATGTTTTTCATTTACTTTTGCATTTATAGTAGCCATTTTTTTGTTTGCTTTCTGTACAATAATACATTATCCTATAGAAAATATTAATAATATGATATGTATTGTATAAGTTTACCTAAAATATTAACAACACATATGTAAGTAAATCCAAATATAAGCTGCCAGATATATGCACAAGCCATAATTGATTTTTAAGTGCAAAGTCAAAAAGGCTGCTTCATTGATGTTCATAGTAAGGTGAAATGATACAAACACAACAAAAACATTAATAATTAAAAATAAATGGTAGGGAATTTATAAGAAAAGTTTATAATCCTAAGCAGAGTAACACAAAAGATCAATTGATGAATACACAATATTTGATTCTAAACAAAGATTACATATGAGCCAACCAAGTAAGATTGGATCATATTTATTTATGAAATTTGATGAGAGAAATTTGTATCTATTATAAGTTCTTACCCAAAAGTTTGTATAATAGTTGTAAAAGTATAAATATTTTATACATATGTATAACTACATATTTAAGTTAAACAAAAAAAATCTTATAATCTTTTCAAGATATAAATTGTTTAAACTTGTTTTCAAATCAAATTCACCATCATTTGCTAAGATAGATCATTTAGGTTGCAGGTTGCATCAAACAATCTAATGATTCTCATAAGAAGATTAAACATGAAGGTACATAATAAGTAATAACCTGCAGTTATATATGTGAAAAAATTTTCAACTTGCAAGTAGACAATAACTAACAGTTTGTAGGTATATGTGTGATATTTGTCACACCCCCGCTGAGAGCGGAAACACGGGGATGTAACGAGACGGGATCGTCATAACACATTGTTAACAATAGAGATGCAATATATGTAATTGATGACAAAAGCGTGTCATGACGACACCCGACACAAAGGAGACTTGTGTCGTGTTTAGTCAATATTCACGACAGCATAGCCATAAGCATTAACTTGTAAATGATTCACATACCCAAATATTGTATCCTTGTAATGTAATTCCCACAACCCGGGAACAAGTATCCAAAAGAATGATAATTGTTTAATAGACTACAACAATGTTTCAAAATGATTGTTTGTCAAGTATATTCAGTCTCAAAAATGCATCCTAGGGTCTCCATTAAGGTAGCACTCCTAGATCTTCAGTTATCATTGTCACCTGAAAAGATATGCTCAAAATGGTCAACAAAATTATTGGTGAGCTCGCAGGTTTAAATTGTAAATATGTAATTGATGCTGTATAGTATTTGTTGCGGAATACCGTGCATACAGTTATAAGTAAGCAAAATCACATAATCATGAGTTTTACAACCAAACCTAATGACGTACACATAATAACTTGTCGAAATATATTCACCCAAGGCCCGTTCCTAGCAAAATGATGGTACCAACTAGTAAACCATCTGACAAGGGTGGGGGTGTCAACCCAGTATTACTACCAATACCTATCCGTCGGTTCCAATACCAGAATTAAATTGTTGTAAGAAAGAACCACACAGCAACTCATGTATGTATCAGATAAGTACTCACAAAACAGTATCACATTGATTCCAAGTATGTAAATTGTATGTAAGTTGTACAGTATAGAAAACGGGTGAGCATACTTTTCCCCCATGTTTGTAAACGTTGAAATATTGTATAAGCATAAAAAGGGGCCACGAAACTCACTTGTTAAGTGGTAAGTATGTATGATGAAAGCTTCCCAAACGTTGTATGCAATGAACGGTTAAACACCTATTGACAATTATGTTAAGCATTAATGATGTGTTTAATGTTAATAGTAATGTTTAGTCGGGTCGGGTCGTATCGGTTCGGTCGCGGGTAACACACACACACAAACACACGCAATGGATCTTATGTAGATCCAAATACCAGAAACGTTGCCATTATCGATGACATTTGTGTAAAAGTGTCATTGTTGTTAGAGAAATACTTAGTAAGCATTAGTGTTACAAATCGGTTGTTGTTAGTTGTAAAATGTTAAGTTAATTCGATTTGGTTTAACTTCAGTGAATTTGATAGTGTTAATTTGAAGATTGTCATTAGCAATGGCAACCGTGTCAATGTCACCTTAACATCACACGACAAACACACCGCACACAAGAGGAAATCACACGCAGCAACTCCAATCGCACGACAGGACCAGACGCACGACTCAACACTCCATCCGTACGAATCAACCTTCAATCGTATGAATCAGCTTCATTCGTACGATTGAACCCTCATTCGTGCGATTCAGCATTCAGTCGTACCACACAGCACCCAATCGCACGACTCAACATCCATCCGCACGATTTAACCTTCATTCGTACGAATTAGCTTCATTCGTACGACTGAACCTCCATTCGTGCAACTAGGCATTCAGTCGTGCCATACACGCACAATTACACACATTCATCCGCATAGACTCAATCGCATGAAGACACACAGTCGCATTACTCAATCGCACGACACACACAATCGCATAGGCTCAGTCGCACGACTCACTCAATCGCATGGACTCAGTCGCACGACACACCCAGTCGCACGGTTCAGTCGCACGACATACTCAGTCGCGAAAACAGCAGATTCGCGACTGCAGAAAGTGTAGAGCAGCATCCGGCTACTCCGTGCACGAGTTTCACGCCACAAGGACTTCCAGAAACACTTATCTAACATATCTAAACAAGATGCACATGCAGAAAGGCAACACACGCACCCACACGACCTCATGTGCTCGGTTTGAACCCGAGCACCCGAAACCCTAAATCGCGGCAGTAAAACGAGCAAGAAAGGGACAACCAAGGTGGTCTACCTGCTAGAAACAGGTAGTCTTAGCTGTAGCCAAGGTTTAACTGGTGAGAACACGAAGAAACGGGGCGGTTCGGTGCAAGGAGGAGGAGAAATGGGAGAAGAAGAAGTTGAAGAAGAAGATGAGGAAATGAAGGCTAGGGCTGATAAAGGGGCTTTATATACCCAGCCCTAGTTTGACAAAATGTCACATTTGGTCCCTGCACTTAGCCCCCGAGTTTCCAAATTTGTTTCGGTTGAAAACGACATAAATAGGCTCGTTATATTACTGATAGGGATGTATTTAATGATATTTGTATCTTAAAATGATGTTATTAATGACGTTAATATTATATAACATAATATATTTAATGATGACGGTGGCGATATTTGTAAACGTTTTAGGTGATAACGATGCAAACAATGATAACACAAGTGTAAAAGATAACCAACCAAGTATGATATCCACACGAATAGTTTATAAAGATGATGTAAGGCCCCGTTCCCGGGCACCTCACAGCTGGCCTATCATCGCACATAAAACATATATTTACATTAACTTATTAAAAACCATGCAGCGGAAACATTAAATTTTTACTTTCAATTTAATATAAATGCTTTTGCCAGTTAATACAACGCACATCAATTACAAAATATCTATTGTTGTATTACATCACAAAAGCATCTAACAAAAGAGTGCCATCCCAAAAGAGCTGAGTAGCCGCCTCGCGCCATCCTCAGCAACACTACCTGTCAACTGGAAATACATAAAAAGTCAGCGTTGCTGAGTGAGTTCTAGTTTAGTAATAAAACATACTTTTCATTCGTTAAACCTTTCTTTACTTATATGCGGTCACACAAGTACGTACACACAGATAATATTATTATTATCTTCATCGTTCATTCATTAACTTTCGTTCGTGTGCCGTTCACCATTAACATTCATATTCTTTCATACTCTTTCTTTCATTCGTACATATCTTACTTTCATTCATTCATTCATTACACACGTTCGTACGTTCATTTCATTCATACATTCATTACATACGTACGACCATTTCTTTCATTTGTACGTTCATTACATTCGTTCGTACGTTCATTTCATTCATACATTCATTACATACGTACTTTCGATGACATGCACAATACCCCGAACGTTGTGCACTAATGTTGGTGCTGGACCTGTGGTAATTACTCACGATCATTGTGCACGTATGCTGATCCAGTCACCTAGGGTAGGTACATGCACCACTTATCTTTCTTCGTTCATTTTGGATCAATGCCATGTGCTATACCTCGAACGTTGTGCACTAATGCTGGTGCTGGACCTGTGGTAATTAATCACGATCATTGTGCACGTATGCTGATCCAGTCACCTGGGGTATGCAGCAAGGATCCCATACATATGGTCAGTCACAAAGACTGGACCCCGAGTGTGCATCCTTCGGGGTAGGTAACCCGCACACTGTTGAGCTAGCACCTGCCAGGGGTGTGCACCTCCATACATTTGCTTGCAAGCCTTTACTTATTCATTTACATTCCATTTTTCTTCATCATTAATATTCTATCTTATTAATGATTATACTCCTTGTTAAATTTTAAACATTCTTTGTCATATCCTTTTTATACTTAACAATATAATAATAATAGTGTTAACAATAACAAAATACTGATATCAGTAACAATTAACAAGGGTCAATCATTAATCAACATTGCATGCATAAAACATCATCATTTATAAGTCCTTAGTCAACCTCGGTCAACCCCTAAGGCACAAACTCCCAGAAACATTTCTGTAAAAATTATAAGTGTTTGGGCGTAAGAGCCGTGTTCAGACTTTTCATCACTATATAGGCTCACCAGCCTACACTTAGAAATATTTTCACCTTGGGCGTATAAGCTATTCGGGCGTATGAGCACTGTTAGGACTCATGACCCTACACTTAGTCATCCGGCTAACTTTTCTAGGCATATGACCACTGTTCAGACTCATGAGGCCACTGTTTAGGCTTATCATCTCACACTTAGACTTTTTAGCCTATTTTTCAGGCGTAAGAGCCCTGTTCAGACTTATCACCTTATACTTAACTTATTTTCAGATACATGAGCACTGTTGAGGCTCATGAGTCTTAGGCATATTAGGTACTGTTTAGGCATATGAGAACTATTTGGACTCATGACCCTACTTGGAACATTTTTAAGGCAAATTTTTAGGAGTATGAGGACTGTTCAGACTTATGAGCCTTGTATAGGCGCATTAGCAACCTGTCTAACATGTTTTTAAGTCTATTCCAGTCCCAAACATCATAATGCCTTATTCTAAGCATATACACACTATACTAAGCATGAACTTAACATGAACATTCGTAAACATCATCATAAATTCATGGGCACATACGGGTTCATACATTTATTCTTTAAAAACATTTTACACGTATTTCCAGCCCCAAAAAAACATACAAAACATGTGAAAATACGGGGTCTAGAACTCACCTTAGCAGTCTCTCGGGTGTTGACTTCTTCAAAACCACGTTTGCTACAAATTCAACACCTATAAAATCCCATAAACAATCCCGAACACATATACGCACACATAAGAACACATACTTTCAGTTCCTTAGCTAAAACACAACTTAACAATCACTAATTTATACTTTAAATCTAATTTTTCTTCTTGTTCTTCTTCAAATGCTCGACTTCTGCTCTTTCTCTTTCAAAAATATCCGAAGGAAAGTGGTTGTGCAGAACAATAGGCAGCCATACTCCTTATTACCAACTTTTACCAACTTTCCACCCTTTTTACACTTTTAACCCCTCATCTTTGGGTTGACATTCATTTCTCCCCTTTCCCTTTTCTTTTATTCTTTTATTTGTCTTAAATAAATTTATGGGTGTTACAAGTCCACCCCCTTTATATAGGTTTCGTCCCCGAAACCTGTTATTCCTCAAACAGATGTGGGTAATGTTGTCTCATCTCCACTTCAGTCTCCTACGTAGACTCGGATCCCTTCCTGTGCTTCCACTGTACACGCACAAGAGGAACCACTTTATTTCTTAACTTCTTTTCTTTACGATCAATGATTGCCACTGGTTGCTCCACATAATTAAGCCGCTCATCTACTTCAATATCCTCCAGTGGAACAATCATATCTTCATCAGCTAAGCACTTTCTCAGATGAGATACATGGAATGTGGGATGAATTCCACTTAACTCATCTGACAATTCAAGTCGATAGGCCACCTCTCCTACTCGTGCGATGATTCGGAAAGGTCCTATATATCTCGGGCTTAGCTTACCTCGTTTCCTGAATCGGATAATGCCTTTCTAGGGTGAGACCTTCAACATGACTCGGTCACCAACCTTGAACTCTATCGGTCTTCGCCTCTTGTCAGCATACGACTTTTGCCTATCCTTCGCCGCCTTCATGAAGGCTTTGATCTTTTCTAACTTCTCAGTTGTTGCTTCAACTACCTCGACACCTCCTAGTTCCTTCTGCCCAATGTCTCCCCAACATACGGGCGTCCTACATTTCCTACCGTACAGCATCTCGTAGGGTGGCATGCCAATGCTGGCATGATAACTTTTGTTGTACGAGAATTCTGCTAACGACAGGTGGTCGTCCCAACTTCCTCCAAAATCGATCACGCACGCTCGAAGCATGTCCTCGAGCGTCTGGATCGTCCTCTCAGACTGACCGTCCGTCTGAGGGTGATATGCTGTACTGATGTGTAGCCTCGTCCCCATTGCATCATGAAATCTCTTCCAAAACTTGGAGGTAAACCGGGTGTCGCGATCAGACACAATAGACACCGGTACTCCATGACGAGCTACAATTTCTTTGATGAACAGATCCGCCAATCTTTCGGATGAGTACGTTTCACGGATCGGTAGGAAGTGGGCGCTCTTCATCAAGCGATCAACTATCACCCATATAGCATCATACCCTTTCGGGGTACGTGGTAACTTCATGATGAAATCCATGGTGATGTGCTCCCACTTCCACTTGGGTATATCTAACGGTTGGATCTTCCCGTAGGGCTTCTGGTGTTCTGCCTTTACTTGTAAACAAGTCAGGCACTTAGTCACGTACTCCACCACATCACGTTTCATACCCGGCCACCAGTAATCTTTCTTCATATCGTGGTACATCTTGGTAGCACCGGGATGAATGGAGTATCGAGTCTTATGGGCCTCGTCCATAATCTTTCCACGTAGATCCCCGTATCGAGGAATCCACATTCGTCCGAATCGGGTCTTAACACTAAGAGTGTTCTCACCCAATTCCATAACTAGACCTCTCATCCTTTCGGAGTTAAGACGATCTTCTTTCAAAGCCTCGTCTTGGAACCCCTTAACCTGAGTCATCACATCAGAGGTCATAATTAGCTGATATGCTTTTACCCGGATCGGCTCGGGCCTTTCTTTTCGGCTAAGGGCATCTGCCACCATGTTGGCCTTGCCCGGATGGTAATGGATTTCGCAATCATAATCCTTTATGAGCTCCAACCATCGCCTCTGCCTCATGTTTAGATCTTTCTGCTCAAAGAAGTACTTCAAGCTTTTGTGGTCTGTGAAGATGGTGCACTTCGTCCCGTATAGATAGTGCTGCCAAATCTTTAACGCAAAAACCACCGCGGCTAATTCTAGATCGTGCGTGGGATAGTTGACTTCGTGGGTTTTCAGTTGTCGAGATGCATAAGCTATTACCCTTCCACGTTGCATCAACACGCAACCTAGCCCAGAATAAGATGCATCTGAATAAACCACTAAGTCGTCATTTCCTTCAAACAATATCAAGACAGGAGCTTGTGTTAGTCTCATCTTCAACTCCTCAAAGGCAGTCTCCTGCACTCGACCCCACACGAATTTTACGTCCTTGCGGGTCAATTTTGTCAAAGGTGAGGCTATCTTGGAGAAGTCTTGAATAAATCTCCTGTAGTAGCCCGCCAATCCCAAGAAGCTACGAATCTCGGATGGCTTCTTTGGTGACTTCCACTGCATCACAGCTTCAACCTTTGCTGGGTCCACCATGATTCCTTCCGCATTTACCACATGACCCAGAAATTGCACCTCGCGTAGCCAGAATGCACACTTGGAGAATTTAGCATACAGCTTCTCCCTTCTCAAGGTTTCCAACACTTCCCGAATGTGACCGACATGCTCTTCTTCGCTCCTTGAATAAATCAGGATATCATCGATGAACACAATCACTGATTTATCCAACATTGGCCGACACACTCGATTCATCAAATCCATAAAAGCAGTCGGCGTATTGGTCAAACCAAAAGACATAACGAGGAATTCGTAGTGACCGTAGCGCGTACGAAAAGCTGTTTTAGGGATATCCCGTTCCTTCACTTTTAGCTGATGATAGACCGATCGAAGATCTATTCGTGAAAACCAACTGGCGCCTTGAAGCTGATCGAACAGATCATCGATTCTCGGCAAGGGGTATCTGTTCTTCACCGTCAACTTATTCAGCTCGCGGTAGTCGATGCACATCCTTATACTACCATCTTTCTTCTTTACGAACAGAACCGGAGCACCCCAAGGAGAGATACTCGGTCTGATGAAACCCTTATCAAGCAATTCTTGCAGTTGCTCCATTAACTCCTTCATTTCAGTCGGAGCCAGTCGATACGGTGCCTTAGCGACAGGTTGGGCACCGGGTATCAAGTCAATTTGAAATTCGATTTCGCGGTCAGGTGGCAATCCCGATAAGTCTTCCGGGAACACGTCTGGAAATTCACACACAACCGGAACATTGGATAGTTGTGGTGTTGGAGTTTCCACATCCTTTACATAACATAAGTAGGCGCTGCACCCACGCCTCATACACTTGCCTGCCACCGCCATCGAAATCACCTTTGGAATCATCGTCACCCGATCGCCGTATATTGTCACCAGACTTCCGTCGGATGCTGTTAGTCTAATCATTTTCTTACGACACACGATATTCGCCTCATAGGTTGCCAACCAATCCATCCCTATCACTACATCAAATCCACTTAGTGGCATCACATGTAATCTAGCAGCAAACCTATGACCTTCTAACTCTATGGCACAATCTTCTATCATCTCAATAACCCTAGTGGACTTACTGATAGCGGTTTCTACTTCAAAGGGCTCATCAATGCATTTACTACTAACAGGCAATTTAGCACAAAAGTAGCAGAAATGAAACTCCTACTAGCACCAGAATCAAATAACACAGAAGCAAGAGTTTGATTTACTAGAAACGTACCTGAAACAACATCAGGGTCCATCCTAGCCTCCTCCCTGGTCATGGTGAAAGCTCTGGCACTCGCCCTCTACCCTTCAGTTCCGGCCATCTTCTTTCCCCCGGAACTCTCAGCCCTCGGCTTCCTGCAATCCTTACTCATGTGGCCCACTTCACCGCAGTTGAAACACCTCGTGGCCTTACAGTCTCTAGCCATATGACCGGATTTCCCACACTTGAAACAGACGTTTAGCCCCCATCTACATTTACCACCATGCTCCTTCCCACACTTGTCACATCTTTTAGGTCCCGAGCTTGATGACCCCACCCTACGGTCATCCCTCCTCATCTTCTTGTTATTCGGGGTAATTCCACCACGCCCGAACCGTTTCCCATTCCAATTCTGGTTAGCACCACCGGCTTTCCTGGCCTCCACCACCATCACTTCCCTCTCATCATAGAGCCTCCCAGCTAAGTCCACTGCCGACCTAAAGGTGCTCGGTCGGGCAGTAATCAAGTGCTTGCGGATATCAGCTGGTAGTCCCTGAATGTACCGGTTAATCTTTCGAGATACCGGTGTCACTTGATCCGGTACCAGCCTCGCCATCTCATTGAATTTGGTAGTGTACTGCTGGTGGGTCATGGTCCCCGCCTCGAATTGTAAGAACTCCCTCTCGATCTTATCGAGTTCTCTATGAGGACAGAATTCCTCAATTATTAGCCTCTTCAATTCAGACCATCGCATTTTCCCGATGGCTCTAGTACCCTCAGCTTGGACAATATTGTCCCACCAACACAATGCCGAGTCGGCAAAAGAGTGAGTCGCAAACTTCACCTTTTGATCTTCGCGACACTCACTGATCTCTAGCACTGCCTCCATCTCCCTTACCCAGCGGTGAGCAGCAGCAGCATCGCCATTACCATAAAGAGTCGGGGGCTTGCACCTTTGGAATGCCCCATAACTGTATCCCTTGGTTGTCACCCCTACTACAACATCCTCCTCCTCGTCAGACACTATCGTCTCCGGCTCTAGCCGTCCCTCCTCTCTATTGCTTTCCTTCCCCGTCGATTCCTTCTTGTCCTCTTTCTCTTTTCTTTCCTCGTTCCGCACAACTCGAATAACATCGGTCACTACAGACGGCATAACTGCCTGTAGGACCTGATGTACCTCATCAGCAATCGCCTCCCTGGCTGAGGCATTCAGGCTCGCATTCTCAGTTTCTTCATTCCAGTCATGAACGTCAGGGTTCTCATGGGTCGCCTCAGCAGCTTTGGCACTGCTCCTGGTCACTCGCGGTCGACCTCTACCTCTAGAAGCTTTGGAAGGTTTCTTCCCAGCCATTTCCTAAGCACTATATGATTCAAACACTAACACAGTCATTCAAGGAAACAGCTCAGTTTATGTCAAGTATAGTAAGTCCCTAATTACAGTGGCCAGTTATGATTAGCCACCTACTTTACTTTTCACACCCCAAGCATTTCCTATCCTGACTTCATCAGTATCTAAATCTACTATGATCACATAAGTCAAATAGCACACGCACATAATACCGATTAACTTTTAAGAAAAGAACTACCTGATGGCATGCAGCTACTCAGATGGCATTCTTCCCCTTTCCTGTCCCATTTTCAGTTTAAGTTTAGGTTTATTTTGAAAATTTACCCATTTCACTTAAACTTTGGCTCTGATACCAACTTGTAAGGCCCCGTTCCCGGCACCTCACAGCTGGCCTATCATCGCACATAAAACATATATTTACATTAACTTATTAAAAACCATGCAGCGGAAACATTAAATTTTTACTTTCAATTTAATATAAATGCTTTTGCCAGTTAATACAACGCACATCAATTACAAAATATCTATTGTTGTATTACATCACAAAAGCATCTAACAAAAGAGTGCCATCCCAAAAGAGCTGAGTAGCCGCCTCGCGCCATCCTCAGCAACGCTACCTGTCAACTGGAAATACATAAAATCAGCGTTGCTGAGTGAGTTCTAGTTTTTTAATAAAACATACTTTTCATTCGTTAAACCTTTCTTTACTTATATGCGGTCACACAAGTACGTACACACAGATAATATTATTATTATCTTCATCGTTCATTCATTAACTTTCGTTAGTGTGCCGTTCACCATTAACATTCATATTCTTTCATACTCTTTCTTTCATTCGTACGTATCTTACTTTCATTCATTCATTCATTATACACGTTCGTATGTTCATTTCATACATACATTCATTACATACGTACGACCATTTCTTTCATTTGTACGTTCATTACATTCGTTCGTACGTTCATTTCATTCATACATTCATTACATACGTACTTTCGATGACATGTACAATACCCCGATCGTTGTGCACTAATGCTGGTGCTGGACCTGTGGTAATTACTCACGATCATTGTGCACGTATGCTGATCCAGTCACCTAGGGTAGGTACATAAACCACTTATCTTTCTTCGTTCATTTTGGATCAATGCCATGTGCTATACCCCGAACATTGTGCACTAATGCTGGTGCTGGACCTATGGTAATTAATCACGATCATTGTGCACATATGCTGATCCAGTCACCTGGGGTATGCAACAAGGATCCCATACATATGGTCAGTCACAAAGACTGGACCCCGAGTATGCATCCATCGGGGTAGCTAACCCGCACACCGTTGAGCTAACACCTGCCTGGGGTGTGCACCTCCATACATTTGCTTGCAAGCCTTTACTTATTCATTTACATTCCATTTTTCTTCATCATTAATATTTTTCTTATTAATGATTATACTCCTCGTTAAATTTTAAACATTCTTTGTCATATCCTTTTTATACTTAACAATATAATAATAATATTGTTAACAATAACAAAATACTGATATCAGTAACAATTAACAAGGGTCAATCATTAATCATCATTGCATACATAAAACATCATCATTTATAAGTCTTTAGTCAACCTCGGTCAACCCCTAAGGCACAAACTCCCAGAAACATTTCTGTAAAAATTATAAGTGTTTGGGCGTAAGAGCCCTGTTCAGACTTTTCATCACTATATAGGCTCACCAGCCTACACTTAGAAATAATTTCACCTTGGGCGTATAAGCTATTCGGGCGTATGAGCACTGTTAGGACTCATGACCCTACACTTAGTCATCCGGCTAACTTTTCAAGGCATATGACCACTGTTCAGACTCATGAGGCCACTGTTTAGGCTTATCATCTCACACTTAGACTTTTTAGCTTATTTTTCAGGTGTAAGAGCCCTGTTCAGACTCATCACCTTATACTTAACTTATTTTCAGACACATGAGCACTGTTGAGGCTTATAAGTCTTAGGCATATTAGGTACTGTTTAGGCATATGAGAACTATTTGGACTCATGACCCTACTTGGAACATTTTTAAGGCAAATTTTTAGGAGTATGAGGACTGTTCAGACTTATGAGCCTTGTATAGGCGCATTAGCAACCTGTCTAACATGTTTTTAAGTCTATTCCAGTCCCAAACATCATAATGTCTTATTCTAAGCATATACACACTATACTAAGCATGAACTTAACATGAACATTCGTAAGGATCATCATAAATTCATGGGCACATACGGGTTCATACATTTATTCTTTAAAAACAATTTACATGTATTTCCAGCCCCAAAAAAACGTACAAAACATGTGAAAATACGGGGTCTAGAACTCACCTTAGAAGTCTCTCGGGTGTTCACTTCTTCAAAACCCTGTTTGCTACAAATTCAACACCTATAAAATCCCATAAACACACCCGAACACATATACGCACACATAAGAACACGTACTTTCAGTTCCTTAGCTAAAACACAACTTAACAATCACTAATTTATACCTTAAATCTGATTTTTCTTCTTGTTCTTCTTCAAATGCTCGACTTCTGCTCTTTCTCTTTCAAAAATATCCGAATAAAAGTGGTTGTGCAGAACAATAGGCAGCCATACTCCTTATTACCAACTTTTACCAACTTTCCATCCTTTTTACACTTTTAACCCCTCATCTTTGGGTTGACATTCATTTCTCCCCTTTTCCCTTTTCTTTTATTCTTTTATCCCTCTTAAATAAATTTACGGGTGTTACAGATGAAGAATGACCAATTAAAGAAAAGATAACAGAATCACGTCAATTGACGGACCTTTGGTGACAGATGTCACAGTATCCCCTAGTTGAGAGAATTTCGTCCTGAAATTCAACTGGTTTTAGGTCCAAGAGTGTCATCCTCGAATAGATGTGGATATTTAAGTCTCATCTGATCTTCTCATTCCCATGTAAACTCTGGCCCTCGTTTGGAGTTCCATCTCACGCGAACAATCGGTATCTTGCTGCGCCTTAATCGTTTGACCTTTCGGTCCATGACCTCTATAGGTTCTTCAATAAATTTAAGCTTTTCATCGATCTTGATTTCCTCAATTGGTACGTGAAAGGACTCGTCGGCCAAACACTTTTTGAGGTTCGATACGTGAAAAGTATTATATACCCCGCTACGTTCTTATGGCAACCTTAATCGGTAAGCCACCGGACCGATTCTCTCTGTAATCTCGAATTGTCCTATGTATCTTGGGGCTAACTTTCCTTTCTTTCCAAATCGTACGATCCTTTTCTAGGAAGAGACTTTGAGTAGAACATGATCTCCCACGTTGAATTCCAGAGGCTTCCGACGGTTATCGACGTAGCTCTTTTGGCGATCTCTGGCTGCTTTTAGTCTGTCTTTGATCTAGAAAATCTTGTCTATTGTTTCCTGAATAATTTCTGAGCCCGTCAACTGGCTTTCGCCAATCTCTGCCCAACAAACTAGGGATCTACATTTCCTCCCGTACAATGCTTCAAATGGAGTGCATCCAATGCTCGTATGGTAGCTGTTGTTGTAAGAGAACTAAATCAATGGTAAGTGAGTGTCCCAGCTACCACCAAAGTCGATTACACAAGCCCTGAGCATGTCTTCTAGTGTCTGCATTGTTCGTTCGCTTTGACCATCTGTTTGTGGGTGATAGGCGGTACTCATATCTAGTCGAGTGCCCATCGCTTTCTGCAGTGTCTGCCAAAATCGTGAAGTAAATCGGCTGTCACGGTCGGATATGATCGACACCGGCACTCTGTGCCTTGTCACGACCTCCTTTATGTACAATCTCGCCAACTTATCCATCTTGTAATCCTCTCGGATCGGTAAGAAATGAGCTGACTTTATCATCCGATCCACCACGACCCATATCGAGTCGTGCCCACTACTCGTTCTTGGAAGTTTGGTAATAAAATCCATGGCTATGTTTTCCCATTTCCACTCGAGAATTTCAGGTTGCTGTAATAATCCCGATGGTTTCTGGTGTTCAGCCTTAACTTTCTAGAACGTTAAGCATCTGCTCACATACATAGCTATGTCTTTCTTCATGCCTGGCCACCAGTATAGATCCTTAAGATTGTGATACATCTTATCTGCACCAAGATGAACAGAATACCGCGTCTTGTGTGCTTCATCCATGGGTAGGGTACGGACATCTCCCCATTTGGGTACCCATAAACGATCCATGAAATTCTGTATACCATCATCCTTGCAAATCATCTGTTTATCCAACCCTCGGAATTCTTCCCCCACAAGGTTTTCTTCTTTAAATGCTTCACTTTACGCTATTTGGATTTGAGCTTTCAGATTCGTTTGAATAGTCAATCCTAACGCTCGAGCACGTAGTGGTTTCACGCGTTCTTTACGGCTTAAGGCATCAACCACCACGTTCGCTTTCCCCGGATGATACCGGATCTCACAATCGTAGTCACTAAGTAACTCTACCCAACGTCGCTGGTGCATATTGAGTTCTTTCTGATCTAGGATATGTTGAAGGCTCTTGTGATCTGTGTAAATGATGCATTTGGTTCCATACAAGTAATGCCTCCATATCTTGAGTGCAAATACCACAGCGCCCAACTCCAAATCATGAGTTGTATAGTTCTTTTTGTGCACCTTAAGTTGTCGTGAGGCATAGGCAATCACCTTATCTTTCTACATTAGCACACAACCCAATCCTTGATGTGAAGTATCACAGTACACCACAAAATCATCAGTTCTGCCTGGGAGGGACAATATCGATGCGTTGCGCAACTTCACTTTCAGTGTTTGGAACGCTTGTTCTTGTGCATGTCCCCAATCAAACTTCTTGTCTTTCTGGGTCAACAGAGTTAACGGTTGGGAAATCTTTGAAAAATTCACAATGAAGCGACGATAGTATCCGGCCAATCCTAAGAATTGTCGTATCTCTGAAGGTGTCTGGGGTGTATCCCATTTCTTCACCGCTTCAGTCTTTCCAGGATCTACATGAATCACATTTTCGTTAACCACATGCCCCAAAAACTTCACTTCTCGAAGCCAAAACTCGCACTTCGAGAATTTAGCGAAAAGTTTCTCTTCTTGTAATAGACTAAGTATTGCCTGAAGGTGTTCCTCATGGTCCTCCTTCGATCGGGAGTAGATAAGTATATCGTCTATGAATACGATCATGAACTTATCCAAGTAAGGTTTGCACACTCGATTCATCAGGTCCATGAACACAGCTGGTGTATTAGTCAGTCCGAACGACATGACTAAGAACTCATAGTGCCCATAACGAGTCCTAAACGTTGTTTTCGGTATGTCATCCTCGAAAACCCTTAGTTGATGGTATCCTGAACGAACGTCGATCTTGGAGAAATACGAAGTTCCTTGTAGCTGATCAAACAGATCGTCGATTCTGGGAAGAGGATATCGGTTCTTCACGGTCAAATTGTTCAGCTCGCGATAATCGATGCACATACGGAACGACCCGTCTTTATTTTTGACAAATAAGACCGGTCTTCCCCATGGTGAGTGACTCGGCTAAATAAAACCATTCTTCAGTAGTTCTTGTAATTGGCTAGATGTAACGTCCGCCTCCCAGGGCATACCCCGGGGAGCGTTACGCATCGGATATACAGAACACATAGTAATCAGAGAATACAAAGCGAAAGTCCAACTTTAAATATACATCAACGTGTATAATACATTTGTTATAATAGATAATACCATTACATCAGTTTAACTATACTAGAGATCCAAATCTTCAACAACATTCTAGAACTTTATTTTCTCATAAACTAGCTCGTAATCTTCAATCCCTGTAATCACTTGGCACCTAGGATGTGTGTCCATAAAAATAAAAACATTTGGGACTCAGCATAAAGCTTGTGAGTTCATAAACATGGCATTCTTCAAAATTCAAAACATGTTATCATTGACTATTGCATCAACCAGATACAGCCATGGCAAACAGATAGGAACAGAGTAAGCACAATATAAATTCACATAACCAGGCTATGTATACAAAATCCACTGGCTAAAGCAGAATCATACAAGCAGCCCTCAAGCATCCTATCAAGCATTGCCACATATCACAGATGCTATTGATAGTCAATTCTACAATTATTACCAGTTATCAGAACATCACATCCCATTTTAGAAAACAGTTTAGAGGAACTCACCTCAATTAATCAAGGCAGTGATATCGTCTACTCAGGTTCACTGCTATCAGGTATTATCCTATAAGCAAAATAACATTACTTAAGCTATATTCTAGCTAGTAACAATTTTAGGGATGATTCGTTATCTTTTTTCTATTTGTTGGTTTTATTTGGGCACTTTCTTTTATCCTATGCCAACCCTTTGATACAACCCTTACTAGTTGGCATAACTCGGACGTTTCCATTATATCCGAGCCAACCCTCGGGGTTACCCAATACCTTCCCTACCCAGTACATTCCCTAATGATAACCTTATAGTCTAATAATAATAATAATAACAACTACAACACTAAAAATAACAAATAATAATAATACTAACTATAACAATAAAAATAACAACTATAGTAATAGTAATAACTATAAAGATGGTAATAATAATATTAATAATAACTATATTAACACTAATACCTACAATGATTATAATACTAATAATAACAACTATAATAATAATTAAACATAACCTTAAACAAGGGCGTACCTGAAAACTATCTACGGCAATTTGATGTAGAGTCTCCCCTACTCGCGCTCCTACTCGAGTACCAAAATGACTACTAGCAACACCCAACGGGGTATTGAGAACTTGGGATTCTCTTTATATTAGAGCGTTCCCAAAGAAACTTATGTTCTAAATTCAACCTTAAGGTTCCTATTTATAGAAATAATAAGCTGCTCAAATATATATGAGCAGCGATGTGGGATGGAAGTTTTCAGAAGTCGATGTGGGAGTATACTTAATTGCAATTCATACAATTGCAAGCATAATATATTATTATTTTATTATATATTATTATATTATTATAATTAATTCAGCTGCTTAACTCGTTTTTCTCTTATAACTTTTAATATATAGCGTATTATGAAATTTCAAATATGTCATTGTGACGAGCTTATTATTCTCTACGAGTCAACCTAAGTTTCGTCAAAAACAGAGCAGGTTCGAATATAATATATTATTATTATATTTAAACGGTCTCTTATAACATAAAAATTTCATCTAAAAACTTCAAACTTTAAATAGACAATTTACTCATTACTTACTCGTTTGATAATATGTGAAATGCGGAGTTCATATGACCCAAACGCTCGGGTTGTTACATTCTCCTCCCCTTAAAAGATTTTCGTCCTCGAAATTCGAAGGTTACTCGAATATTTGAGAATATTTGACTTTCATTTCTTCTGCTAATTCCCAAGTCTTCTTGGGTCCTTTCTGACCTTGCCACTGGACCAATACTAGTGGAATTATTTTCTTTCTTAATTTTCATTCTTGAGAATCAAGAATCTTTATCGGTTTTTCAGTAAAGTTTAATTTCTCGTCTATTTGCACGTCCTCTAATGGTATTGCTTGAGTCAGATCTGCCAAACACTTCCTTAGGTTCGATATATGAAAAGTATCGTGAATACCTTTCAAAGTTTCAGGTAATTCTAGCTTGTATGCAACTGGATCAATTCTTGCGATGATTTTGAATGGTCCAATGTACCTGGGACTTAACTTCTCGCGTTTACCGAATCGCATTACTCCTTTCCATGGTGAGACTTTCAACATCACATAGTCTCCTTCTTGAAATTCTAAAAGTCTCCTTCTATTATCTGCATAACTCTTCTGTCTATCCTGAGAAGCTTTTAGTCGTTGTCTGATTTGTTGGATTTTCTCAGTTGTCTCGAGAATAATTTCGGTTTTGGTCAATTGATCATCCCCTACTTCTGTCCAACAGATGGGAGTTCTGCATTTCCTACCGTATAAGGCTTCAAATGGTGCAGCCTTAATGCTGGAATGGTAGCTGTTGTTATAAGAAAATTCAATCAAAGGCAAATGATCATCCCAGCTACCTCCAAAATCAATCACGCAAGCACGCAACATGTCTTCTAAAGTTTGAATTGTTCGCTCATTCTTACCATCCGTCTGAGGGTGATATGCAGTGCTTAAGCTGATTTTGGTTCCAAGATCCTTTTGGAAACTTGTTCAGAATCTGGAAGTGAATCGGCTATCTCTATCGGGGATAATAGATAAAGGCACTCCGTGCTTACTTACTATTTCATCAATATATATCTTAGCTAGTTTTTCTATTGGATAGCTCTCACTTATGGGTAGAAAATGTGCTGACTTGGTTAGCCTGTCAACCACGACCCATATAGTATTATATCATTTTCATGTTCTTGGAAGTTTTGTGACAAAATCCATGGTAACTCTATCCTATTTCCATACTGGCAACTCCAACTGTTGTAACTGACCAGCTGGTTTTGATGTTCAATCTTAACTTGCAGACATGTTAAGTATTTCTCAACGTACTGGGCTATGGATCTTTTTATATTAGGCCACCAGTAGTGATTTCGAATATCCTTATACATTTTGTTTGCTCCAGGATGCATTGTGTATTTGTATTTGTGGGCTTCATCTAATACTTTGCCTTGAATACCTCCAAATTTTGGGATCTAAATTCTCTGACCAAATCGTAGGACTCCATCCATTCCTTGAGTCAATAATTTCTGGTTACCCATCATTCTTTCAGCCTGAATATTCTCATCTTTCAATGCTTCAGTTTGAGCATTCTTGATTTGGTCTTTCCAATCAAGCTTGACATCTATCTTTAATGCTTCTACCCTAATCGGTTTAACTCTTTCTTTTCGACTGAGAGCATCAACGACTACGTTAGCCTATCCTGGATGGTATTTGATTTCACAATCATAGTCATTGAGAAGTTCCATCCACCTTCTTTGCCTCATGTTTAACATCTTTTGATTAAAGATGTGTTGTAAGCTCTTATGGTTTGAGTAGATTACAAACTTAGTACCATACAAGTAGTGTCGCCAAACCTTTAAGGCAAACACTATGGCACCTAATTCAAGGTAGTGCGTAGTATAGTTCTTTTCATGAACTTTTAGTTGTCGTGATGCATAAGCTATAATCTTGTCACGTTGCATCAACACACAACCTAAACCATTATATGAGGCATCACAGTATATTGCAAAGTCTTTATTACCATCTGGTAATGAAAGTATATGAGCACTACTAAGCTTTTGTTTTAGAAGGTTGAAAGCTTCTTCTTGCTTTGGTCCCCAGTCAAACATTGCATTCTTTTGAGTCAAAGATGTTAAAGGGGTAGAAATCTAGGAGAAGTCTTGAATAAACCTTCTATAGTATCCTGCTAATCCCAAAAAGCTCCTAATCTCACTGGGATTCTTCGGTGATTCCCATTTCATCACAGCTTCTATCTTAGCTAGATCTACTTGTATTCCCTTCTCATTTATTACGTGACCAAGGAATTGAATTTCTCTTTTCCAGAAGTCATATTTAGAGAATTTTGCATAAAGCCTTTCTTGTCGAAGGGTTTCTAGAACCATTTTTAGATGTCTAGCGTGATCATCTTGGTCCTTAGAATAAATAAGTATGTCGTCTATAAAGACAATGACAAACTTATCCAAGTATGGCTTGCAAACTCTATTCATCAGATCCATGAATGCTGTAGGAGCATTGGTTAGTCCAAAAGACAACCAAAAATTCATAATGCCCATAACGTGTCCTAAATGCGGTCTTAGGAATGTCTTCCTCGCGCACTTTCAACTGATGATAACCTGATCGAAGATCAATTTTTGAAAAGTAGTTGGCTCCTTGAAGTTGATCAAATAAATCATCTATTCTTGGTAAAGGATACTTGTTCTTAACAGTTAACTTGTTTAATTCTCGATAATCAATGCACATACGCATTGAACCATCTTCTTTTTGACGAACAGTACTGGCGCTCCCCAAGATGAGGAACTCGGTCTAATAAACCTTCTTTCTAAGAGTTCGTCAATTTGCTTCATAAGTTCTTTCATCTCTGAAGGGGCTAGACGATAAGGAGCCTTCGCGATTGGTTTAGCACCAGGTACTAAATCAATACGAAATTCTATCTGACGATCAGGTGGAAGTCCTGGTAAATCTTCCGGAAACACGTCTGGGAATTTGCATACTACAGGTATTTCATTCATCTGCATTTCCTTTTTAGCATCTACCATGCATAAGAGAAAGGCTATGCATCCTTTCTGAATACATTTCACTGCCTTCATTGCTGAGATGATACTGGCCTTGGGGTTTCCATCACTACCATGAATTAGTAACTTTTCCCCATCTGGCTTACGTACAGTCATCGTCTTATGTTCACAGTCGAGCCGAGCACAATTCTTATTCAACCAGTCCATCTCAAGAATAACATCATATTCACTTAAAATGGTTGGCATTAAGTTTACAGAGAATTCAGTGTTAACTAAGGTGATAACACAATCCCTAAAGATTTGACTTATCTTATCTCGCTCACCACTGGCAATTTCTACAATATATGCACATTCTAGAGTTTGTGGTACTAAGTTCAAATAAGGTACTAAGGCAGTTGAAATGAAACTTCTATTTGCACCAGTGTCAAATAAAACTCTAGCATATATGTTGTTAATGAGAAACGTACCAGCTATGGTTTCATCTCCAGCTTCTTTTAACACATACACTCGACCCTTGGACTTGTTCTGATTCTCCGTAGGTTATGCTTGTGGAGGGTTCTTGCAATCACTTCGAAAATGTCCATACTCCCAACAGTTAAAGCATCTAATTTTCGGGCAGTTCTTTCGTGAATGATCACCTGTTGGACATTTAAGACATTTGGAATCTTGATACTTTCTCCAAGACTCATTTTTATCGTTCCTCCACGTTTTGTTGACACGGTTCCCTTCATTTCAGGTGATCTTTCTGTCCATTCTTGGCATCTGGTTTCCATCCTCATTTCTCTTTCTTTTGTTGTTATCAGTCATTATGCCTTCTTCTTCATATGCAATGGCACTTAATGCAATTGCAGACTCATAGGTTTTGGGGGCAAACATCTTAACTAACTGTCGAATATGAGGGGGTAACCCCTGCACGTATCTTTTTACGCGCTTTGCTTCAGGTGTTACATGCTCAGGAAGCAGTCGAGCCATCTCATCAAACTTGGTCGTGTACTGACGATGTGTCATGGCTCCGGCCTGTAGTTATAAGAATTCTCTTTCAATTTTGTCCCTTTCAACTTTAGGATAAAATTTTTCCATCACCAGCTCCTTCAGTTCATTCCAGGTTAAAGTAGCAACAACTCCAGGTCCTTTAGCCTGCTTAACATTGTCCCACCAAAACAATGCCTCGGACCTAAATGAGTGGGTGGCATACATGACAGCTTGTATGGCTGTGCATCGACTAATTTCAATAACAGCTTCCATCTCATGGATCCACTGAAAAGTCGCCATGGCATCTCTTTTGCCATCAAATATTGGAGGTTCACATCCCGTGAAAGCTTTGTAGGAACAACCCTACTTAGGTTCAGTTTCCATAACGGTATCATCATTACCATTGGTGTTATTTATATGATCATCCTGCCCATTATCACCATTGCTCACATACCCTCCAGAGGCGTTCATAACCTCAGCTATAATAGTTGGCAAAGCATCTCTAATTATGCCAGCTACAACTGCTTGGAATTATGGTCCAGCAAATTGCTGTGACTCATGTTCAGCATGATGAAGATTTTCATGATCATCGTTTGTAGATGACATGATTTGCCTTCTACTACCAAGAGGCCTACCACGACCCCTACCATGAGTATTTTCTCCTCTTGGCATAGTCAAAGCCTACATGAAGGAGCAGGGATTTAGTATTCACACGATGGATTATGATCCAGAACATAATAGTATTAATAGTATTCACACGATGGATTATAACCGTGGCCAGGTGTCATTGTTTATCTATTGCAATTATAATGTTCTAGCCATTATCCTCCATGGTTCACCAAAACCCATTACCCAATACCTATGCAATTAATCAAATTATCTTAAAGCATCCTTCTTAGTTTAAGTCTAGATGTTATCTTTGTACCTAGTTCACTTAAACTACGGCTCTGATACCAACTTGTAACGCCCGCCTCTCAGGGCATACCCCAGGGAGCGTTACGCATCAGATATACAGAACACATAGTAATCAGAGAATACACAGCGGAAGTCTAACTTTAAATATACATCAACATGTATAATACATTTGTTATAATAGATAATGCCATTACATTAGTTTAACTATACTAGAGATCCAAATCTTCAACAACATTCTAGAACTTTATTTTCTCATAAACTAGCTCGTAATCTTCAATCCCTGTAATCACTTGGCACCTAGGATGTGTGTCCATAAAAATAAAAACATTTGGGACTCAGCATAAAGCTTGTGAGTTCATAAACATGGCATTGTTCAAAATTCAAAACATGTTATCATTGACTATTGCATCAACCAGATACAGCCATGGCAAACAGATAGGAACAGAGTAAGCACAATATAAATTCACATAACCAGGCTATGTATAGAAAATCCACTGGCTAAAGCAGAATCATACAAGCAGCCCTCAAGCATCCTATCAAGCATTGCCACATATCACAGATGCTATTGATAGTCAATTCTACAATTATTACCAGTTATCAGAACATCACAACCCATTTTAGAAAACAGTTTAGAGGAACTCACCTCAATTAATCAAGTCAGTGATATCGTCTGCTCAGGTTCACTGCTATCAGGTATTATCCTATAAGCAAAATAACATTACTTAAGCTATATTCTAGCTAGTAACAATTTTAGGGATGATTCGTTATCTTTTTTCTATTTGTTGGTTTTATTTGAGCACTTTCTTTTATCCTATGCCAACCCTTTGGTACAACCCTTACTAGTTGACATAACTCGGACGTTTCCATTATATCCGAGCCAACCCTCGGGGTTACCCAATACCTTCCCTACCCAGTACATTCCCTAATGATAACCTTATAGTCTAATAATAATAATAATAATAACAACTACAACACTAAAAATAATAAATAATAATAATACTAACTATAACAATAAAAATAACAACAATAATAATAGTAATAACTATAAAGATGATAATAATAATATTAATAATAACTATATTAACACTAATACCTACAATGATTATAATACTAATAATAACGACTATAATAATAATTAAACATAACCTTAAACAAGGGCGTACCTGAAAACTATCTACGGCAATTTGATGTAGAGTCTCCCCTAATCGCGCTCCTAGTCGCGCTCCTACTCGAGTACCAAAACGACTACTAGCAACACCCAACGGGGTATTGAGAACTTAGGATTCTCTTTATATTAGAGCGTTCCCAAAGAAACTTATGTTCTAAATTCAACCTTAAGGTTCCTATTTATAGAAATAGTAAGCTGCTCAAATTTATATGAGCAGCGATGTGGGATGGAAGTTTTCAGAAGTCGATGTGAGAGTATACTTAATTGCAATTCATACAATTGCAAGCATAATATATTATTATTTTATTATATATTATTACATTATTATAATTAATTCAGCTGCTTAACTCGTTTTTCTCTTATAACTTTTAATATATAGCGTATTATGAATTTTCAAATATGTCGTTGTGACAAGCTTATTATTCTCTACGAGTCAACCTAAGTTTCGTCAAAAACAGAGCAGGTTCGAATATAATATATTATTATTATATTTAAACGATCTCTTATAACATAAAAATTTCATCTAAAAACTTCAAACTTTAAATAGACAATTTACTCATTACTTACTCGTTTGACAATATGTGAAATGCGGAGTTCATATGACCCAAACGCTCGGGTTGTTACACTAGATAACTCTTGCATTTCTGATGGTGCCAACCGATACGGTGCTTTTGCTACCGGCGTAGCTCCAGGAACCAACTCTATACGAAATTCCACCTGTCGTGGAGGAGGCAAACCTGACAAGTCATCAGGGAATACATCCGGATAATCTAGTACTACAAGAATATCTACCAACTTGTTGTTCTCTTCTTTCTTTTCCACTACATGGGCCAGAAACGCGTAACACTGCTTCCGTAAACATCGACGTGTCTTCATGCAAGAAATAAGCTTTAAGGTTTATCCCGGTCGTTCTCCTTGAATCCTGAGTACTTCCCCGTCTTGCATGGGGATTCGTACTACTTTTTCCCGACAAACAATCTCAGCTCCGTGTTTCGACAACCAATCCATTCCTATATTCACATCGAAACTTCCCAACTCAAAAGGTATCAAGTCTATATCGAGGGCATGGTTTTCCAACATCATCGAGCACTTTCTAATAATCTTATCGGCTTGTACAACTCTACCGTTGGCCATTTCTATAGAGAGGCTAGTTTCTAGTCTACTAGGGTTCAAGTCAAGCATGTGAGCAAAACCAGAAGATATAAAACTATTGTCTGCTCCAGTATCAAACAATATAGATGCGAAGTGATGATTGAGCAAATACGTACCCGTAACGACATTCGGGTCCTGACGGGCGTCATTTGCTCCGATAATGAACGCACGTCCTCTGGCAGCATTTCCTTGATTTCCTTGGCCTTGATTACCGGCTATGGCCATCACTGGTGGTTGGTTGTTTCCTTGCTGACCCTGTGCCCGATTCAGTCTGGGGCACATGTTCCGGTAGTGACCCGGGTTTCCACACTCATAAAAGACCCTAGCATTCCCGGCGGGGTTAACCGCGTTGACCGGGGCCACCAGATTTGGTGCTATTCTACAGTCTTTCGCTAGATGCCCCGGGCGTCTACAGTTCACGCACACCCGGCACGACATTGTTGGGGGATGATGATAGTTGCACCTGTCACATTTAGGGTGCAACCCGACATATTCCCTCTTGCCTTGTGTCACCGCCACAAAATTCCTGGTTGTCTTGGCCCTTTTATCAAATTTTCCGGCACTCGACCGGCTTGCTTCCCTGACATCTTTTCTTTTCTCTGTCCCTCTTCCTAAGACCCCTGTTCTAACCATCTCATCTGTTAACGTACCAGCTTTCAAAATTGCACTCTAAATAGTAGGAGGGGCTGTTGCGGTTACCATTGCCCGGATTTGAGGCACAAGTCCCCAGATGTACTTCTCGATCCTCTTGGATTCCGGAGTCACTAGATGTGGAACCAGTCTTGCCAACTCATGAAAACGATCAGTGTAAGCTGCGTGCCCGGCTCCTACCATAGCATGATTCCAAAACTCCTGCTCCAACTTCTACATCTCATTGAGTGGACATTATTCTTCAGTGATCAATGCCTTAAACTCGTCCCAAGTCATCCGCATTGCTGATTCTCTTCCTCTTGCTTGAATCTGTGTGTTCCACCAAGTTAGTGCTTTGCCTTGTAGTGAACACGTGGCATACTTAATCTTTTGGCTGTCTAAGCATTCACTGATATCAATGACGGCCTCCATCTTTTCAAGCCACCTAGTTAGAGCTATCGCTCCACCTTTCCCATCAAATTATTTCGGTTTGCAGGCCACAAACTCCTTGTAAGAACATCCTCGTCTTGTATTAACAACCCCAGTTTCATTACCAGTTGTTCCGCCAATCCCAGTATCTTCCCCTGTTCCTTGGCTATGCTCATTGTTAGTATCATTATCCCCGTGGAGATTATGATTCAAAAGAGTGTCGCTCACTTGGGTTACTATCGTAGGAATCAGTGCAGCTAGCTGCTGAGCGATCATGGCAGCTATGTCGGGGTTTTCAGTTCCCTGATTGTTGCTAGCGGGACCACCACCTGTTCTTGGTGGCCTACCTCTACCTCTGCCCCGTGGGGTCTCACCCTCGCGATTTGTACTGCGGGTGACTCTTCGAGGCGGCATTTTCTAATCACAAAAGGAGTAAACATGTAAACTTTAGTCACTTTAAGATACACGTATAACTCCACTCATCAAGTTCTAACAATTCATGCTCCGGTCAATCAAGATCATCACGTAGACCATTTCAAGCACATTCTTAGTATACCGGTGATGCTTATATATAGGGTTCCCCGCAGCGTTCCCACCACATCCACGATATACCTAGAATGATGCTTAAACCGGTTACCTGACATCCGATTTTCCTTAACATCATTCCAATGAATAACGTAATGTATGTGTAGAGAGTATCTTCACTCTTCTACATTTCTTTGAAGTCCACTTTCATTCTAAGCATTTAATTAGTTCCATAGTCACTGAAATGTTAGGCGGACTAAGGTTTCATAGAGAGTAAGACTAATATCATAATTGAAATCCCATAAAGGCTCCAAGTAGAACAGGACTTAAGCAATAGTAGAGATCACGAATGTTTTATCATCATTAACAAGGTCTTACTAGAATTATGATTCTAGTGTCCTAAGGTATAGAATGGAAGACTTGTACTAACTATGATCGTTACCTCACAGTAAGATTCGCCAGCTTCACATGCACTGCAAATTACAATTACATGTGCACCCGTAATGGTAATTTGCCTTGCATGGTCACCCTTAGCTTCACTTACCCAAGCTAACATCATAGTATCGACGCCATTCATAGTGCACAGATCATGTAAGTTCTCATGTCCGTGTTTAGTAGTATCCCAATAGTAGTCCGTCATAACAAATAGAATCCAAGCACATAAACTCAATTAGTCTAATAAAGTTGCCTATCCCTACCACTTTCGGGACCTCAGGCATAACTATCTCAGGGTCGGACTCAATATCCGGGATCAACGATTAGCGTGATCTATGAAGATCCCTTTAGGGTGGGTATCCCAACCTAATAGTATAATGCGATGCGCATAGGAATGAAAGATTCCAGTAGAAGGCATCCCGTGAGGAAAGAGTAAGAGTAATAGTACCTTCCTCAGGATGGTCAGATAACAAGACATAGAGTCAAAGAACAAGTATAGAGACATACAACAAGTATAGAGGAACATACATATAATATCAGATGCAAGCCAATCCTAGCATGCATTCTACATGAAGGTTCCTAGGTTATAGTCTAGGTCAGGTGATTTGCCTAATTCTCTATAACCAATGGCTCTGATACCAGTCTATCACAACCCCACTGAGAGCGGAAACACGGGGATGTAACGAGACGGGATCGTCATAACACATTGTTAACAATAGAGATGCAATATATGTAATTGATGACAAAAGCGTGTCATGACGACACCCGACACAAAGGAGACTTGTGTCATGTTTAGTCAATATTCACGACAACATAGCCATAAGCATTAACTTGTAAATGATTCACATACCCAAATATTGTATCCTTGTAATGTAATTCCCACAACCCGGGAACAAGTATCCAAAAGAATGATAATTGTTTAATAGACTACAACAATGTTTCAAAATGATTGTTTGTCAAGTATATTCAGTCTCAAAAATGCATCCTAGGGTCTCCACTAAGGCAGCACTCCTAGATCTTCAGTTATCATTGTCACCTGAAAAGATATGCTCAAAATGGTCAACAAAATTGTTGGTGAGCTCGCAGGTTTAAATTGTAAATATGTAATTGATGTTGTATAGTATTTGTTGCGGAATATCATGCATACAGTTATAAGTAAGCAAAATCACATAACCATGAGTTTTACAACCAAACCTAATGACGTACACACAGCAACTTGTCGGAATATATTCACCCAAGGCCCGTTCCTGGCAAAATGATGGTACCAACTAGTAAACCATCTGACAAGGGTGGGGATGTCAACCCAGTAGTATTACCAAAACCTATCCGTCGGTTGCAACACCGTAATTAAATGGTTGTAAGAAAGAACCACACAGCAACTCATGTATGTATCAGATAAGTACTCACAAAACAGTATCACGTTGATTCCAAGTATGTAAATTGTATGTAAGTTGTACAACATAGAAAATGGGTGAGCATACTTTTCCCCCATGTTTGTAAACGTTGAAATATTTTATAAGCATAAAAGGGGCCACAAAACTCACTTGTTAAGTGATAAGTATGTATGATGAAAGCTTCCCAAACGTTGTATGCAATGAACGGTCAAACACCTATTGACAGTTATGTTAAGCATTAATGATGTGCCTAATGTTATAGTAATGTTTAGTCGGGTCGGGTCGTATCGGTTCGGTCGCGGGTAACACACACACATAAACACACGCAATCGATGTTATGTAGATCCAAATACCAGAAACGTTGCCATTGTCGATGACATTTGTGTAAAAGTGTCATTGTTGTCAGAGAAATACCTAGTAAGCATTAGTGTTACAAATCGATTGTTGTTAGTTGTAAAATGTTAAGTTAATTCGATTTGGTTTAACTTTAGTGAATTTGATAGTGTTAATTTGAATATTGTCATTAGCAATGGCAACCGTGTCGATGTCACCTTAACATCACTCGACAAACACACCGCACACAAGAGGATATCACATGCAGCAACTCCAATCGCACGACAGGACCAGACGCACGACTCAACACTCCATCCACACGAATCAACCTTCAATCGTACGAATCAGCTTCATTCATACGATTGAACCGTCATTCGTGCGATTCAGCATTCAGTAGTACCACACAGCACCCAATCGCACGACTCAACATCCATCCGCACGATTCAACCTTCATTCGTACGAATTAGCTTCATTCGTACGACTGAACCTCCATTCATGCGACTAGGCATTCAGTCGTGCGATACACGCACAATTGCACACATTCATCTGCATAGACTCAATCTCATGAAGACACACAGTCACATTACTCAATCGCACGACACACACAATCGCATAGGCTTAGTCGCACGACTCACTCAATCGCATGGACTCAGTCGCACGACACACCCAGTCGCACGGTTCAGTCGCACGACAGACTCAGTCGCGAAAACAGCAGATTCGCGACTGCCGAAAGTGCAGAGCAGCATCCGGGTGCTCCGTGCATGAGTTTCACGCCACAAGGACTTCCAGAAACACTTATTTAACATATCTAAACAAGATGCACACGCAGAAAGGCAACACACGCACCCACACGACCTCATGTGCTCGGGTTGAACCCGATCACCCGAAACCCTAAATCGCAGCAGTAAAACGAGCAAGAAAGGGACAACTAAGGTCGTCTACCTGCTAGAAACGGGTAGTCTCAGCTGTAGCCGAGGTTTAACAGGTGAGAACGCGAAGAAACGGGGCGGTTCGGTGCTAGGAGGAGGAGAAATGGGAGAAGAAGAAGTTGAAGAAGAAGATGAGGAAATAAAGGCTAGGGCTGATAAAGGGGCTTTATATACCCATCCCTAGTTTGACAAACTGTCACATTTGGTCCCTGCACTTAGCCCCCGAGTTCCCAAATTTGTTTCGGTTGAAAACGACATAAATAGGCTAGTTATATTACTGATAGAGATGTATTTAATGATATTTGTATCTTAAAATGATGTTATTAATGACGTTAATATTATATAACATAATATATTTAATGATGACGGTGGTGATATTTGTAAACGTTTTAGGTGATAACGATGCAAACAATGATTACACAAGTGTAAAAGATAACCAAGCAAGTATGATATCCACACGAATAGTTTATAAAGATGAGGAATGACCAATTAAAGAAAAGATAACAGAAACACGTTAATTGACGAACCTTTGGTGATAGATGTCACAATATCTTTCTAAAACTGCATATACATAACAATTAATACCTAAAAATTGAACCAGAGAAGTACTTAAATTTGAAATATTTGATTATTTTCGCAAACACTGGGATTACCCATTCAAATGATACGCATTGTTTAATAAACTCTATTAAATCAATTAGACTAAACAACAGACAACTTACCAATGAAAGGTGTATATCATTAAACAATTACAATAATCAAAAATAAATTGATTTATACACTGTAATGTGATTCTAAACAAAGATTATTGTTATGTAGGTATATGTGTGATATCAAAACACATGAAAAGCAATACACATTTGAGTTTAGTAACTTGTAACTATCAAAACAAAGTATTTCAAAAGTATAAAATAACAGTACAAATAATCTAGAAGACAAATCGAGCAATTCAACATTAACATGACACATAATAACCAAGCGATTCAAATAAATATGATACAAATAGAGCGATTCAACATTTCAGATGCAGTCGGTTAAGTTACACGGGGTATTACACAATAATAATCGCAGAATATTAAAGTTCAAACATAACAAAAAAATAATACCTTTTAATGCAGAAATCTTGATGAAAGCGATTGGAAAATGACAATGTTGATGAAATTCGTCGAAGGCATTATACTCAGAATTTATAAACACAAATCGCCAGTGTGGTGAAGCTTTAATTGTTGTGAAATCATTTAAAATCGGGTATGATTTGGTTTCCAAAGAAATATACCCATGATTTCCGTCACATTGGAGATGAGGGGAAGAAGGAATCCCGAAACTTTAGTAAATATTATATATAAATCAGTCATTTTATGGAAACACACAATTAAGGAATGTGTTTCATAGATGAAATAGAATCATAGATGATTTGTAGAGTTGTTGTTGAAGAAGAATTCGAAGAAGGAAGAACAAAGGGTTTTCTGACGTTTTCAAAAATATGAACTGCAATTTAGGGTTATATTATTTAATTCCCTCAATTTCTCTTGTAATGTAATTTCCCTTAAATTGTTATTGACCTTTTTAGTCAAATGAATGTAGACTAAGGTGTAGACCAGATATATAATTAGGCGGGAAACGAAAAATATAGTGCTCTAAGAGAGTGTCACGTAACATTAAAGTTATTGTTTTATTAGTAAGTATAGATTTGTTATGGCTTGCTGTTTTCTATAAGTTAAAAGTCCTAAACTTTATTAGACACAAATATGATCAAATTTATTGGCTGAGATTAGTTTGAAGCCATCCATGGAAAAGTTGATGGTACGTAAACCAATGATTATCCAAATTTAAATACTCTATTTTTATGACCAAACAATTTATTATCAAAAGCGACCAGTTATGAATATTAAAACATACCATTAGTTAAAGGTTATGGTATATGACTTACATCCCATAACCTTACTCAACCGACCGATCTACGTCACCCTACATACATGGTATGCTTATATGTCATACAATCTGTTTAAAAACTAAAAGAAGAAAACTAATATAACAAAAGTTATTAAAACCCAAACGGTTTTTGTATGATGGATAAAGCTAAAAACTTGTAAAAAATTAGAAAAAGTAAATGATGAATGTACTCCTGCAATTAATGGGAAAATTTTCCGAAACAGTCATTTGACCAACGTCATTGCCATTGACCTGCCACATTTTCGTTTTAGCCCTTGTATCACCACGTGGCGATATAAACCCATGTGGTATCGCCCGTAACGTCCATTGACCTGCCACATTTTCGTTTTAGCCCTTGTATCACCACGTGGTGATATAAACCCATGTGGTATCACCCATACCGGTGATACACACATCTCATCATATGCTCGAAATAAATTTAATGTAATTTAATTTATAATTATCATTTAATTTATAATTTATCAGATTTATAATTATCATTTAATATATAGAAATAGTAATCATAATTCTGTTAAAATTTCATAAATAACAAATTTAAAAATGTACCATTTAATTTCAAAATAAAATCTAGTCAAATTATTGTATAAGTGAAAAGAACCATAATTATTAACAAAAACAACTTATTATTTAGTTTATTAACAAAAAAGAAAGTGAAAAATCTAATGTTTGTGAATATTGACGTTAATCGGGCTAGTAATATGTTAAATGACCCAATTTAAATAAGATAATAATTGAGTTACACATATTTCAAATAGTAATTATGATGTTATTTTTTCAACATTAAAAACAAAAAAAAAACGAATTAAAAATAAATCTAAATTACTAATATGTTATGGCTGCATAAATAGATAACTTCATTCATTATCCAACACAAACACTCTTCATTTCTCACTTCTCATATAGTGGATAAACACCAATACTCTTCTTAATGCGTTCCAAAACCGTCTTCTTGGATTATGAATAAATGGAGGCACCTCCTAAAGAATCAATCTGAATCTTCAACATCGGATGTTCAAAACTTGGAAGAAAACGTCAAAACCAATCGAGCTACTGTACGTAAATGGGCTATTCCAGATGATGAAGCAGAATAATGATCAACAAATGTTTTAAAATTTTAATAAAGGAGATGCCCCTTTTGTTATTCTGCTATTTTTTTGACACCCATAAAATTTGACAAGAATTTTAGGGTATTTACTAAGTTACCGACGTAATGGTTATTTAACCTCGGTGGTAAACTTTTCTACACATTATTAATTAGAGTTATTAATACTATCTTGTATTATAATAATAAATGTATTTTTATACAGCACATTAAAAGTTGGGTGTTAATAATGATAAATTAAAGACATAGAGATGTATTAAAGACGGACTATCAAATATGCATTGGAGTATACTACCTTCACAATTTTTTGACTTATTAACTTATTCATGTAGCAAGCATGTTGTTTCATTTGCTGATGGAAAGTTCAAACCGTATCCTTTATTTTTTGATGTTGATCATGTATATTTCCCGTTCTGTATTCAGAGTCAAGAATGGGTGCTTGTTTGTGTTAATTTGTGTTGGATCTAGATAGTATAGGTCTAGATTATTTTGTATAGGCTTAGAACTTTAATCAAGTCTTGTAATTAATGATTGTCTATCAGTATATATATATATATATATATATATATATATATATATATATATATATATATATGTGTGTGTGTGTGTGTGTGTGTTGAATATATAGGTTAACCCATATATATATGTGTTGCTTTTTGTATGATAATAGGCAAAATCAATATACTTGGTAGGATTTCTGAAATTAACCAAGAAACATCTACGGATGAACAATAATGTTAATCCGTAGATATATTACTTACAAGACTCCTGCGGAAGACAAGGCTCCTGCGGAAGAGCAAGACTCCTGCGGAAGACAAGGCTCCTGTGGAAGACAAGTCTCCTGCGGAAGTTAAGAACACTTGTATGATTTCAAATATCAACTAGTCAAACAAGTCAACCAATCAATAACAAATCCCAAGAGATCGGTGTTTCCTTAACTGACTCAAAGCACCTATAAATATGAGTCCTAGGTTTCACATCTTATAGAACACAATCAAGCAATATTACGGCTGTCAAGCATTACATCATTGTGCAACCCTAGCCGCCGTCACATCAACAACATTAATTCGATTGAAGAAATCATTGTTCATAGTTATTCATAATTATTCTTTTGTAATCATTACTTGATAATTAATGAAATACTTTGAATAATTATTGTGTTCGTATTTACTGTGTCATTGTGTTTGTGTTCTTCAATAACAATTAACTCAATTAAACAGCAATTAATGATAATTCCACGATCATTAATTTGATTTTATTTTAATACTGATAATTCCTGAACTGAGATCCTTGGATTCACAGGTGGTATCAGAGCCAAGTGCTCATTGATTTAGATCAATTGATCTATCAGTATTAAAATTGTTTAATTGTCTTTTAAACAATTAATTCAGCGACTTATCACTCAGCAAGCATTCTCTCATTGCTTGATTGATTTAGATATATATTCAAATCAATTGAATCTTAGATCTGAGTCTTTGATAGATTTGTCTACTTTAACATTCAGAGTTAAATACATAACATTTAACTAAACAATATGAGTACTTTTGGTGGATCATATCAACCACCGAAGTTGGAAACAAAAGCTGATTTCAAGTCCTGGAAAATCAAGTTCAGGAATCATGTGAACTACACTGATTCTGACTTGTGGGAGTCCATCACTGAAGGTCCTTATATTCCACCCACTCTTGGGCCGGATTATAATGACAAGAATCAACCAATCAGCACAAAAGATTTGTCACCTGATGATGTCAAAAAGGTTAAAGTTGATATTAAAGCATACAGTTTGCTTAGTATGGCTTTGCCGGAAGAGATATTGATCAGATGTGAGAATTATAAAACAGCAAATTCCTTGTGGAAGATACTTCATACTCTCTGTGAAGGGAGTGATGAGATCAGAAGCATCAGGAAAGACACCCTCAGATCACAACATGAAACCTTTCATCATATTGAGGGTGAATCAATTCCTCAACAACTCTATAGATTCATGCAACTCGTTACTGAGATGAACATCTTGGAGTTGAAGTATACTACTGAGGAACTTAACAAGAAGATGCTCCATACTTTGCCTGAAAGTTGGAAGCAGACTGTGTCCATGTTCAAGAACACCATAGATCTTAAGACAACTGGTCTAGACACACTGGTTGCTAAAGTAGAGGCTCTTGAAATGGATGAACAATCAAGAAACAAGAGTGTGAGAACTCATGTCTCACCTTATCACTTCAAAGAAACCAAAAATGCTGGAAGTGCATTTATCTCAAATAATAATGGTGATAACTCTTGTACTTTGAGTGATGATGAAGAGGAAGTCAGTTTCTATGCCTCTAAACCCTCTAAGAAATCAACTCAAAGTAAAAATCAAAAGGATAAAGGAAGATCTGCTGAGAAAAGAGATACAACTACAGCAACTGCAAAATCTTCTCAACAAAACAATCAGTCAGAACCAATCACTGTGATATTGGATTCTGAAGAACAAAAAGCAGCCTTTGCAGCTTTTAGTTCTAGCTTTCAAGCATACCTGGGAAGCTCACTAACATCAGCAAATATTTGCCATCAAGACTTGGAAGAACTACATCCTGATGTAGTGGAAGAGATGGATCTACAATGGCAGATGGCAATGATTGCTTACAGAGCTAAGCAATATCTCAGGAGATACAAGAATCTGGCCGTAGCAAGTAAAACATCTAATATTGGTGTGGATAAGTCCAAGGTCGATGCTTCAAGTGCAATCTCTATTGACACTTTTCTAGAGAATGCAATCAACAATCACCTACGGAGATGAGACCACATCAGCAGCAGCATCAGCAACATCAGCAGTATCAGGCTCAACCTCATCAGCAACCAACCTCTTAAAATCTCTGTTCAGACAACCTCAGCTGACAAATACATCCCCACCAGCCACAAATGAATCAGCATGACCAAGTAATTCAAAGGAATCGGGACTGATCATACTTCAAGATGGAACATGTGACTGGAGTATGTATGAAAAGGAAGTCTTGGAAGAGAATCAAGCATTGATGGCTCATATGGAAAACAAAGTTCCTCAATGGCTAGAGAGGTAAGAGAAAGGTTATGTTCATCAACATGTGTTGAGGAAGTTGAACGTTATAGAGTCCATGCTCAACAGTTGGCTGACAAAGTAAAAGAAACCATGATTTTAAATGAATCCCATGTTAGAAACATAAATTATATCAAATCAAAATTAGTTCTTTGCAAAAGGATTTAGAAAAATTTGTTTCTGAAAACTACAGCCTTAAAGCCCAAGTTGAGCATCTGACCACTTCCTTAACCAAATCCATGGCTGATCATGCATCAACTGAAGTGAAACTTCAGAAGTTTCAACTATCATCTCAGCAAATATTGAATCAAAAATAGGTATGGGTTGGGTTATAATGTTGTTGCACCACCTATAAATGATAATTACACAACTCTACCTGAAATAATGACAAACACATTGTCAAATCATTTTGTGCCAAGCACCAAAATTGACATAAAAACAAGTCAAATAAACACTAACAATGAAGCTGAGGTGAGTAAAACTGAATCATCTGAATCAGAATCTCTAAAACATAATGACTCAGAATTTGATTATGATAAATGTGATGACTTGGATGATTCTGATGAACATGACATTGATCAACTGAATATTGGTAAGAATGTTCAAGTTAAAACTGGTCTTCCAAAAGTTCTTGAAGAATCAAAGCTGCAATATCCTCCAAAGCAACGAAACATGCTGAAAACTATCTGCAAGAGGATTACTGAACTGAATGAAGGACTTCAAGAACTGAATCTTCACAAAAGTTCATCAAAGGAAGTTGCTTACTGCGGATCAAGTAAGGAGGTACCTTTATCCCATTCAGATAAAGGTAAGAAGCAACAAACATCAACTGAGCATCTGCGGAAGGCAAAATCTGCAGAGTCCGTAGACCGTCTGCGGAAGGCAAAATCTGCCAAGTCCGTAGAACATCTGCGGAAGGTAAAATCTGCTGAATCCGTAGAACAGCCGCGGAAGAGTAAAGCCGAATCTCCGGATGAGGTGACAAAAAGAACTGCCAACAAACATGCTCAGAAAACGTTGAATCTCAAGCAACAAAGAGCAGCCAAAAGTAAACAAGAATCAGTTGATGATGCTCCTAGCAAAAGCAAGAAAAAATCAAGTGATCCATTAGGAAAGAGTTGAAGCCCAACAAATTGAACAAGAAAAAGAAGTCTGAATCTGAAGACAATTCGGAATAAAAATATTGCAAATGGTGTGATATGAAAAATCACAACACAGAGGACTGCTACTTCAGCAGCTACTGTTCCATATGTAATATGAACAATCACATGACTTCTGAGTGCTACTTCAATAAACATTGTGCAATATGCAACAAAAATAATCATTCAACTCAGAAATGTTATTTCAACAAAAAGAACAAGAAAAAGAGCACAAAGAAGTCATATGATGAAGTATCTGAATCAGATTCTCAATCTTTTGACAGTGAAAGAATCAAAGTTGAAGAAAGATCAACCAAAATCAAAGCAAAAATCCTCTGTTACGGATAAGACTTTGAAGAAGAGAGCATCAACTCAGTCTAAAACACCTCACAAAAAGGTGGATCTGTCAGATAAGAAGACTGAAATGAATGATGATTTCTTTGATAAATTTGAAAAAGGAACTCCTGTGTCTCAATCAAAATTGAAAGATGAAATAACTTTCAGAAATTCAGGATCATCCTCAAAATCAAAATATCAACCAAAACAAGACAAGATGAAGAAAGAATCAGACAAGCAAGAAGACATCCAAAAATCTGACTCATCTTCAACAGAATCATCCTCACCACCATCAAATCAAAAAGAATCAATTAATACTGAAACTTCATGATTAATTCATGAAGGAGTAACTATTGTAGACACGTCTGGCAAACCTAAGACAATTAAGGCTTGGGTTGTCAATTCTAATTGATTTCTTATTCTGTGCAGGAACAATCATGGAGAGCTGACAACAAGTGGTATGTTGACAGTGGTTGTTCCAGACATATGACAGGAAACTGTTCTCTTCTCCATGACTTCAAACATAAACATGCCTCTTATGTGGCATTTGGTGGGGATAAGAAGGGAGGTAAAATAGTTGGTGAAGGAATGGTAACAAATGGTGTGTTAACATTTGAAAAAGTGAATTACTGTGAAAATTTGCAGTATAATTTACTTAGTGTATCTCAAATTTATGATCAAAACTACACAACTTTATTTGATAACACTAATTGTTACATTCTTAAGCCAGGTTTTTCAGTTCCAGCAGAATGGATCCTTCTTACAGCATCAAGAAAAGGAAACACATATGTTTTGGATATGAACAACACAACACTCACAAGCAATGAGACATGCCTGCTATCTAAGTCTTCAGAAGATGAATCACAATTGTGGCATAGAAGGCTTGTTCATTCTAAATGAAGAATATGAATAAATTAGTGAAGAATGACTTAGTCATTGGACTACCAAAGAAAGAGTTCATTGCTCAAATCATTGTTCTTCATGTTATAAAGGAAAACAACATAGAGTGTCTCATAAATCCAAATTAATCAATACCAACACTACACCACTCAAATTGCTTCATATGGATCTTTTTGGTCCAACCAATGTGATGAGCATTGGAAAAAGGCAATATTGCTTGGTGATAGTGGATGATTTCACTAGATTCACATGGGTATTTTTCTTAAAACAAAAGAGTGAAACATCTGAAACATTAATGGACTTTGTGATCAAGATTGAGAATCAACTTGATTTAAAAGTTAAAATTTTAGGAGTGATAATGGGACTGAATTTGTTAATGCTGATCTGGATTCTTTTTGCAGGAATAAAGGCATAGCAAGGCAATTCAGTGCACCAAGAACTCCACAACAAAATGGAGTGGCTGAAAGAAGAAATAGAACTCTCATAGAAGCAGCCAGAACAATGCTAGCTGACTCTCAGTTGCCATCACATTCTGGGCAGAAGCTGTGAATACAGCATGCAATGTTCAAAATAGGACTTTAATTGTCAAAGAACATAATAAAACTCCTATGAGCTCTTATTCAAAAGGAAACCTTTTATAGGATATCTTAGAGCTTTTGGGTGTCATGTGTCTGTGTTAAATACTAAAGAACAATTGGGAAAATTTTCTGAAAAAGCCTATGATGGTTTCTTTGTTGGATATTCATCCACATCTAAATCATATAGGGTTTACATTCCAGAACATAACATTGTTGAAGAGACTCCTAATGTTTCTTTTGATGAATCCATGTTTACAACAACTGTAAAAGGATCATCTTGGTTATTTGATATAGATGCATTAACAGAATCATTTAACACTGGATATTTAATCAATGCAAGTTCTGCTGATACATGCTATCCATTTGTTCCTCCAAGTTTGAATGAAGTGCCACTATCACTGATCCTCTAAGAGCACAACCTTCAACTATACTACAGCAAGAATCAAATAATCAGACAAGTCAGCAGCATGAAGATACATCCGGAGAAGCAAATCCTTCATCCGCAGTTCATGCAAATACATCCGCAGATGTTCCATCATCCGTAGATGTAAATACTGTTTCAACCGCTGATCCTAGGGGTGGAGAGGATGTGTTGAATCAACAAAACTTGCCAGCTGATCAACAATGTCTATCCGTAGATGGTGCTGTAACTCCTACGGCAGAACAAAATGCCTCCGTAGATGTTGTTGTTACTCCTACGGAAGAACAAAATGCTTCCGTAGAACTTCCTGCGGAAGAAGACCATACAGCAACTGAAGCTCTAGCTGATCCTATTGAAAATGAACCCTTTGATTACTTCATAGATTCAACATCACAGCTGAATCCATCTGCTTCAATGGATTTCTCAAACTTAGAGTCAACCATCCCAGTTGATGCTATTTCAACAAGCAGAATTCATAAGTCTCATCCATCAGATAATATGATAGGAGACCTGAATGCGAGAACTACCAGAAGCAAAGGGGGAGTGGCAAACATTTGCTTGTTCACCTGCTTCTTGTCTCAGACAGTTCCTGCAAACATTACAGCTGCTCTAAAGGACAATAGCTGGATTGAAGCTATGCAAGAAGAACTACAACAATTCAGAAAACAAAAGGTATGGAACCTTGTAGATTTGCCTCAAGGTTAGCATCCAATTGGAACAAGGTGGCTCTTCAAAAACAAGTTGGATGACAGGGGTATAATCATGGGAAACAAAGCCAGACTGATTGCTCAAGGATATACTCAAGAAGAAGGGATAGACTATGATGAAGTTTGTGCGCATGTTACAAGAATTGAAGCTATCAGGGTCTTTCTAGCTTATGCTTCATTCAAGAAGTTCACAGTATATCAAATGGATGTCAAGTGTGCTTTCTTTATAGGAAAATTGATGAAGAAGTATATGTGGCTCAACCCCTGGATTTGAGGATCCTGACTATCCACATAGAGTATACAAGCTAGACAAAGCTTTGTATGGACTTCATCAGGTATCAAGGAAGTGGTATGACACATTGTCATCCTTCTTGCTGAAGAATGGCTACAAAAGAGGGACTATTGATCAGACTCTCTTCCTTAAAGAAGAACATCAAGATCTTTTGGTGGTTCAAATATATGTAGATGACATAATATTTAGATCAACCAACAAGAAACTTTGTCAAAGCTTTAAAGAATTAATGAAATCTGAATTTCAGATGAGCTCCATGGGAGAATTGACATTTTTCCTTGGCTTACAAGTTCATCAGAAAACAGATGGCATTTTCATCGATCAAGAAAAGTACATTCATCAAATTTTGAAGAAGTACAATCTTGTGATACATCTTCATGCAAGACACCTGCCTCAACAATAGACAAGATTGTGCCTGACCCTGCTGGAAAATCAGTAGATCAGAGATTGTATAGATCAATGATCGGATCCTTAATGTACTTAACTGCCAGTAGGCCTGACATAATGTTTGCTGTGTGTGTATGTGCTAGGTATCAATCAGATCTAAAGGAGTCTCATCTGAATGCTGTAAAGAGAATATTCAGATATCTAAAAGGAAAACCAGCTCTAGGACTATGGTATCCAAAAGATGGATATTTCTGTCTTTTCTCATATTCAGATAGTGACTATGGAGGATGCAACAACAATAGAAAATCCACAATCGGTGGATGTCAATTTTTGGGACCAAGGCTTGTTTCATGGCAGTGCAAAAAGCAAACTAATGTATCTATGTCCACAGCTAAAGCTGAGTACATAGCTGCTTCAGCTGGTTGCTCTCAAGTTCTTTGGTTGCAAAACCAATTACTTGATTATGGTTATAATTTCCTTAAACACCAATTCACATTGACAATTCAGCTGCTATGTTCATCACTGCTAACCCAGTTCAACATAGTAAAACAAAACATATTAAAATCAGATATCATTTTCTGAGAGACTGCTCAGAAAAGGGTTTAATCAAGTTAATAAAAGTGGACACAACAAATCAGCTTGCTGATTTATTCACTAAAGCCTTTGATTCTGTTAGATTTAATTTTCTGATAGAATCATTGGGGATGATTAACTTAGACTAAATCCTCAAAAGCATATGACTGTCCTTGTGTAGAGTAATCTTTAGGGATGATTTAATTTTCTGATAGAATCTTTAAGCATGTCATATGTATGGGAAATGATAGTACACTATGCTTGGCTTTCTTTAACTAAAACTCAAACTGAATTGTAACATTTTGATATGTGAGTAGGTTCATCTTGAGTGGAAACTACACTAAGATCATGCCAAACTAAATGAAACAGGTAACTGTCTGTGGAAACTCCAATTTGAGGATCAGGAAAGTAAGTCATCTCCTGATGTGATCAAATCACTTACCAAAGCACACTATGTAAAATACTTTATAATCTTCTATCTTTACAAATTCATATTCCCTCTGTATTGTGTGAACAAAGACCTAGGAATATGATTAAAGAGTGTGATCTTCATTCCCCCTCTGTTTTGTGTAAACAAAGACCTGGGTTAAGTACACCTCTGTTTTACGAAAGTAAAGACCTGGTGACTTTATGAGGATCACATCTCAGCTCTCAAAAGAATCACTTGTGATTAACTATACATTAATTTAAAGAGCTTCAACATCAAAGCATTAATGAGACTATAATATGTCTCAAGATAGAACTTATAACTTAATGTACATAGTCAATAAGTGTGAAAAAGTGGTGATTTATCTCACCTACGGAGGACAAACTCTAATGAGAATTAAATGTGGAGCACATGATAGTTACTGATTAACAAACTTCAAAACATTATAAACAGCATGCCTAGTTGATACATTACTCATGTATGAATTTAAGTGGACCTATATACTTACAATCAGGTGTGCAATAGATCAACTATTATTCAAATAATCAACATCAGCAGAAGCCTGGAGTCATAGTATGATCCCTCTATATATGCATGCTTGTATCATTTAAGTCGTTTGTTTAATTTGTCCTCTTAACTGATTACCTCTCATTTAGACTGTCATATGCCTTTCATGCCTATTTTTAACATAAATTTATGATGAATGCAACAGTTTAACATTAATCATAAATTTAGGGGGAGTAGGTCCTGCATGAAAAATCAATAAAAAGCTGTGAATTCACTTTGAAGGAATTGGAACTTGAGCACTAATTGAATACAGGATACAGGAAACTTGCTTTCTTGTACTTAATTGCCATGCAAACAAAGTCAACAATGTCCAATATCAACACATGATTCTACTTACTTAGTAGATATCATACATTTAAAGTTTTAACAAAACTTTAATTTCCGCAGAAGTTTCAGTAGTATTTCTCATCCGTAGAAGTAACATTGAAATTTCTGCATCCGCAGAAGTTTCAGTAATATTTCTCAATAGCAGAAGTAATAGTGAAATTTCTGCTTCAGCAGAAGTAACAGTAACAATGTAACTGCATAATCGTAGGATTGGTAAACTATGAATGTGCTAGTAACATAGAGGTACTGCATTTGAGCTAAGGCATCTGCAGATGTTAAGACATCCGCAGATGTTAAGGTTCCGCAGATGTTCTGCGAAAGATGTGATGCATCCGGAATAAAAATATATGGAAAGGGATATATAGGAAGTGGGCCCAACATATTTAATAAAATAAATTAATGTGTCCGCTTATAATAAGGTCTATGACTTTAAGAATTCATTAATCACTTTTTCAGAGCACTTTTCAGTTTTCTAACCTAGAAAAACGCACACTTCCCCCTTATTCAAACTTTCAAAAATCCGTTCTAAGAAATCATAAACATCATTATTCAGTAATCGAATATCAGTGTCGCGAAGGTAAATCATGTTCTAATCTTCAGTACAGAACTGGTTAATCCTTGGTTGTCATTAAAACGATTCGAATTCATGTGAGTTACACTAATGCTAAACCGATTTTCGTTTCTAATTACAGATGGCAAACAGATTCGTGAAAGAGCACAATATGTGTGCATTCCTGAATGCTGATGATCCTGCTTCTGAAGGATGTCGAAATATCATCAGATATTTTTGACGGTCAAGGCTCTTCTATGCCTTGATGGCAGAGCCTGTGATTCATCAAGCTCACATCATCGACTTCTGGAATACGGCTCGAGTAGAACCAGATGGTGACGAGGAAGTGATTGTTGCTGATATACTATCTGAAAGAATAGGATCAATGAACGCACAATCAGAAGATCACTTGAGTTGGGAGATCGAGAAGTAGGACACCCTGATGTATTTGAAAACGAATACATTGAGAAAGTGTTCAATCTGATGGGTTATGATGGCAATTCTGACAAAGGCGAGATCAAGAAGGGAAGGCTATGCAAGCCCTATCGGTTCCTGTGCCACACTTATCTAAAGTGCATCTCAAACAGGAAGGCAGGACTAGATAGGTTCTCTAGACACATCTCCTCGGGAATTATCGGGATCTTTGAGGGTAGAACCTATAACTACTCTAAGTACATTTTCAACTGCCTGTGTAATCAAGTGAAATTACAAAGGAGTGATAAGATGTATATGTTCCCAAGGTTCCTACAACTGGTTATCAATGCTGAACTCACAAGGATTACAAGGGAAGGAGAGGTGTTTGTACAAGCCTACTTGGGAAGATCTGTACTAAACAAGATCAGTGGCAAATATCAAGGTGAAGATATGCCCATGTTTGCTCATGTTGTAGATGCACAGGCTGGCATACCACAAACTTTGATATGGATAGATGAACAAGCAGAGACATCTGCTGATTCTGAACAAGCATCACACTCACCCAGCCAAACACCCCCTCACCAACACCAATCACCAGCCAGTATAAACACTGAACCCATCTCACCCATTCATCACCATGTATCCCCACAACAAATATCATCATCATCCACTAACAACACCCAGCCTATCTCACCAGTACGACAAGAATCACCTTCAGTTTCTCTCCCATCCTCACATAACACACAACCACTTTCTCCAATCCAAATCCAATCTCCTCTTCATCCACTCCCTGATACACCAAAACAACCATCCCCTGAAAGTGCTAACACTAAACCCATTCACTTAATTGAGTCTCTAAACTCTATTCACACAGGAGAGACTGAGTTGATGTCTCAAGCAAGTACCATTCCTGTTTCAGTTACACATTCTAAGGATCAAGTGTTGTCTGAGCACACTGCTCCAGTGTCTCCAATTGAAAATCAGCAACATGTGAATTCGCAACAGCTTGAACATCAGGAAGAACAAGAGTTTGAGGTGGATGTGATTGCTTACCATGAGGATGATCTAAGTGATAATGACATCCCTGACAGCAAAAGCTATTTGGTTGCTGAGTACAACAAATTGGTACTCAAATCAAATAAGAGAAAACAAAGAATACAAGAGCTGAAAGGAATCATCAAAGAGAAGGATGAAGAACTGATAAAGCAAGAAGCCAGACTGAAAAGGCTTAGACTAGATGCGGAAAGTAACAATGAAGTGATTGATGCTCTGCTCAAACATGAACAAGAACTGTAAGAAGCTGTGAAGTATGAGAAAGATGAAAAGGAACAGCTGACTTCTAGAGTAGAGCATATGACTGATGAAGTATCCGCAAAAGATAAGCCGATCAAGGAAAAAGATGAAGAAATTAATCAGCTGAAAATGAAACTCAGTGCATTGGAATCAAGGGTTGCCCCAAGTATTAAGCAAACTCAACAATCCTCTGAAGCCTCAAAGAAACTTATTCTTTACTCTCGAAAGAGAAAATACTTGGGTGCTACTGAACAAAAGGTGAGCAATGTAGAAGATACCGCTGAAAAGCCAAAGCACACCTCTCCCAAACACACTCCTTCAGTAGATCTGTCTACTGTGAAGTCGAGTTCAAACAAAGAGAGTGAGAGTGACGAAGAATAGGAAGATCTGACTAAGATGGATTCCCAAACTGATCAAAAGGAATCAATGGCCGATGATCTTCTAACAACTGAAGATATTATGGAAGAGAGGCCTGAATCAAATATGTTTATGACCCTCATAAACCATGGTTTCCCATATGACATGGTGGAGAGGATGAACTTGACTGAGATGAAGAATCTTTTAAAAGAGTTTGAGCTTGCAAGATTTATACTACCAAACTGGGACTATGAAGCATTCACCATCTTTCAATCAGTTGAGAAGATCAAGAAAGAGTTAGGCCACTGTGACACAGCCAAACTGAGCAAGTACAATATGACCTGCTGGTTACAAGGCCATAACTACAAACCACATGAGCTAAAAGGGAGAACAACTAGTGAACTGCGGAGGATGATGGAGCATGTCATGGCAGTAGAACTTGAAACTGGTGTTAAATTCAGAACTGCAGGTCCAAATCCATCCCATGAACAACAAAGCAAACTACCTGCTGATCATGTAACTGTTGAATCCAAGGATCAGCACACAAAGAAAGACAAACTGATTAGAGAACCAAGAGAAGTCATCCCAGGCAAAGTGTGGCCTCTTGGTACTACTGTCAGAGAAATCACTGATTGACAAACTTCATGCAAAAGCCTACAAAAGAAGAAGACATAATGCTGGATTGCTGAAAGGAACAACATATGATGAAGTAACAGAACTCCGACACTCTGAACAAGATGAGCTAGAAGTGGTGAAGAATGACAAAGTATTAGAAACACTCACGATGGAGGAGGATGTTCTGGGACTAAGCTTTGAGACTCTGAAGAAGATCAGCAAGATAGGGATCAAGTACAAGTATGATGATCAAAAGATGTTGTATCTTACTTCTACAACAAAATCATATCAAGAGTCAAAGAGCTTACAGTTTTGAAGGACTGATTACAAGGATCTAAGCCTAAGGGGAGTATTGTTGGATCTAGATAGTATAGGTCTAGATTATTTTGTATAGGCTTAGAACTTTAGTCAAGTCTTGTAATTAGTGATTGTAACTATCAGTATATATATATATATATGTGTGTATTGAATATATAAGTTAACCCATATATATATGTGTTGCTTTTTGTATGATGACAGGTAAAATCAATATACTTGGTAGGATTTCTGAAATTAACCAAGAAACATCTACGGATGAACAATAATGTTAATCCGTAGATATGTTTCTTACAAGACTCCTGCGGAAGACAAGGCTCCTGCGGAAGCAAGACTCCTACGGAAGACAAGGCTCCTGCGGAAGACAAGTCTCCTGCGGAAGTTCAGAACACTTGTATGATTTCAAATATCAACTAGTCAAACAAGTCAACCAATCAATAACAAATCCCAAGAGATCCGGTGTTTCCTTAACTGACTCAAAGCACCTATAAATATGATTCCTAGGTTTCACATCTTATAGAACACAATCAAGCAATATTACGACTGTCAAGCATTACATCATTGTGCAACCCTAGCCGCCGTCACATCAACAACATTAATTCAATTGAAGAAATCATTGTTCATAGGTATTCATAATTATTCTTTTGTAATCATTACTTGATAATTAATGAAATACTTTTGAATAATTATTGTGTTCGTATTTACTGTGTCATTGTGTTTGTGTTCTTCAATAACAATTAACTCAATTAAGCAGCAATTAATAATAATTCCGCGATCATTAATTTGATTTTATTTTAATACTGATAATTCCTGAATTAAGATCCTTGGATTCATAATTTGCAAACAATAAAATTGGACATTTTTTGTGGTGAAGAAATAGGTGGTTATAAATTTAGTCGGTTGGTTCACCCGGCCTTGATGAAACTCTCTGTGTATTTTGCGCTGTATTAGTAAACCTTCGTTTTTTGGAAAAAGACTGGACAACCATAAAAACTATTTGGCGTTTAAATAAGTGAAGATTATATTATATCACCTCAAGACTTAAGCGGTAATGAAGGAATTTATGTTTGCATGTTGATGAATAATTTGGTTACTTGCAAACCGTTAGATTGTGGTGGAAATTTTTAAGAGACATTTAAGTTGTATAGACGTTTTATGGCTGATCAGTTCTATTTCTGGTGAAGTTTACACCGTCCTTGTTAGAAATTTGTTGTATAATTTTAATGATTTTTTATAATATTTTTCTATGTTTTATTTATATTATTATTCTAGTTATTATTTAAACGATAAGTTTAAGACGAAATTATGAACTTTTATTTAAAGATCGAACATCTATTACATTAACCTTAAACCATACATAAGTTGATAGATTACTTTAATTAACAAACATAAATACTAAGTTCAAATTTTTAAAAGTCTAGGATTTGTGGTATGTGACGCCACTTGGAACACTCATTCACCATGTAGTGTCGGTAGTTGACACAAATGCTTTTAATGTTGTCTTCAACTTGTAGCGTCTTGTTATAGACAATTTTTCCATTAGCAAGCAAACACTAACCCCCCAGTCACATTTAGCTACACTGACGTTTCCAGGCCATACTTTAGTTTCCTTAATTATTAGTTGATTTACCTTATTTAATTATAAGTTTAAATATATCAACTCAAATTTAAGAAACACCGGATAAATAAGCCGATGAATGCAATCGCATGTATCGCATATCGACTGACCACATGTTTTATTTATGTACATATGTACTTTCATAGATCTCATATCGACGCTAGTGAGTATCCAAATTCTATCTTCGCTGCAAATAGGAAAATAAACTTGTAAAAATTAAATAATAAAATTAACCTTTTATAATTATAGAATTAAATATTTAAAATATTTATACCAGATCTACATCCCATATTGGAGGAAAAGATCTTCGGTCCATTCATCATCGTTGTCTCTATTTCGTCTTTAGTGTTAGATACGAGACCAAAAAATATGAGTGGATAGATCATCCATCGAAAGTTGCCCACGAACATGCAATGAACATTAATTTGTGACCATCTATATCGCAGTAATTTGTTAACCCACCCACGTATATGCTGTAAAATATTAAAACTTTAAAATTATATTATTTAATATAATATTTAAAAATAGAAAGCATAAATACTTACGTATAGAGATAGATAACCGTAGTACAAATAACCAAGTAGGATGCCCAAAATCCCTTATCTAACCGAGAACCACCAAGGAAAACAAAATAACAAAATGAATCATCTTCATTCTTGTAAAATATATCTACATTTTTTACCAACTTTTTGACTTTTCACTTTAGATTGCCCAAATAGAGCTTGTTTTTTTAAGTTCTTCTTCAGGTGTTTCAGCAATGTACGACGATGATGCATTGATTTCATTTTTATCTTTGTAATGGGTCTTCTACGAACAGTAATCTTAGTAGACGAGTGACCAATCGGTTTAGATTGATAATCATTATCATCATCTTCCAACTCTCGAATCGTGGTTTAAAGCTGATCAATAGTTTGTTGAAGGTTTTTAACGATTTCCTTATTTCGTGTATTTTTCATTGTATTATAGTAGTTGTGCATGATCTTGAATGATAGAAGTTGGTTATATATAGTAGTTGTGCATTTATTTTTAATTTAAAATTTTAAATTTATTAATACAAGAAATCAACACACAAGCTTAGGGAGATGTACAACTAATAAAAATTAATTTAATTCATACAAATATTTTTTATAAAATACAAAGGAATCAACACAGATTACTAATTTAATTTTTTCCTATCAACATATACTATTTCTTTGCCCCGGTATATTCGTCCACATCTTTAAGTTGATCTTTAATAATATGACCAATAACTTTTTTGTTTGCCTGACGAATATTAGGATAAATTTGCGTTCTTGAACAAGTGTGATTATCATTAAAATATCTAACTTGAAAAATGTTTAAACTTTCAAACGCATATGCCTTGATACGCTAACTGCAGCCCTTGTTAAGACATGATGTTTCAAATCTTTTCTTTGATAATTGCTCCACTTTTAGTTCAAAGCACTTACTAACATACATTTTACCTAGTTCCAATCGAAGATCATCTTTATTATTAAAACATGGACCTTCTTTTACATTTAAAAATGTTGATTTGCAACTTTTAAGCTCATTATTAGTAGGATCTGGCAAAGACTCGAGTAATGAACAAAAATTTACAACTAGAACTTTATACTCATAATCTTGATCCATAAAAGTTGAATTTTTAACCTTTTCAAAATCATCATTTAAATCTAAATTTTTATTTACAAAACCAAGATTTCTTTTATTACTGAGCTACTATCAATATCATTCTTCTCACTCACATATAATATAAAAATATAATTGGATCATTAACAATAAGGTATATAAAAATAAACAATCGTTATCATTCAATATGTCGATTGAATGAGTATACGTAGACATTTTATAACATAAACGTATACCTTTTGAAAACCAAATATATTGAAGATAAGATTTTCAATTATTGAAATGTAATATTCAGTGGTAAAGACACAGCCGTCTATTACATCGAACATTCAGAGGTACGCACTCTTCGACTTATTATTAAACTTTCATGTACCATCGCTACATATCACAACGTTGACAGACATTTTTGAAAGTGTGAGATGTCAATTGAGAGAAACAACAATCTCTTTGAAATTTATACACAAAAAGTATCATTATTATGATAATTAGTAATTTATTAATTATAAAATCTAATTAAAATTACTTACATCTCAACTTATTTTTACAAGTTATAAGAAGTAGTTTAATAACTAATTTACATATATTAAATTCACATACTAATAAACTTTCTATAAAATATACACATATTATTAATTTTCTCTTAATTTCTTTATCATTATTAATTTTTTATAAATTAAACATATTATTTAATAACTGAAAAATACCGGGCGCTACGTATCGTTGGCCAGCGATATGAGATATTTTAGTTGTCGGCGATACATATCGCCAATTTGCGATACATTTTTAAAGATAAATTTCTTTAGCGATATAAAACCATGATGTATCGCCCATCAACGACATGTTTTTACTAAGCGATAATCCAACAATACGGCATGGATTTGTATCGCTGAACACTTAATCCTGACGATACCGTATCGCCGGCCAGAGATACTTGTCCAAGTGACACCATGGTTCAAATAATTTGGTAAATTATTAAGTAAATACTCAATACCATTAAATTGCTAATCTAGTAAATTTCCCTCAATTAAATCACTGTCAAATCAGCCTCCCACACCGACCCCGAAACAAACTTCCGATCACTTATCAAGCAGAGTTCGATGAAGATGATCGTCCCTGCGGGGATATCCCATAAAATTGGAATGATATAGAGAAGATCTGTGGTTATTATTACCTACTTCCATCATGTTGATTTTCTAACTTTAAAGAGAAGCAAAAGCAATGAATTTGTGAGGAAACCACATGTTATGTTGTAAGTACCTGTTTTCTAACTTTAAAGAGAAGCAAAAGCAATGAATTTGTGAGGAAACCACATGTTATGTTGTAAGTACCTGTTACCTAATACATCAGATATAGTTAGTTTGTATTTACATTTTTAAGAAGAGTTGTTTACCAACCTTGATGATTTAAACCATAGGTTTATTCTTCGTAGGTTTATTCAAAGCATAAGTCTCGAATCCGTTCGAAGTTTCTATCTTTCACATGCCGTTAATGTCTTATTTGTTTTCCTGTGTCATATGTTATACTGATTTGGATCCAGGTTGCAAAACTTTGGATAACATCTGATCAATTTACTCAGATTTAGTAATTGTGACTGGAAGCTCCTATTTTTTGGTGTATACAACATCATTTCCAAGTATATAGGTATATATATGATTGTGTTTTCAGTATCTTACTTTACTTGTCTGTACACTTGGCACTTAAGAATTTTGGGGTTTGTTTAACATGTTTATCAAGTAAACTAACCAAGGGTTGTGATCATCTTGACTTCTGTGAATTGATATAGAGTTTGTGAGCTATCTTGAATTTTATGAATCATGATGTTTTGTGACCAAAGAAAAACTAATAACACAGTTGAGATTATGCTATGGTTTGATCATTAGTTGAATTATTGAATGCACTAAGATCGATACTGTTAGATAGACATATTCATATTGCACATTCCCTTAGTATTTAGTCACATTGCATTTAATATTTTATCCATAGGACACCGTAGTCTTTTCATATATTATTTGTTGCAGTAGTGGTCTTTGTTGACGTATTCTCACAAACCCATAGTCTTCATTTTTGTAACTATTTCATATTTTCAGGCTAAGTAATTATCATGATCTAACTTGATTGATATGAGATTAGCCAGATTTGCTAGATTTGGTTAAGTTGTTGGTCTGTTGTATCAGATGAAGCTGATGAAATTGGCGGAATTGCCATTTTGGTCAGAAAGAATAGTCACAAATCTGTGTTTTGTGTGCAGGAGGAAGAGAATGAGAGATCAAAGTGATGAATTTATAGAAGAAAGATGAAATGACAGATGGGCAGAAGGTAAGTGAAGAAATGAAGAGGCTGTTGATTCTGTTGACGAGATCTAATGAAACAAAAGAATGAGAAGGAAAAGAAATGAACAAGGCTGTTTTTGATGAATTTAAATGAGCGAAAGATGGTTAGATTAAGCTGTAATACCATATTACACATTGAGGTAATTCTCTGTATTTTCTCTGTGTATTGATTGATGATAATACTACAAATTATATAGAAATGCATGATGAATAAAAGTAATGATGGATGATGATCAATGGTGAGGCTGTGTAAGGGGGGGCACTACTGCAACAAACATATATGAAAATAGTATAGTGTCCCCTGAATATAACACTAAGGCCTTGTTTGAAACATGCGACAATGAAGGACTCAGTCAACAGCAAGGGAAAGCCGGACTCGGTCAGAAGCAAGGAAAAGGGTGGGTCAGAAGCAAAGGACTCGATCAAAAGGTGAGGATGGGAAATCAAACAGCCTGACCACTTACCCGGTCAGCAGTCAGCTCTGACTGGACCGGGTAAGCTGATATCAAACAGTCCCTAAACGTGACTAAATACTAAGGCAATGTGCAATATGAATATGTCTGTCTAACACATATTAATGACATTGATGCAAAGAAAGTTATGATTTTCAAATAGTTGCCCGTTAAGGACAGCGAACTTCTGTTTCTACATTTGAAAGTGGCCAAACATGTGCTTTTAGTGCATATGTTCTCTTAAATTGTTTTATTGACAAAATTTTTAACCCATAAACAAAGTACATGTTTGACCTGTTACCCAACCCGCTCAACCCCTCATTTTACCATATATACTCAAGTTCTTCCTTGCTAGCCCTTTCAAGCTCTTGATTTTTCCATCATTACACTTGTAGAATACATAAATGTTTTTTTCTATATGAACATATCTGCTAGAAGATTTAAAGCATAGCAAGAAATATACTTTTGTGATATATTAATGACAATACAAGTTGCTCAAATTCTTGATTACTTCCCATCACAATTTGTAGGAATTGTGCATATTTATTTCACCTTATATTCACTAGTCATTGTGGCTGGTTTCCAATATTCTTCTTGCTACCCTAACTACATGCATTTCTTAGGTTTTCTGCTTGGGTGTGATGTTTGTGCCTTTTTCAATGTAGCATTTTTGGATTTAGATATTTTGTTGTGTCGATATGGGTGTTTGATCAATTAATAGGGGGTCTTCCTATATCGAGAGCATGTCTAAGGTTTACGTGTTTGCATACGAGCAGCTAAGTGTGGTTTTTTTACTTCCGTTTCTTGGTTCATTCCTATTTATAGTTTCTTAAATGTTGATTTGTTGCAAGGCATTTTGTCAATTTACTTATCATTGATATTGTTGTGGTCATTTGGTGTTAGTACTTTATTGATGGGGATTTGAGTTTGTGAAAGACGTGTAATTTATAAACTAGTGAGATATTATAAAATCCTGATGTTTTATGTTTAATGTTGCAAAATGTTGGACTAAAAAACTAAAATAGCCCAAATGAGCAAAAACTAACATCAGGATTTTAAAATAGCCCAACAGCCACGATGTGTATAGGGGATGGAAATATTCTATGACATCTCTGAAGTACAAGGTGTCAATCTAAGTTGCGCATGAATTATACGTGGCATATGGCGCTACACGCCGCATATGATTATTTTTTTTTTCAAAACAACCAATATTTTGGGTCATCTTGACACCTACGCATAGTGTATCGTGTTATCATCACGTATAGGGGCACAGCCTGAACTATCCAAATATTCAAATTAAATCAACCAACAATTCATTATCACCTTATTTTTACACAAAACTACCACAACATTAAGGGCACAAACTACCATCTAAAATCTCAAACCACTCTTCACAATTCATTCGGCTCCTTCGGTTTGTACCACCCGAATTGTAGTACCCGAGTGCTGGCGGCAATGTTGCCGCTCAACCTAAGCTCCCTTTGGGTGGCCCGAATACCCTTAACTAAAGGTTAGGTTGATAAGACCATTTTGCATAAAAATGCTAGAATGCCACCGTGAGTTTGTAATGTATCTTGTGATGGCGGGAAAAGCGTCCAACCATACAAAATAACCCTTATTATGGATCTCAATAACCTTGAAAAATATAATATAATTTTGGGTTTCGTAGTTACATTAATAATATTATTATTTCTTTCGATATACTTGATCTTCTTCCAATTGCATTATCAAACCCTAATTTTGCAGATTCTAAATTCATCTCATCAGATCGGAGCAATCGTCGATGGGGAAAATTCCGGTGAAGATCAAATCCGTTGTGTACGGCCTATCGCCGTTTCAGCAGAAAGTGATGCCGGGCCTCTGGAACGAATTAGCGCACAAAATGACTCACAAAGTCACCGAGAATTGGCTCAACGCCGCCCTTCTCGTTGGACCTATCGTCGGCGTTTACACGTAAGTATCGATCGCAATATCACCGTCACCGATTCCGATTCGATTCATATATGTATGTTTGTTTATTTTATAATAATTTATGTAACCTACTCATTGATTTACTTGGCTTTCGATTGGATAATTACGGTGTGTGAGTTTGTGATAGCAGTTTACGTGATGCGTTTGTGATTATGCATTTGGCGTTTGAATTCTGTTGAAACGTATTCAAATTAGAAAGTTGCATTAGTGGTTTTGTATTGGGCGCTATTTTAATTAGGGTTTTGTGCAATGTTAATGTAAGAAAGTAATGAAGTTATTATCTGCATGTAAATTAGCACAAAAACTAATATGATCTAATTAATGAAACGAGTTAATTGTGCATATTCTGATTAAAGAAAGGGGAATTATACTGAATGTTTTGTTTTTTGTACTGTATTTGGATGTGAAGAATTTCAGTTGTATGGTAATTTGGTTTTATATATGCAACTTGTTGTCAATGGTATGTATATACAGTTGTGGACCGATTAATGAAGGTTCTGGTTTTCTTTACATTAAATTAAAAATTGTGTATCCCCCCTTCTTTTTTGTTTTGTATGTAATTTGATATTTTTGTCTACTTGTTTATTAAAATACATATTACATGCATATTTTCTTTTCTCTATAACAAGTACTTACTTAGATACAAAATTGAATACTAATTACATATACCTAAAATATCAACAAAACAAATTGTTCTAAATATATTAAAATGGTTTAAAAGTTTAATTAAAAAAAAGAACATTGAGGATGTGCAGAGAAATGTGATTATGGTTGCTGTTTGTATGGATTGCTAAATGTGATTATGGTTGCTGTTTGTATGGATTGCTCTCTTCATTACCTCATATCGATTGTCTATTTTCTGGCAGCATGACTAGATAGATATAGTGTTATTACCATTGTTGTACAAAAACTACATAGTGTATTCTAAATTTTGTTATATTAGATTATGTTTGTCTCGGGTTTTGTAATTTGTAGATCGCTGGGCTGGCACGAAAGAGGTTTAGATGGTTTACGTCTGTTATTGAGAACTTTGTTTCTTATTTCACGAGTCATTAGATGCTAGTTGCTGACTTGCCCCTGGGGTTGGGCAATTATCTTTGCCTTTACTTTGTTTTCCTGTTTTTCTTTTCTCCTAGCTGTTGAATATGCTATATGTGTGTGCAGGTATGTAAGGAGTTACCAGGAAAGGGAGAAATTGGAGCATAGGTACTAAGCACGTGTTCGAGTGAGAGGTCGTATGTCTTGAACAGGAGAGAAAGGTCAATGCCTCTTCCCATTAAGTAACTGAGGATTAACTTTCATTCTTGATTAATAACGTGTTTTATGGTGATCATGTATTTGTTGATCTCCTTTTTTTTTCAGTTTTCATTCATGTTTCTTATTCTTGCATTCTATCATATGACATTATTTTTTACAAAATAGAAGTACCAATTCCGTCATGGTTTTATTATTGTGCTCCGACAGAAGGAGCATTCCTGAGTGTTGGTGTTATACTGCAACAATGTCAAAATGTGCAGGTTGAGTAACATTTTATACCATTTATTTTCTTGCAGATTGACACAGGGCGGGTTAGGTTGACCTGAACACTTACTTTTGACCCATCGACCATTGACTCCTTAAAAACAAAACAGCTGGACCAACCATTTGTAGATAAAACAATGCAGCCCTGATACCATTTGTAGATGAAACAATCCATGTTACAACATGCACAATCATTTGCAATAGGGTATAATGGGTTGAAAGTCGCGTATAAGTACAGTCCAAAGTGCCACTCACCTAATGCATACAATCTACTGATTTTCTTTTATTTAAATATTTGTATTATCAGAATAAAATTATTTTTGGATTCATTGTTAACTTTATTTTTAATGCCCACGGATACAAACTGTTAACCCTTCAAATGTTACCCTAGCTTGTGTGACCAACTTAAGGGGCGTTTGGTTGGAAGGAATGGAATAGAATGGAATTGAATTGAATTGAGAAACTAATATAATTTTCAAGTAAAATTATGTTTGAGTGGATAATGAAATGTAAAACCCAAGGGAATGTTTCATTTCAAATTTCTTTGGTTGTGGGATTTCAAATTCCCTCTCTAGATGAAAGGATTTTGAAATTACACAACTAAGAGAATTTAAGGTGAAACATTCTATTGTGTTTAGTTTTAATTGCTAAACTCAAATATAATTTTACTTGAAATTATACTAGTTTCTCATTTTCATTCCATTCCCTCCAACCAAACCCCCCTAAGAGTGGTACTCAAGTACTCGATTTATAATACATCTTACTGAAGTATTTTCATTAAGGTATTTAGATTTTAATAGAAAAATACTAAATCCTTTTATAGTTATAAAGTTTTTGTTAAAATAACTTTGTCTACAAAGCTGATTGTACATGCTTGATTACAAACATTATTACTTTTTGTAGCAGTCAGGTTTTAAACCTTTTTATGAAGATATATGTTTTAACAGTTACTTTTTAGAAAAGTTTCATGGAGTTTTCAAACTCAAACCTCTAGCAATAATCTTAAAAGAGTTTATACTACCATTTAACTAAACCGCTGAAATTGAAGACATAAGCGAGCTATTAAACTAGTATCCCGATTTATCCTAAGGGTTGCCAAATTTGTATTCTCAAATTCTAGTGTTTTATCAGAATATATGCATTGCACTCTTACATTAACGCAGCTAAAGGAGTACATAAGGTTTAAAATCATCACAACTAAATGAGTAAATAATGGAAAAACTTTACGTAATAGTAAGCAAGTTTTAGTAGTGTTTCAATTAGATCACTCACATTTTTATCTGTTTCAATCAGGTCAATGATAGTTTTATTTGTTTTAATCAGTTCATTAAAGTTTTATAAGTGTTTCAATTAACTCATTCATATTTTTTCAAAATTTTAATAAATCGCAAAATTTTAAATTAATTCGTTCTTAATAAATATTATTACTTTCTTATATATTTTAATTTTTTAAATTTTTTACAATTTTTGAGTGACTTAGTTAAAACATCACTAAAATTTTAGTGACCTGATTGAGATAAAAAAAATTATGATTGATTTGATTAAGATAAAAAAAATTTATGAGTGGCCTGATTGAGACAAATAATTTATGAGTTATCTGATTAGAACAATTTTAAACTTAATTACTATTTTATAAAGTTATCTCTAAATAATTTGTTAAACTTGTAAATATACATAAACATTGGGAACCAGTTAAATTTTTTTTAGTGTTATCATGTGATGTGACATGATATTATATGATTGGTAGGTATGTGATGTGGTGTGATGTACCCCCTAATAATTCCAACCGCGCCAATGAGTCTTAAATCAACTGGTTTAGGAGGAGGCACCCTATGACTTTCCAAAGTGGAGGTCATGAGTTGGAGTCTCGCTAGGTGCAATATGCTTCAAGTGGGACAAGGGTTTACCATAGTGGGTCTTTGGACGGTATGTTTCCCTTAGAATGGTGGGCGAGCCGGGTCACCAGAGTTGTCTGCGTTCGTGGGCGTGGGTGACCTTTCATCAATAAGTTTGCCTAGGTGACCGGGCTTAAAAATTATTCGTTGACCGTTCAAAAATAATAATAATTCCAACCGCTCGTCTCCTTAAATGAGTTTGTGTGATGAATTTCTTCTTCAATTTGTTGGCCCTAACCAGTGCTCTTTCTCAGGTTTGCACACCATAGAGCCCACGGATCCACACTAGGGGTGAGCAAATAACCGATTTAACCGAACCATAACCGATTTAAACCGTATTAACCGAACCAAATTAACTGACCGAACAATTAACCGACGGTTCGGTTAAGCATAATCGATTAACTGCATATTGCGGTTCGGTTTCGGTTTTGATGTGTAAATTAACCGCATTACCGCATCGAACCGAATGTCAATTATATAAAATAAATTTACAATATTTCTCATGATTTTACTAGAATTTCATATATTCATCCTTCTTAATTCACATTTATGAAAATATATTTACATAATGAAGTCCGTTTTGTATAGAAGAAACATCATAAACAACAGAAGCAATGCAAAATGCGCGCACACATTGTTGTATGCACACCCCGACTTCGGTTTCGGTTTTGGCAAGACCTTATAAATGAACCATATCATGTACACCCTTATAAATTGGTCCAAAACTATCCTAACAACAATTTATTAGTTAATATTTTGGTTTAAAAGCATATGTTAAATATATTCGTTAATTAACCGAATTAACTGCAAATTAACCATAACCGGTGGTTAACAGAAGTGCGGTTAACCGAAGTGCGGTTAACCGAAGTTTCGGTTGCGGTTGCGGTTAAAAAAAGGTATTAACCAAACTCGCGGTTTCGGTTTCGAAAATTATATCAACAGCACCGAACCGCACCGTGCACACCCCTACCCCACACAGTGTGAAGTTTACGTGTTTATGAATTGATTTTGCTTCAATGAAACAAATAGCACACCAATAGAAGTTTTAACACAAAAGTGATAACTGAAAAAGTGTCACACCAATACAATTTAAATAAGAATTCAATTATCAAATTACTATTTTTAATATTTTATAAATATTAAACATCCACTTCCTCATGTGAGAGTGTTTATTGTAGCTAAGAGTACAACTTTATATTGCACTCTGTACAACTCCTAATCCTATGTATAAAAGCTAAAGGCCAGGGTTTCGGCCTTTCAGCCGGTGATGGTCACAGTCGCCTTTGACGTTGCTTGTCACCGCTTCTCTTCCTCTGAAGTCGTTTCATTGTTGGCTTTTTGTTTGATATGCTAAACAGATGTGTGTTGTGTTGTCAATGATGATGGCCAACGGCTCATCTGAGACTTTAAACGAATATGGGTTGCATTCGCGTTGTTGGTGTGTTGTCAATGGTGTGTTCATCTGAGTTGTTGATTAATGCTCAAACCTTTAGGTGATGCACTGTATTTTAATTCCCCTCTTTTGATTTTGATAAGGATATGCTTAAAAAAATTATTGAACATCATAAAGATTGTTCTAGATTTGATTCTTGACTTTACAGTTTGCTTTTTTACTGTATCTAACACGGTTGTTTATTCTTATTTTGTCAAAGCTCATCATATCTTTGTATTTTATTTTATATTACTCTTAAATATATTCATTATTATTATTTTTTGTTTACGCATAAGCATATATATGATATTAATTATCAACATTCTCATATCATTTATTCAGGTTTGGATAAAATTATTTTGTACGTATAGAGTAGTTTTATGTATTGAAACAGTGAAAATTTATCGTTTACATTATGGGTTAGATTTTAGGTTTATATCTTTTATTTCTAATCTAATTAGCTTAGATTATTACATATATCTAATTATCAATATTTTCAAATTCATTAATTAAATAACTAAATAATTGCGTAAATATTTAATTAAACAAAAAGGTAACGTTGCTAATCTATATTAGTTAACAAATTAGTCTCATAATTACTTGGTCAATTAAAAACGAGAAACTAAAAGTACTTTATTTAACGCTAATCTTAAAATCTTGATTTTATTTTCTTTGTTTCAATATGTTATTACTAACAATATTCGATACAACCCATCAAAATATAACGACACAAGCGATAGTTAAAAATGCTAAAACTTCGTTAAAGAAAGTTTTGTGTAGACATTTATTATTCTAACATTGTATAGATTTTTAATTATAAATCAATAAAATATGGTACACAATGTTAAAATAGCGAATACAATGTTACAACGTGTTCTATCTTTAAATTTTTTTCTTTAACCGAAATTTTTAATAGTGTCGGTCCTGCAGCAAGACGTCAAGGCGTGTGAGTAAATAAAACATTATTTGAAAATAAAGTTTATCTTCTAACCACTTTCTTTGCACCTTAAAGCATGAATTCACATTGCATCAACAAATAGTGACGATAGTGGCAACGGGCGGTAGAGAAGAAGCCACCGGCGATAGCGTGGTGGTCGGAACAATACGGTGGTCATAGCTTCTTGAGCTACAGCATTACCAACGGCAATTAGCCAAACAAAATAGCGACGATAGAAGCAACACGGAAGGGACGATGCCACCATTGGCGGAGCATAGTGGAGAACGGGGGGCCCGCCGGCCCCCCTCTTTTTTCGTCGGTAGTGTTAATTTTTAGTCTGATAGTGTAAATTTTTGGCACGGCAGTGTAAATTTTTATATAAATATCAAGTCCGCCCCCCTAAAAAAATTAATTTCGCCCCCGCCCTCCTACAGGAATTTCAAGCTCCGCCAGCCGACATGGTGGCCGCACTAGGTGCGACGGCCGTAGTTTCTTGAGCTTTCGCCTTACTGACGACGGAGAAGGCGATTAACATAACCACTGAGGTGACCACATTATTGCACAATTTTGCCTAAAAACACTAATGTCTCACGTCGGTATTTTATTTACATGTCCGTATAAATTCGAGTCCGTCTATGTTTTTACGTAAATTTTTGTTTAGAAACGAGTCCGGTAAATATAATACATTTTTATTTGACGCTATAAATCCAATTTATTCTATGTTTCAACTTAAAATTACTTTGGAAATGAGTCAGCGCAATTGCAATCTATAATTTATCGTGCGAACAAACGACAAGTGCTTTTTCTGTATGTTTGAGGTTGTCTACATTTCAATGTAATTATTGTTTGAAAAAGTGTCGGGTTAAATATAATAAGTTTTTATTTAATGATATATTCGAGTTATTATTAATTTGACGTAATTTAATTCGGAATCAAGTATGGTGATCATAATCTATATTTTATCAAGCCACGCACAATACCACCTGACAGGTACAATCATTAAAAATAAGACACTAAAACAGATTTACGATAAGATTTAACTGGGTAGAATAGTAGTTTCTACGTAACCATTAAAAAACATTATCTAAAAACTAATGATTTACGATAAACATCAATAAATTATGACAAAAAATCAATAGAAACATTGTTCAAACTTAAAGACAGTTTCAATGAAAACGCCACTGGAAGAAATGAGCCCTTTTCAACGGCACCACCTTAAATGTAGAATCATTAATTTTTCTTCATTTGTATTTAGGATTTGGAATAAGTTTAACTTTTTTTATTATTATGTTTTGGTTCTGGCCATGAATAAACATTATGTAAGATATGTGACCTGAATTAATACCTATATTTAGCTGTCAATGTAAAACAAAATCAAGGTCTAACCTATGTGGCAGCCAATAATTAACAAAACAATGATATCAAGCAAACAAACATCAGGATCACAAGAAAATGAATCAAAACACAGTGCATTCGAGTTCAAGACACAAGGTATTCGTTCAGTACATTCCATAAATGAAAAACTAAAAGAAGGAAAAGCAATAAAAAGGGTATCTTAAGCAACTGCATCTAAGAAAGCTCTCCCTGGTTGACGGTTAGCAAGAGGCCATGGCATCCAAGAAGCTGGCATTACATTACACATGATTACAACTTGTCAGCAAACGACATTACAAGATAATAACCATCTTGACCACAAGCTTAGCGCTCGAAGCAAAACACATAAAGGGTTTAAATAACAACATATTATTTTATAAAAGGCATAGATTCACAATGAGTGTTCATAGACTGTAGAAACCTACCGAACACCCAAAACAAAGCATGTTCGGTTCAGGGTTTGGTATTGGAGGGTTGGCAGTTTAACGGTACACTCATGGTTCAGATATTGGAATTGACATGTTAAACCAAACTGACTGTTTAACCATTTATTTCTTATTATTGAAACATAAGATGAACCATCATTATAGTTTTAAATATTTGAAGACAAACAAACCAATTTAAAAAACAGTTCAATCAACCAAAACCAAGGGTAAAACGGCTAAAACTGAACAGCATCTGTACCGGCCTAACCTGACTGGTTTCATTTTTGTTTTTTGAGACCATAGGCTCATAATTTTAGTTAAAACCAGACCTTGAACACCCTTAAGCCTCATCATGAGAACATATGTATAAATCACATACTTCTTATGAAGATAGACAAAGAATTACCTTGGCATTAACACCATCAGAAACGATACGGTTCTCAGACTTCCATTGGATATAGTCAGTGCGACTAAACTTTGTGAATCCCCTGTGACGACAATGTAAAGATTACAAACATTAGTAAAACAACTAACAATAAATGACGTCAAAACACTATGTGACCACAAACATATGATTCAAACAAACTCATACCACTTCCTGCTGACAATAATCTTTTGACGCCCGGGAAACTTAAACTTAGCACGACGAAGGGCCTCCTGAGCATGCTGACCATTACCATCTTTGCATCTAACAGAAAGAAGAACCTGACCAATGCTAACACGAGCACACACACCCTGTGGTTTGCCAAAAGCACCCCTCATGCCAGTTTGGAGCCTATCGGCACCAGCACACGACAACATCTTGTTGATCCGAAGCACATGGAAAGGATGAACCCTAACCCTCAAGTGGAATGCATCTTTACCAGCAAACTTTGTCATGTACTTGTTGCAAGCAATGCGGGCTGCCTCAAGTGCCTCACTAGACACATTTTCTTTCTCCCAACTGACCAAATGCACGCAGAATGGGGAACTCGTCTACTCCCTTTTTCTTCATTCCAACATCATAGATTCTGATCTTTGGATCTGGAACACCCACGGCAGTATCGGGATTTGGGTATGGCTTGTTCTTGATCTGCCTGTAACACCTTGCTGGTCCTGAAACAAATATTACATTACAGATTCAGTTAATTATCAAATAAATTGGCATGAACATATCAAACTAACATTTCAAGCTCAAAACTAATGTTAATTTCATGAATGTATATCAATATTAAAGCCAAATCGTCTCGGAACTTTATTACCAGTAAAGAATTACAAAATACTACATTACAAATCCAGTGAATTATCATATAAATCGGTACAAGCACATCAAACCTAACACTTAAGCTCATAACAAAAGCTAAATTCAAAAACATATATTAAAACTAAGACCCAAATCATCTCAAACTTCAACTATCAGTAAAGAATCACAAGTTACATGGCATATCCTGTGATTTTTCAAATCAAATAAATTAGCATCAATGCCTCAACTCTCAAGCCTAACATTTCAAGCTCAAAAACATATATAAAAAACTAAAGCCAAATTTCAACTACCAGTAAAGAATAACAATTACATTACATTACAGATCCAGTGACTTATCAACTAAAATCAGCACGAACGTCGCAGACATAACACTTAAAGCTCAAAGCAGTAGCTAATTTCACGGATTATATAGAAAACAAACCGCAAATGAAAATGCACAAAAAGATCATAGCAATTGGTTGTATATGATCACAGTCACAGGCTAGGGTAACAATAATCATAAAGGATAAACAAACGGAAACGCTTACTTCTTCCCATGGCGAAAATCTGGCTGATTTGCAGCGGCAACCCTACACCGAAAACCCTAAAGTAGAGATGAAGAGATGGTGGTTTATAGGGGCTAGTCAAAGCTTAGTGTGGGTGGGCCTATGTTGTTTGCGTGTTCTAGTGGGCTTCTAGGTTTGAGCCCACTTCATATCTAAATCTAGAAGGTTAAAAAAAAGTTTGAAATTCCTAACCGGTTTAGAACCCGATAATGAACCCGAAAAAGAAAGCAGGTTAGATCGCGACCATGATGCCGGTTCCTGAGCAGCTTGCATCGCCGCGGAGCAAACATTTCAACCTGATGTAGTTTGACAAACTGGTTCATACCGGTTTTGGCGACTAAAAGAGATAATAATAGGTAATAAGTCTTTTTTTTTACGATGGGAGAATTGAACTAGCTGGTTTTGGTTTTTTTTACCATTTTGACATACAGTGTTAGTATAAATATGTAGGATTTAAAAGATGAAATGGGTAATTTAATTTAAGTTTTTAAGAGCATTCATACTAGCTTTTCTATTCTCATTCTAATATTTACACTAAAATATTACTTTTTTTCTTGCTTTCAATTAAATAATATTTTTTATATATTTATCATTATATTTTATCCATCATCCACTCACGATCACTTTTCAAAAATATTAAAAAAATTATGTGGGTAATATTGTATTTCACATTTAAAAGGTGATTGTTGCTTGAGTGATAAAACAATAGTAAAAGTTAAATACTTTTTAGTGACCTTGCTGTTTCAAGCTACTTAGGAGTAACTAAGGAAACTTTATGATACCATGTGCACACCTGAACTACTTAAACTAAGTCAATCAATAACTGACTGTTAATTCTTTTCATCAAACACACATAAAACTACCCAATTGGTATGCGCAAAACCTAAATGCCTAAGTTATTCTTCATGTGTTTGTTAAGAAACTTGGCAAGACATTGAACATGCGAGCCTCAATTTTGTATATTTGATTTCGAAGAAAGGGACAATATCTAAATGTGATTTCCCCAAGTATTTATCTTTGTGATGATGTTTTGTGATTTTCTCCAGTATTTATCTTTGTGATGATGTTTTGTATGCAACGAAGCACATCAAGGGTCGATCACCTTAGTGAAACTTGGCTCTTGTCTAATGAACTTTCTAGCGCTTACAACTAGAACAATTGCAATGTGTTATTAGAAACGAAGCAAAGAGTGAACGATGAGAAAGCGAACATATATATGAAAACGAAGCAAGCATCGATGAGAAGAAAAAGAAATTAGAAGACAGTAACTGTAGGAGGGGGGATGTTAAATGCTAGCTTTTTAAGAATCAGACACGTGTCATAATAATAAACCAAGCGAAACATAAGATAGGAATTTGCAAGAGCCTTGATCTCGACCTCTTGGTGCCCAAAGGAAAGTGAAAACCACCTGTCTTACACATTTATTTAGCATGGTTTATGAAAACATATATAACAAAAGAAAGCAATTAGGGAAAATTGTATATATAGCCACCAGTTTACCACGTAGCAGAGTGTGATTGACCTCAAAAGTTATTGTTCACATCACAAAACTTCAACTCTTTTTATAGATTATATAACCTGCCAATTGATTGATTAAGCAATTTAACATCATAAACATCACCAAGAAAGGAGATCAATACCAACTTAACAACACATCCTACCTAGTTTGAATATTAACTCCTACACACTTGCACCAAAAAGAAAATTAACTGCCAAAACCAAATTATAACATCTAAAATGAAGCCTAATGGAAAGAATTTGAAACATACCTAACTAAAGCTCACCAAAAGATCCACTCCCATATTTAACAAAAAGAAAAGTATTTATATTAAATACGGACACTTCTATAGTTCTATTAACTAGGACACATGAGAATACATTCACTTAGAAGCATGAAGTTTAAATACAAACTCAACTAAGCTTGATATAATTATACAATGCTAAAAGAACTTTATAGCAGTCCTTTTTAGACTATAATGGCAATTAATAACATATGGTAAAATAAACAAAGTAGTCCATTTCTAAATTTAAAGTTACTTGATCTGTAAAAACTTCCTTCATTTTGTTTTGGTAAACACTATTTTAATATCGCGATCTTTTCAAGAGGCGAACAACATTAGATGATGTTTTATTTAGAAAACAAATGACAATAAACCCTAAGATCATAATAGTACACAAGCAATCATTAGTGAAACTTGAAACCACATAGAGAACACATACCAAGAAGCTTACGCTTTAATATTAGTTTCATCAGTAATTAACTTTCTCACTTAAAAAACAACTATCACATTCGTCTATTCTTAACGGTATGTGGAACTTGCAGACAACTATTCATTTTTTTTGTAATCATTAACATAAAATATTTATATAAAATAAAAAAATCACAAACAAAGTTCTCAATTTCGGGTATTATTACTTATGATCGGAAGGGGAAATCAATTACGGAAAAACGCAATCGAAAGCCTTGATAAGAAAGCTTTAAGGCGGCTTATATAATATATCGTTTAAGATAATTAGACATCACAATCCCTATTGTTCTACTTACATCTCAGATTCTCAGAATGCTAAACCCAAAAGCCGTACCTATGGCGAATTGAATAACCAAAGCGAAAAATGTGGTTGAATAAGTTTGAGGGTGAAAGCTTGAAGCAAAGTAAAAACACACACATAAAATAAAAGACTGTCGATAGAAGGAAAGGAAGGTGGGCTACCAGTGATCCTTAAACCAAGTGGTTAAAATAGGGACTCAAATGTGTTATTGAAATAGTGGATGTTTTTTGTTCAAGTTTCAACTGTGACAAAAATAAGCAGGGGGTTTTTAGATTGCCTAGAGGGTTTTTCACCTTAGGTGGTTTCCTCCTGAGCATGGCCTCAGTTCGGTACTAAAGGGGACGGACGGATATGTGAGCTTCTTTTCAGGGACGTGCCAACCTAGTGTCCTAGGGTTCGTATTTGATAATGAAAATGATCGGGTGAACCAGTGTTGTCAGTAATCCAAGTCAGGCTGATAGGAGATGGCTCACAACCTGCGCCTCATTTGTAGGTGCTACACCAACTAACATATACCTTTGTGTTTTCATAATATATTAAACTAGTACGAATACCACGATTTGCGTGGGATCGCAAACCATAAAAACTTGCCAACCCTTGCGTTAATGTAAATAAAAATTGAAACAAATACATCGTTGAAAACATTGAAAGTTATTTAAGAAATGAAATCATTACAACCCCATATGTTGCGGTGATGAACCATTGATAATATTTGAAATTTTATATATCAAGAAAAAACCATTGATAAAATAGGCAATGGCAACGGAAAAAAATAGTTAAAATTAATGTTGATAAAAATACGTATGTACAAATTTAGATTTATAAAAACTATTTTTCTAAACTTGAAGGATAAGAAGAAAAAAATATAAAAAGAGTGAAATCTTGATTCACTTTTTGTGAATGAAACCTTGATTCACTTTTTGCGAATGAAACCTTGATTCACTTTTTGCGGCATGTGCGTTTGTGTGATGATATCGTGTACATTGTTATGTACAATCCCATTTTGAATAAAACTTACAACGAAAGTAGATAAAAATAAGAACGTCTTAAGGTATAATCATAATTTAATACATTAAATGTTAGCATATGTTAGAGAAAACTAAAAAAAATACCGAGTATGTAGAAAAACAATTTAATAAGTATAAAATATAAAATATGGATATTGTTAAACAAAAAGAGACAATATATAAATCTGAAGGCCATAAAATGAGATTCTGTTATAATACCATGATATTTAACACAAGATTAGTGTTATAATCTTAAGAACTTAAAGAGAATTGTAAGAGCAAGAAGAAGAGAGAAATGTATATCTTATGAAGTGTGTACAAGAGGTGCATTTTCTCCTCTCATTGAGTTGATATTTATACTATAAAGATCAATAATTTGGTAGACAAGGTAAACTATTTTGGTAGATAAGTAGCATAGTAAACTTATCTACAAGTTTGACAAAGAGTTCATCCACTTGCCATGGTAATAATTCATAATACTCCCCCTTGGATGACACTTTTCAAACTTCAAGAGTTTAAGTACTGCCTCATTAAAAACCTTGCTAAAGAAAAACCCAGTGGGAAAAAACCTTAGCTAAGGAAATAAGAGTGCAGCTTATAACTCCCCTCAAATTGTCTTCTGTAGATCATCACATTCGTGCACGTGCCGCATGCCAATATCATAAACATGTTTTCTGAAAGTTGTTTTAGGAAGTGCCTTGTGAAAAGATCGGCTGAATTGTTGCTAGATTGAACGTATCTCATTTCAACTTGTTTATCTTTAATAAGATCATGAGTGTATGAAAAGAATCTTGGTGATATATGTTTTGTTCTGTCACTTTGATATTCTCTTCTTTCATTTGTGAGACACAAGCTGCATTATCTTCATAGATTGGTGTTGCATTTCATCTTTCTCCAATCCACAAGAAGTTGATATGAGTTGTGTCATAGATCTTAACCATACATATTCTCTTAAGCTTCATGTAATGCAATGACTTCAGCATAATTTGAGGATGTCGCAAGGAATGTTTGTTTCTGAGAACGCCATGAAATCGCAGTTCCTCCATTCTTAAATACGTATTCAGTTTGAGATTTTGCTTTATGAGGATCAGATAAATAACCTGCATCTGCATAACCAACCAACCCTTCTTTGAATTATTAGGATAAAACAAGCCTAAATCAATAGTACCTCAAAGATACCGAAAAATATGTTTAATCCCATTCCAATGTCTTTTAGTAGGAGCTGAACTAAATCTTGGTAACAAATTAACTGCAAAAGAAATGTCAGGTCTCGTACAGTTAGTAAGATACATAAGAGCTCCAATTGCACTGAGATATGGTATCTCTGGACCAAGAACCTTCATTATCTTCACAAGGAAGGAATGGATCATTATAACATTGAGTGATCTAACAACCATTGGTGTGCTTAAAGGATTTGCTTTGTCCATATTGAAACGCTTTAAGAGTTTCTCAGTATAAGTTGACTGATGTACAAGTATTCCATTATGCATTGATCAATCTGCAAACCAAGACAATATTTGGTTTTTCCAAGGTCTTTCATTTTAAATTCTTTCTTTAAAAGAGCAATTGCTTCATTAATTTCCTTTTACGTTCCAATAATTTGATCATCAACATACACAGCTATGATCACATATCCTGATGTTGTCTTCTTAATGAAGACATGGACAAATAAGGTTACTTGTGTATCCTTTACTTGTTAAATAATCACTCAAACGATTGTACCACATCCTTCCAGATTGTTTAAGTCCATACAAGGATCTTTGTAATTTAATGGAATACATTTCCTTAGGCTTTGAGCTTAATGCTTCGGGGAATTTAAAGCCTTTAGGAATTTTCATATAGATGTCACTATCTAGTGATCCATACAAGTAAGCTGTGACAACATCTATAAGACGCATCTCTAAATTTCTAGAGACTGCTAAGCTGATTAAGTATCTAAAGGTATTGCATCCATAACGGGGGAGTATGTTTCCTCATAATCAATTCCTGGCCTTTGTGAAAAATGTTGAGCTACAAGTCTAGCTTTATATCTTGTAACTTCATTTTTCTCATTTCGTTTTCGTACAAAAACCCATTTACACCCTACAGGCTTTACATCCATCGGAGTAAAACAATAGGTCCAAAAACCTTTCGTTTGTTAAGTGAATCTAATTCAGCTTGCATAGCTCCTTTCCATTTATCACAATCATGTCTATTTTGACAGTCACTAACTGATTTTGGTTCTGGATCATCATCTCCACTCATGATGTCACTTGCTACGGAATAAGAAAATATTTCATTAATACTTTCCTTTCATCTCGATTCCATAAAATATGTGTATGACCATAGTTAATTGACATTTCTTTTTATTTTCATCCAAATCCTCCTCATGAGAGTTTTTGGGTATTTAACGTTGTTCAAGGTCATTCACTTTATGGTCAACTTCCTTTTCATAAGTTTTTCTCTTTCGAGGATTTTTTTCCTTGAACCGAATGGTCTTCCTCGTTTCAAACGTCTCTGAGATTCATGAGCCATTGTGTTCTAATTTGCTTATTTGCAATCTCAACTCGAGCTGGAGCATTAGCAGCTGGTATATGAGATTTAGTAACTTTTTGTATCAGTAAATGCATCAGGTATTAATTGCAATTTCTTGCAGGTGTATTATCTTTTGAACCTCTGTCTCATGTTGTTTAGTTAATGGATCAAGATGCAATAATAAGGAACATACCATAAGACATCATTTTCTTGTCTTTTCTTTTCTCCCCCTAATGCCGGGAAAACTGGACTCGTTAAAATAACAATCAGCAAAACGTGCTGTAAATACATCACCCGTTAAAGGTTCAAGATATCTTATGATGGAAGCTGATTCATATCCAACATAAATTCCCAACCTTCTTTGAGGACCCATATTTGTGCGTTGTGGTGGTGCAATAGGGACATACACTGCACACCTAAAAATTCTAAGGTGGGAAATGTTTGGCTCATTGCCAGAAACAAGTTGTAACGGTGAGTATTTAAGATTTGCACCTGATCTTATACGAATTAGTAATCCAGCATGAAGAAACATGACCCCAAATAGACACAGGGAGTTTGTCCTCATTATTAATGGTCTAGCTATTAGTTGTAGACGTTTGATAACGACTCAGCTAAGCCTTTGTGTGTGTACATGAGCAACAGGGTGTTCAACAATAATTCCCACAGACATGCAATGATCATTAAAAGCATTTGATGTGAATTCACCAGTTATCAAGTCTCACCCTTTTAATTGTATAATCAGGAAAATGTGCTCGTAATTTAATAACTTGTGCAAGAAATTCGCAAATGCTACATTACGAGTTGATAACAAAGAGACATGAGACCATCTACTTGATGCGTCTATCAAAACCATAAAGTATCTAAATGGTCCACATGGTGGATAAATTGGCCCACATATATCTCCTTGAATTCTTTCAAGAAACAGGGGTGATTCCTTTTCAATTTTCACAGGCGAAGGCCTCGTGATTAACTTCCCAAGAGAACAAGATGTACACAAAGGAATTTATTCGATTGTGGGATCTTTTGATATTTCAATAGATGCCCATGTGTGTTTTCTATTATTCTTTCATCATTGTGGATCCTAGATGGCCTAATCTGTCATGCTATAAGTTAAGTGTTTCAGGATCACAAAATTTTTCTTTAACTGCCATATATGCTTGAGGCACATTAATGTGTGTATAATGTAAACCAGACTGAAGCATTGGTTTTTTTTAATATCTGATCTTTGCTTATGATATGCAAAAAAATTTCATTGCCAACAGTCTTGACTGAGTATCATATCCATTATGATATATGTTTTTGAAACTCAATAGATTTCTTGTTGATTTTGGGGAAAGTAAAGCATTTTTATTGTAACCTTTGTACCATTTGGTAATGCTAAATTAGCCTTTCCCACTCCTTCTATCAGGTTTGTAGGGCCTGATATTGTATTAACGATTCCTTTTGTTGGTTTGAGTTCATAAAAATATTTCTTAGATCTTAGTATAGTGTGTGTGGCTCCACTATCTGCTATACATATATCTGCTTCATTTGTTTGATGTTGTGCTCCAGTGATGTTCATTTTAATCTTGAAAGTATAAAGAACAATAATAAGTGAATAACGACGATATTGTATATTTTAACAAAGACTTTATTGAATTGTAGGAAAACATTACATGAAGAAAAGTACATAATTATAGATAGAAAAAACACTTAATTATGTATATAACTATTGTGGTCAAGCAACATGTGTTTCAGAGGTCCATGTCAAAGTCTGCAGTGTTCAACTCAACGTTGAGATCAGTGAAATTATCAACATGGTTCACTTCCTTGTCTTTTCTTTTAAGAGAGGCTTGGTATAGTTTACACAAATGTGGAGCTGTGCGACAAGCCTTCGACCAGTGGTTTGTGCTACCACATCTAAAACAGGAAGTGCCATTATTTTCAGACCGTCCAGCTTCATTCCCTTTGTACTGGTTGGAATTATTATTTTGTGGGGCGTGGTAATTGACTGCTCTTTGATTTCTACCACGACCATATCCATGGCCACGACCACGTCCAGGGTATGAAAATTACCTCGGTAGTTATTGTTACCCTTAAAAGAATGGTTGCGATTATTAGGGTAACTTTTTATCAAAAAACCACGACCACGACCTCGTCCCCACTTTCTTCCAGAGTTTTTAGTAGCAACATTTATTTATGGAATTGCTAATGATCCTGTGTGTGACAACCCGGAAAATTTCGTTACCTTTAATTAAACTATAGGGTTTAAACTGTAACATCTCGTATTTTTTATTTTTATAAACAATTACGTTTAAATACGTTGATGTTAATTTCAACAATAATAATAATAATATAATATATAATAATAATAATAATAATAATAAAATGCTATTAATAATTTGTAAGAATTATAAGAAATAAATATGTAAAAAAAAATTTGATTTAAAAGTCTAGGGGGTAATTTTGTAATTTTTGAAACGTGAAATTAAAGTTTCTAACATAATTAATAAACCCTAAACTACAGGGACCAAATGTGTAATTTCTTAAATCCCAGCCTCCCACCCCCGTCGACCCTCTCCTCTCCGGCCGACTCCGGCCATACTCCGGCGACCCCCAACGCCCAAAATTAATCGATTTCAATCCAATCAAACGCACTCGACACACTCACATGGAAGATTCGAACTTGTACCCCACTGTGATTTAAAAATTTAAGTGCGATTACAACCCAACCCAACCACCCCACTTCGGCCGAAAGCTCATCCACGATCGCGCACTAACACATTATAATAATGCAATTAATCGAATTTGAACGAATATATATCTGTCACTAATTGATTTCCATATTCAATTCCATCTGAAACAAGCACAAACACCCCATCGATCACCCTCATTACCCGCGACCTGCAACATAGTCGATTTCCACCTTCTGAGTTTTATTTCACGCAATTGATAGAGGGCTTTAGATCATAGAGGTCATTAGAAACTTCCTGTGGAAGGAATTCGATTATCATCAACGTTTGCCACTGAAATCGATCCCTGTATAGCCGCGACATGTTCTTGGTGTCACTTGCATCAATTCGAATTCAAATCGGGTAATTGAACATACCTAAACACTCGTCTTTACATGGGGAATAAAAGCCCCATGATTGCAGATGCTTACAAAATCGAATTGAACTTCAATTGGATCAAAGGTGAATTAGGGTTCTTGATTTGGAGAAACTCTTTGAGTTGTGTTTAAAACTAAAGGGAACTAGGATCTACCGCGGCTGTATGCCTGGTTCACTGGTTCCCCGTTCACATGCTTACCTTGAGGTCCCGGGTTCGACCCCGGGCACCCTCATTTATTTTTTAAAGTTTTTTTGGACTTTAAAAATATATAAAAATTCCTAAAAATTATAAAATAACTTTTATAAATTTCCTTTATTTTAAAAGTTATCAAATAAATTCTGGAAATTTATTTAATAAAATATTAACATTTTATGCAAAACATTATTCTCCCAACTATTTAGGTATTTCTTATAAAATGTACTTTAATTAAAAATTAGCAATAATTATTGGTCAACACGTTATTTTGATTAAGTCAAAACATGTTCATTGCAAATAAATACAAAAACTTATTACACCTTATGTTTAAACTTTATTACAAGTGATTTAGATTCGTATCATTCTTTATATTTAAATTGCGTAAATAGTATAACCCTTTCCATTGAAGAAAATATAGTGGTTCCATTATTTATTTTACTTATCTATCAAGCCCCAAATTCCACTTGAAACCCTAATCCTCGTCAATTCGTTAAACTTAATATTAAACTTAACCCTTGTAAACTTAAATATTGTAATTCTTAGGTACCTAGTGAGGGATTGCGTTGGAACATTTATAATCATCATAATACTATTTGCCAAGTGAGTTCATACTTAACTATTCCCCTTTTAATCATTTAAATATTTTAGGGAGGAATACATGTTGTAATTGAAATTTCAAATTATTGTTGGACCAAAAGAACCAATGAGCCAAGATCAGGAAAACCTCTAAGTCCCACATGCCACTGCTACAACTGCTGAAGACTCCCATCAGTTACAATGTTCTCTTGCTTGAATGTCAGACTCGAGAACATCTGAAGACTCTCATCAGCTATTGTGTTCTCTAGCTTGAATGTCAAACTCGAGAGCATCTTAGCTCCAGCCTTCTGCTGTTATGACAAAGTCTGAAGAACAAAGTATGAAGATCAAAGAACTGAAGAATATCAGCTGAAGACTCCAAAGTACTGAAGACCAAGTACTGAAGTCTGAAGTACTGATCTTACAAGTACTGAAGACTTCAAGTACTGAAGACAAGTACTGAAGAATCAAAAGCTGAAGAACTAAAGAACTGAAGACCTTCTACTGAAGCACAAAGTCTGAAGACAAAGACTGAAGACAACAACTGATGATATCTACTGAAGTCATCAGTTGTTATATCATCTGAAGCCAAGTCTGAAGACCAAGTACTGAAGACTCAGAGTTTGTCACAACAACTGAAGAAGTCTTCAGTTGTTGTGGTGGTTTTTTTTTTCAGTAGTTTATTTGTTTCAGTAGTTGTAAAACAACTGAAGAGCATGTTCTTCAGTTGTTATAGTATCAGTAGTTATAAACGACTGAAGAGTTTGTTCTTCAGTCGTTGTAGGATTTCAGTAGTTTACTTTTGTCAGCACTTAGGAACTTTTGTAAGAAGATGTCAGTTGTTGACATCTTCAGTAGTTTTATGTTTTGACAGCTGTAATTTGAATATTCAGTGATGTCAGAAAAGGACATCACCACCATGCTTTTGCCGCCTATATAAGGATGGCAAGCCATACAGTTTTAATTGCCGAAACGTGCGACCAATAGAACATTTATTGCTTCGCAGAACTCTTCTCTCTCTATGTTTATGCTTTAATTGCAATATCTTTTATGTTCTTGCTTTAATTGCTAATTAATGTGCTAAATCCGCTGCAAACATAATCTAATTGATCAACACGAGAGGCTGAGATCCTGTCAAATGGTATCAGAGCAGGTTAATCATTGATCGATCTTACCATTGATCATTTGAAACTGCTCTTTTGATCTCTCAGTTTGATCGAATTAGCCATTTGCAAGAGTAGTCATAGAGTAGAGAGTGAGTTTCTGCTGTTTCCGGCCAAAATCTTGAGGTCTTTTGGTGGTTTTGAGTTACGATTGTCGTGTTTAAACTTGTTCTTGACCAAACCCTGAGATGACAACACCAACCAATGATCCTCACAATACTGGTTCCGCAACCAAGCCTCCGATGCTGGTTAGGAACGAGTATAACATATGGCAAAGACGTATGCTGCACCACTTGGCTGTCAACAGTGCTGGTTGTTGGAAGTCAGTGGTGCATGGGCCATACAAGCCTATGGTGAGCGTCCCGGAATCTAATGAACAGGTTGCGAAGAAACCTGAACAGTATTCGGACGAAGATCTAAAGCTGTTTGAAATTGATGCTAAAGCCCATGGAATTTTAGCCATGGCCATTCCAAACGAGATATTCAGGGCTCTTGCATCATGAGTCTGCTCATGACCTATGGGTTGCTCTAAAGGAACAATTTGGAGGAACTGATTCGGTCTTAGCAAACAATAGGGAAATCCTCGCCCAACAATATGAGACTTTCTCATATAGAAAGGGTGAGACTCTGACCCAGCAGTTTGAGCGGTTCTCTTGTTTGATCTCTGAGCTGAAGATGGTCAAACAAGAGTACTCCAACAGCCAGATGAACAACAGGTTCCTCAGGTCACTTCCTGAGAGATGGGACACATATACCATTGTCCTACGCTCCAGTGCTGACCTGGACACTCTATCTCTCACCCAACTTCATGGGAAGCTACTCACTTTTGAGAGAGAGGTAGAGCAAAAGAGGAAGCTGTCCTCTTCTGGCAAGCTGCTGATGACTTTGTCCAAGGTAATGCTGCCTTGATAAGTCATGAGTCAGAATATGCTTCATCAGAAAGTTCTTATGATGAGCATATCGATTTCTCTACAACTCAGAACAAGCTTTCGTTGGTGTTAGTAGTTCAGGAGGTGGTGGTGACAATTTGTGTTTTCTGATGGAGGATTTGAAGGGCATTCCAGATGATGATCTGGAAGAGATGGATATTTTGAACCAAATGGCAATGAAAATATCCGCTCTCAGAAGTTCTACAAAAGAACTGGTAGGAAATTCCCAGGACTCTCTGGCAAAACCAAAGTTGGTTTTGACAAGAGCAAGTTGAGGTGTCACAAGTGCCAAAGGCTTGGACACTTTGCAAGAGAGTGTAGATCATCTGGATCTAACTCATCTGCACCCTTTGTGACTTTTCCCAGCAATAGCTCACAGCACAAAGGGCAACCTTCCTACAGTTCTCCCCATCCATCTCAAGCACAAGCACCACCTGCTTATTTTGTGCCACAGGGTCATATGCCTTATCCTTACCCCTGTTACTACATGCCTCAGCCTGGTCAGACTCAAGCACCCCGGCTCAACCACCTCATGCTCTTCCAGAGCCTCATTCTTCCCATCTCATCACCACACACAACCTCAACAACAAAGCTTTTTCACCCCAACTGCTGTTGACTGGAGTAGTCTACCAGAAGAGCTATCTGGTCAGGAACCACTACTCCAAGATGCTGGTCAACATGGTGGTGATCAACCTTTTGGAAATCTTGCTCTGATGGCCCTTGACTCTGCTGAAGGGTCATCATCCAATGCCTCATCTCAGGTATCCACTGAGGCAAAAGCCAAGCTTTGTTCAGAGTCATGCATAGCAGCATTTGCTTCTATTAGAGAAGCAAATGTAGCTTTAATAGATAAAAATCTTGAGCTTGAGCACACTATTTCCAAAAGAAAAGCTGATTTGAGGTTGTTCTAAAAGATAAAAATGATGAGATTTACAAGCTCAACTGCCAAATCAAAGATAGTAAAGCTAGGGAAGATGTACTTCTAGAGAAGTACAAGGACCTCAAGGAAACTCTTGCAACCACCCAAGTTTGAGTGTGATCGATGGGTGCAATCATGCAAGGGTTTTGAAATGCTTCTTAGCAAGCAAACAGCTTCCAATGTGAAGTTTGGCATTGGTTATAATCACACTGCTCCTCCCACAGACTTCATTTCAAGAGCAGAAGTTGAATCTGATGGGGAGAGCAATAACCAATCCTTCTCATGTGACTTACTATCCTCTGAATCAGCATCATCAGAGATAGACTATCACATGACCAAAAGGCTGATCAACTCAGGAGTTGTCACTAGAAGTACTGAAGGTACTGGAGAGCAAGTGACAACATCTGAAGTTCAAACCTCAAATACTGTTAGCACTAAAGAGAAGAAAACTAACAGTAGGAAAGGTTTGAAGACAGCTAAAGAGGATACCAGGAAAGCAGGCACTAGGAAGAAAACTGCTAGTACTGATGACAAACAGCTGAAGAACAAGTCTTCAGCAGTTAAATCCTCTTCAGCTGATGATCAGCATAAGATGAAGAAAAAGCCATGTGAGATATGTGGCTTGTTCAATCATCTTACTGATGAATGCTGGTACAAAAGGGGTTCCAAACTCAAACAGAAGGAGAAAATTACTGAGAGCATCAATAAAATGAAGAATGAGTTTGAAACCAAGTTTGTACTGGCAACATCCAAGCCTGAAATCCCTAGGCCCAAAGTTAAATCCAAGAAGGTAGGGATTACTCAGGCAACAGCTGAGGTTGCTCAGAAAAAGATGGTACAACATAGAAACTCATCATCAGCAAACTCCAATGTGTCTGAAGAGCTGAAGGCTTTATCACAAAATCAGACACAGTTGGTGATGATGGTTCAGCAACTAGTGGGAAGAGTCAACCACTTAGATGCTCCTATGTTGAAACCACAGAAAAGGAAGTCCAAGCCAAAGGGTTCCTCTGTACCATCTTCTTCACCTCAAGCTGTCACTCACAACACACCTGTTAGTGCTACACCTGTAGCTGAGAACAGACCCAAAGCCAAGCAGGTTTGGGTCTCCAAGACTAACTAACACATGGTTGTGTTTGCAGGGTTCTTCAACATGCCATAGAAGCATCTGGTATGTAGACAGTGGAGGATCCATGCATATGACTGGAAGCAGCTCCCTTCTTAATGACTACTCTCAAGGAAAGAAGGGATTTGTTTCTTTTGGCAATGATGCAAAGGGTTACATCGTCGGAAAAGGCTTTGTTTCCAACGGGGAAATAAGGTTTGATGATGTTAACCATGTGGAGAATCTCAAGTACAACCTCTTGAGTGTCAGTCAAATGTGTGACAAAGGCCATGTTGCCCTTTTCACAAGCCAGAACTGTAGGATTCTGTCATCCAAAGTTCTGAGTTTGATTGACAAGGCATTGGATGAACACACTCTCCTGAAGGCCAACAGGACAGGAAGAGTGTATGCCTTAGATCTCTCCAAAAAGATGGATCTAAAAGGCCATCCTTGCCTATTCTCCAAGGCATCTCCTCAAGAGTCTACACTATGGCATAGAAGGCTGGGTCATGTTAATTCAAGAACATGAATCAGCTTATAAGCCATGGTTTAGTAAGAGGATTGCCTCTGAAGGAGTTCAAGTGTGAAGATGACTGCACTGCTTGCTTGAAAGGTAAACAACACAAAGTTTCATTCCCTTCAATAGAAGAACCAAAGTCCACTGCCTGCTTACAACTTCTGCACATGGATCTCTTTGGTCCTGTGAGAGTGATGAGCATGGCAAAGAAGAAATACTGCCTGGTAATTGTGGATGATTACTCCAGGTTTGTATGGACTTTCTTCTTGCACTCCAAGGATGAAGCAGCAAAGACAATAATGAACTTTGTGTTACAAGTAGAAAAGCAGTATTCCCTACAGGTCAAGTGTGTGAGGAGTGACAATGGAACAGAATTTAGAAACCACAAACTTGATGACTTCTACCTGTCCAAGGGAATTAGAAGGCAGTTTAGCATTCCTAGAACTCCTGAGCAGAATGGAGTGGTGGAGAGAAAGAACAGGACCCTCATTGAAGCAGCAAGGTCAATGTTGGCTGACTCAGGGCTGCCACTGACCTTTTGGGCTGAAGCTGTCAATACAGCTTGCTATGTACAGAATAGAGCCTTAGTAAATAAGAGGTTGATGAAGACTCCCTATGAAGTTCTTCATCATTTGGCCCCTCTTATTTCATTCTTTAGAGCCTTTGGGTGTCCTTGTTTCATTCTCAACACTAGCAACCCACTCCATAAGTTTGCTAGAGGTGGATGCAGGGTACTTTGTTGGTTATTCATCAACTTGCAAAGCATACAGAGTCTTCAACTGTAGAACCAAGGGGTTGAAGAAACTTTGCATGTTAAGTTCAATGAATCTCCAAAGGACAAGATTCCACAAAACCCTGTGGAGCTGTTTGATCTGGACATACTGCAATATGTTCCTTATCAACCTCCATCTGTTGAGCCTGTCAACAGATCTCCACCTGGTGGTACTGAAGATGATGAAGTCAGTACTCACCTCTTCAGGTTAGTGACAACCTGCCTAATTCCACTGAACCTGATGCTCCTGTAGCCTCAGCAGCTCCATCCACTACAAATGCTGATGAGATTCTGCTTGCTCTACTTCGTTTGAGCTGCCATCCTCTACATGGTTTCAGGAATCTCCATCACCATCTGTTGCTGCTGATGGGTCTACAAACACTTGCACAGATATTATAGTTTATCAAGAGCTCAAGAATCACCCCACTTCACAAATCATTGGTGATATCCATGCTGGAGTTTCAACCAGGAATCAATTGTCCAACTTCTGCTTCTATGCTCTCTTCATCAGTCAGCAAGAACCAAAGAACTATCATATTGCTTAAGAGACAATGGATGGGTGGAAGCTATGCAGCTTGAGCTACTTCAATTCAAAAAGAAACAAGTGTGGGAGCTTGTTCCATTACCCAAAGGTAAGTGTGCTATAGGCACCAAGTGGGTATTCAGGAACAAACAGATGAGAAGGCCAAATTGTCAAGAACAAGGCCAGACTGGTTGTTCAAGGGTTTGCACAGGAGGAAGGAATCGATTATGATGAGACCTTTGCACCTGTGGCCAGACTAGAAGCAATTAGACTGTTCTTAGCTTATGCTGCCTTTCACAGTCTTAAGGTTTATCAAATGGATGTCAAAAGTGCCTTCCTATATGGAAAAATCAAAGAAGAGGTTTATGTGTGTCAACCACCAGGCTTTGAGGACAATAAACATCCTGATTGGGTGTACAAGCTTGATAAGGCTTTATGGGCTGAAGCAAGCACCTAGAGCCTGGTATGAGACACTTTCAACCTTTCTTCTTGAGAATACATTCACTAGGGGCACCATTGACAAAACCTTATTCATCAAGACTGTGGGACAACATAAGCTCCTTGTTCAGATTTATGTTGATGATATCATCTTTGCATCCTCTGATCCAAAGTTGTGTGATGATTTTACAAAGCTTATGAAGCTAAGATTTGAAATGAGTGCTATGGGAGAATTACAGTCTTTCTAGGTTTGCAATTAAACAACAGGATGATGGAATCTTCATCCATCAGTCCAAATATACCAAAGACTTGTTGAATAAGTTTGATTTACAAACCTGTAAGCCCTGTTCTACTCCCATGAGCAGCATCACACAACTAGATGTTGATCAGAAAGGTAAAGCGGTTGATGAAACCCTTTACAGATGTATGATTGGGTCCTTGATGTACCTTACAGCTTCTAGACCAGACATCATGTTTCAACATGTGCTTGTGCTAGATTTCAGGCTGCACCTAAAAAATCCCATTTGATTGCAGTCAAAAGGATCTTTAGATATCTGCAAGGTACCCAATCACTAGGACTTTGTATTCAGCTGGGCATTCATGCAAATTAGTTGCTTTCTCTGATAGTGACTATGCAGGATGCAAAGTCACCAGAAAATCCACTTCTGGTGGTTGCAATTCCTAGGCAATTGTTTAGTTTCTTGGCAGAGTAAGAAACAAACATCAATTGCTACATCCACTGCTGAAGCTGAGTATATTGCTGCTGCAAGCTGTACCTCTCAAATACTCTGGCTTCAGAATCAACTTCTGGATTATGGCATTACTGAGACTAAGACTCCATTATTAATGGATAGTGCTTCAGCTCTTTGTATTGTTAAGAATCCAGTCCAGCACTCTAGGACCAAACATATTGAGATCAGACATCATTTTATCAGGGATTGCTATGAGAAAGGTCTGATTGATCCTAAGTTTGTACCTAGTGCTGATGAGCTTGCAGACATTTTTACTAAGCCTTTAGATAGTGCCACATTCCAAAATTTGGTACTAAGGCTTGGTATGCTGCAGCTTGAATGATTTGACCTATGCTGGTACTCTTAGTTCACAACTACTGAAGAGCAAAGGTCAAATATAAGTACTGATGAGTAATTTAGTCTTCAGCTCTTTCACAACTACTGAAGACTAAACTGACTCAAGTACGATGTACATTATTTATTGAAAAACAACTGATGTAGTGAAGTGGATTACAACTACTGATGTATGATTTTCAATAAATAAGTACTGAAGAACAAATTTTGCTCACAAGTACTGATGTGTAATCTTACACAAATACTGAAGACAAAATTTGTTCACCAGCTCTGAAGATATTTCATCAGCACTTGTTGACATCTGATCACAAGAGCTGAAGGCATAAATATTCACAAGAGCTGAAGGGTCGATGAAACATCTGAAAGTCAGCCAAAGAGCTGATGAGTAAGTGTGGAGGCTAGTATGAAACAACTGATTTGACGGAAACAGCTGATGAGTAATTTCTCATCAGCTGATAACAACAGCTGATGTTTCATACACAAACAACTGAAGAACAAAACCATGTCTTCAGTAGTTCACAACTACTGACATCAGTAGTTCACAACTACTGAAGGCTAACACCAAGTCTTCAGTTGTTCCACGTCTGAAGAAGAATACTAGGTCATCAGTAGTTTATAACTACTGACGACTGACAATAACTCTTCAGACGTTCACAACATCTGAAGGACAAAACCAAGGTCTCAGTAGTTTCAACTACTGAAGACTAATACCAAGTCCTCAGATGTTACAACCACTGAAGGTTAAAACCACGTCATCAGCTGTTACAAACCTGATAACTAACACCAAAACCTTCAGTAGTTTTCTTTCAACCTTTGCCCTACCCTATAAATACCCCACCTTCAGAGCATTTACTCCTCACTTGACCTAATCTTTCAAAACCTCTGAAATTCCCATACACCATTAATGGCGAACATGCAACTGAAACCTCGACACAACTGTGTCGCCCATCTCACCAGTCGCCATTATGGCCAAATTTCACCAAGCCGTCGATCTCATGCACGACTCACCATACAAAACGGCTTTTCTCTTGAACCCACTCTATACACCGACTCCTTGACGGAGTTTTGGACAATGTCACCGTCCAAACGGAGAGCAGAATGCCGAGGTCTCCTCCGGTCCTCCGTCAACGGCAAACCCGTGGTTATCACTCCAGCTGCTCTACGCCAAACCCTAGAGCTGGATGATGCCACTCACCCAACTTCCTACCCCAAAGGTACCCTTGATCTCTCCTTCACATCTCATGACTATCAGGGTAACCTCTCCACCTCCACTTGTTGAAGAAACACTTCCTGACCCTCAACGCTTGATCTTCCATATGGTGAATGTCTGTCTGGCTCCCAAGACCTCTTCGTGGGACCAGATGTCCACAAGGTGGCAGCAGGTTTTGTATTCTATCCTTGAGAAACAACCTTTAAATTTTACTGATCTTTTATTTTTGGAACTCAAGGACATGGCCACAAAACCTTTTTCTAACCGTTGGAACTTGTATCCACGGTTCATAATGGCCATGATCGAATACCAGCTTCAGGCTGAGGGACTAGTTGGCACTGGGGTCCCTGCCATGGCTGTTCAAGCTGAGGTATACTCCAGGCACAACACTGACCCCATACTCAAACAGGCTGGCCGGCTGCGAAAACCCACGCAGCTGGAACCCACAGCCTCCACCTCCAAATCCACAGTCCCCACCAAGCCAAAAGCCAAAAAGAAGCCCAAAAAGGCTACTCAGGGAGATGAGTCCCCTGAGGATGCCCCTGCCACACAAAGGCAGGATGTGCCTGCTGGTTCGATTCTCCCAGCAGGTACCACGACTCCACCCACCACAACCGCACAGGCTTCCTCTCAACAGGAGCCTGATGCAACCAATTTTGGGGCAACCACATTACTGGGGTCTCTCTACTTGAGGAGACTGCCATTGAAGAGCACAGTTCTCCCCATGTGCATACTGCTTCTAGCCCACATACTGAGGAGACTGCCCCACTAAGCCCAACATTGGTAATAGCCAAAGTGCTGACCGATCTGAGCACTCCACCCCTCCCCAGAAACCTATTACACCTGGGGAGACTCCAACCGAAGAGGGGGGGCACAGTGCTGATAGGAGCCCACAGCACAGAGAATCAGTTCAATCTCCCAGTGTGGCTAGGGAGATAGAACAATCTGGTGAGGCTGCCACTTCCCCTGCATCAAATCTGAGCAGGGTGAAGCTGGTAACATCACTAAGACCTCACCAGAGGCAATGGATGATGATGGATCCAATCCTGAGGCCAGAAGTCCCCAGTACCATGAACAAGGGGCATATGTCATTACTGAGCCACACTCAGGACATGTTCATCCTGACAATGTCAGGAGGTCAGGTGATTCAGCTCATGCTGATGATGACCTGAGCTTCTTCTACGATGTAGTAGCTCAAAACACTATCCTTGAGGATGAGATAAGCAGACTAAAGAGCTGCTTGCTCAAATGACTCAGATAGTAGTCCATGCCACCACTACCCCACAGATGGCACCTTCACCCGAAGGTCTCACAGACACTGAGCCACTCCCACAAACTCAGCCACCAGCCCCTGCTTCTGGCACTAGCTCTCAGGACAGCCCCCCTGAGCAGCTGGATGCTATCCTCTAGAAATCCCTGCCTCTCATCACACCAATCCTTAAAGATATAGTTATTCAAACCCTTGATGAGAGGCTTCCCACATATATACAACCCATGGTGGAGGTTGCCATATCTAAGGCTCTTGCTGATAGTCAAACCCCAACCAATGCAACAAAAAGGGGGAGACATCAGTGCAAGACAAGAGGAAGAGGGGAGAGGAGGAGAAAGAGGCAGAAAAGAGGTGGTGGTAGAGAGGGAGTTGGCTGAGGAGAGTAGTAGGGTGAGGGAGAAGGGGAAGAGGAAAGTGAGGGAGGTAGAGCATATAGAAGTGGCTGAAATCCAAAAGGATTTCAGTATCAATAAGAATAAGGGAGAGGGAAAGAAGGTGGCTGATCCTGATCTAGCAGCCCTTGTCAAGGAGCTGATGCTGAACATAACCGTTCAATGAACAAAGTCATTGAACAGCTGTTCAGGCAAGGCTTTGACAAGGACACTGCCTTGCTAGATCAAGAGATCAGAATATGGAGAGGAGAGAGATTGAGTACCGATGGACTACTCATAGCCAAGAGGAAAGACAAAAACTTGAGGCTATGAGTAGGTTCACTTCGAAGTACCTGGGCAGACCAGTCCTTGATGTTAAGGCATGGACCAGGGACAAACTCTGGCAATAACCACCAAGATTTGTTCGGCTGGTGATTTTACAAAGGGACTGGTCGCAGAGGCCTTATCTGAGCCGGTGCTGGGAACAGGACACTGCTAGTCAAGCTAACCAAACCAGCCCTTATCTCTAGGCTGCTAGCAGTGCCTGCCAACACTCCCACACCAAACAACCCAACCAAAACCATTGAGTTGGTTATTGATTACAAATCGAGAAGAATCGTGGATATCTTATAAAAGCGCCAAATACCTTTCAAGATGGAAGTTATCCTATAGATCCTGTATTCATGCCTGTTCGAAATGCGAATCATAGTATTCATTCTTATGAAAATGGTAACAAAGAGATACTATTTCTCGAAATATGGACAAATGGAAGTTTAACTCCTAAAGAAGCACTTCACGAAGCCTCCCGGAATTTGATTGATTTATTGATTCCCTTTTTACATACCAAAGAAGAAAATTTCAATTAGAGGACAATCACACATAGTTCCTTTACCCCTTTTACCTTTTATGATAAATTGGCTAAACTAACAAAAAATAAAAAAAAAATGGCGTTGAAATCGATTTTTATTGACCAATCAGAATTGCCTCCAGAATCTAATTGCCTCAAAAGGTCCAACATATATACATTATTGGACCTTTGAATAACAGTCAAGAAGATCTTATGAAAATGGAACATTTTCGCATAGAAGATGTCAAACAAATTTAGGGATTCTAGAAAAAAATTTTGTAATTGATTTACCGAAAAATAGGTTTTAAATCCATTGGATTTTTTCATCTTTTTTTTATAAAAGGGCCGAAAATAGGTTTTGAATCTTTAGGACAATTCATATATTCGGAATCAGCATAGATTCATAATTTAATTGAAGCATAGATTCATAATTTAATTGAATAGATGTATCTAGGGAGAATTCACCTTGAAGCGACTGTTCCCTAGATACATACGTCGTGATATTTTATTTCACAATGAATCAATTTAAAAAAGACCTAAAGTTAGGGATTTATCAATAGGTAATGTTTGCACCAATACCCAACCAAAGGGCCACTGCGGTACCAATCAAAAATACGGTTGTCGCTACTGGACGACGAAATGGATTTTGGAATTTATTAACATTCTCTAAAAAGGGTACTGTTAATAATCCCGCGGGTACTGATACCATTAACAGAACACCCAATAATTATTGGGTACTGTACGAAGTATTTGAAATACGGGAAAGAAATACCATTCGGGTAATATTTCCAAAGGAGTTGCAAACGGATCTGCCGGTTCACCAATCATTGATGGTTCTAGAACCGCTAAGCCTACGTTACATGCAATAGTACCTAGAATTACTACCGGAAAAATATATAAAAGATCGTTGGGCCCATGCGGGCTCCCCGTAATAATTATGACCCATACCTTTAGCCAATTTAGCTCTTAATACAGGATCATTCAAGTCAGGTTTTTTTGTTATTGGGATAGGTGAATTCTTCTAGATCCATCCCCCGGAGGAACGGACATGATATTTTTCATCATCCGGCTCGAGCAAGAATAAAAAGAACTAACTGAATCCATATAAAATATATGTTATCTAGACACCCGCATATACGATATATGGATGCTTTTATGTAAGTCAAATCAAAATTTTACTGGATTCTTTTTTCTGGAGTTGAAACTATCGAGTGCAAAAAATTCAGTACTCAATACCCAAGTAGGCTTATAAAATAGATCGTGATCTGATCAATTGCTTTTTGGGTCGTCTCAGACCTTAGGATTGGTGTTTATCCCCAAAATTTTTAGAGACCTTTTATAAACACACAAAGGATTTACTTGTTACTAATACAGCCCAGTCTCTGTTCTTCTTTAGACCCTTTTTTCACTCCGATAGTATCATAGATTGCGTCAATGCAGAGGAAATGAATGCATTTTATACTATACTATTAAATAATCTGAAGTTAAGTGAACTAGATCTTACGGAGCCTGCTCATGTATGACATGATTCGTATCTGATCATAGAAAAGATTCTCTTTAAGCGAACCAGCCTATCCTCCGTATGGGCTTACGTGATGGTTGGAACAAAGACACATTTGGTTGTGAATTCAAATGTGGCAGATAAATATAAATAAAGGCACATATCTGCACAGACCAATCAATAGTTCAAGTCACACACTCCCATAATCCATTTTCTCTTCGGAAAATTCCCTTCAACTATTGATGCCAAATCAAAAATATTGCGGAGTTAAAGGGAAATATCCAAATACATGTCTTATTATTTTCAATAATCCATACTTGTAGCAATAAATACTATAGTTCCTACCCCAAGTGATAAATGATGAATTCAAAATATCTATGCTATATCTTCTCTATATCTATAAAGGACCAGAAATACCTTGTTTACGTATCATTGGGAAGTGCATTAACATAAATACGGCAGTAAGAAGCGGCAATACAAAGTGTGTAAACTATAAAACGAGTCAAAGTGGATTGTCCCACACTAGCACTTCCGCGCAATAATTCTACCAAAGGTGATCCTATTACAGGAATAGCGTCAGGTACGCCTGTTACAATTTTCACTGCCCAATAACCAATTTGGTCCCAAGGTAAGGAATAACCAGTTACACCAAAAGATGCAGTCAATACAGCCAGAACCACCCTGTAACCCAAGTTAATTCGCGCGGTTTTCTGATTAGGATAAAGTACAATATTATAAAGAAAAAGAAAGGCTTTGTTACGTTTCCACATCAAAGTAAAATATAGTACTTAGTTCTTTTTTATTTCATTTAATGCCTGAAAAAAACAAACAAACAAAGCCCCTTGGCGGGTTTGAACCGAGGGCTTACGCGTTACCATGGGATTCACCCTTCAATTCGAATTAGCAAAAGCAATGTCTCCTTGCATATATGGATTCCAAACATTCATGATCTGGATGTGAATGAGTCAAATTACTTCTCCCTAGGTCTATTAGTGAACCTTCTCTCCAGGGATTATGAAACTAGAAATATTCTTGTTATTGCTTCGACTCATATTCCCCAAAAAGTGGATCCCGCTCTAATAGCTCCGAATAAATTAAATACGTGCATTAAGATACGAAGGCTTCTTATTCCACAACAACGAAAGCACTTTTTCACTCTTTCATATACTAGGGGATTTCACTTGGAAAAGAAAATGTTCCATACTAATGGATTCGGGTCCATAACCATGGGTTCCAATGCACGAGATCTTGTAGCACTTACCAATGAGGCCCTATCGATTAGTATTACACAGAAGAAATCAATTATAGATACTAATACAATTAGATCCGCTCTTCATAGACAAATTTAGGATGATGAGGAAATGCTGAAAAGCATTGACAAATGTTATACTGCTACCACCTCTATAATAAACATGCAGAGGGAAGCTCTGAGGTTATTCACCCTCAAACAAACCTTTCAATATGAAAGGGAGAGGGTGAGAACTTGGCCTGACCCAAGGGTGGCTCACAGGATAGTCAAGAAGGACATGTCTGTGAGATACAAAAGCCAGCTAAAGAGAATCGTAGATGAAGAGATCTCTGTGGCTATTGTAATAACACCCTGGGAAATAGTGGATGAATTCGAGAAAGCTTATAGAGCCGGCCAATCACCCTTTTCAATGCTAGATAATAGGGTGGTTAGGAAGGGTCTGGTCTATAAGAAGCTTGAGAATTTCCGTAGGAATGAGCTCACTTTGTTGTTAGAGGGTAAACACCCTGATGAGTTTGCATATAGGCAAATCACAACACTTGAGCTCAAAAATGGAAGACAGGTCAAGTACCTCTCAGAGCTGTACGGTCGGGAGGGGTTATTCGAAGGTGAGCCTGAAGACCTGTCCAAAGAAGAACAAATGATCTTTCTTCAGGCTTACTGTAGAGAATCCTACCGGCTTGTACGAGGGAGGTAGATCTCATGGATGGGGCAACAGCTCTGTGTCCAATTCCCCAAGACAGAGCTCCCATCCATACTTAGCCAAACAAACACTTGAGACTACCTCTCTGGCCAGTGCTTATCTGGGTCAACTTCTAATCTGATCTAGAAGGAAATAGACCAATCTTTATGCCATCAATAAGTGGACATCCAATAATTAGAGGTTTTGGCTGCATTGGTTCAGGGGGAGTTTGTTGGACCAAAAGAACCAATGAGCCAAGATCAGGAAAACCTCTAAGTCCCACATGCCACTGCTACAACTGCTGAAGACTCCCATCAGTTACAATGTTCTCTTGCTTGAATGTCAGACTCGAGAACATCTGAAGACTCTCATCAGCTATTGTGTTCTCTTGCTTGAATGTCAAACTCGAGAGCATCTTAGCTCCAGCCTTCTGCTGTTATGACAAAGTCTGAAGAACAAAGTATGAAGATCAAAGAACTGAAGAATATCAGCTGAAGACTCCAAAGTACTGAAGACCAAGTACTGAAGTCTGAAGTACTGATCTTACAAGTACTGAAGACTTCAAGTACTGAAGACAAGTACTGAAGAATCAAAAGCTGAAGAACTAAAGAACTGAAGACCTTCTACTGAAGCACAAAGTCTGAAGACAAAGACTGAAGACAACAACTGATGATATCTACTGAAGTCATCAGTTGTTATATCATCTGAAGCCAAGTCTGAAGACCAAGTACTGAAGACTCAGAGTTTGTCACAACAACTGAAGAAGTCTTCTTCAGTTGTTGTGGTGGTTTTTCTTTTTCAGTAGTTTATTTTGTTTCAGTAGTTGTACAACAACTGAAGAGCATGTTCTTCAGTTGTTATAGTATCAGTAGTTATAAACGACTGAAGAGTTTGTTCTTCAGTCGTTGTAGGATTTCAGTAGTTTACTTTTGTCAGCACTTAGGAACTTTTGTAAGAAGATGTCAGTTGTTGACATCTTCAGTAGTTTTATGTTTTGACAGCTGTAATTTGAATATTCAGTGATGTCAGAAAAGGACATCACCACCATGCTTTTGCCGCCTATATAAGGATGGCAAGCCATACAGTTTTAATTGCCGAAACGTGCGACCATAGAACATTTATTGCTTCGCAGAACTCTTCTCTCTCTATGTTTATGCTTTAATTGCAATATCTTTTATGTTCTTGCTTTAATTGCTAATTAATGTGCTAAATCCGCTGCAAACATAATCTAATTGATCACACGAGAGGCTAAGATCCTGTCATTATTTTTGTGTATTATGTTAAATAATAATTGATCACATTTATGATTACATATGGTTATAATGAAAACCCTTCTCTGTATACTGGACTATTAACAAGCAGGGATCTTTTGGATAGTACTATCAGGGTGTCACTTACCCCCACAAAGGTTTGGACATGTGGTCCTTACCAGATGCACAAAGATCTTATAAGTCATTCGGGATGACTGTTTTGTGTTGAGAAGGTAGATGTGCACTATGTGTAAAGTTTACCATTATAGTTCCACTTACAACCCATATGAGGATAATGTAAAGGAGGATTTGCTCCATCTGATTTGAAATTATTATAACTAATATAATATACACAGAAAAAGGATAATAAACTATGATACATAGGCAATTTCTATGTGAAGGATTTGTTGACTTGTACTTAGTTAGTATGTGGGATAGCGGGTTCACCTTATAAAAGGGTTCCGACAGGCTATTCATATACAAAGTGATACCAGTGGGTAGTTTATACTCACACTTTTACAGTAAATCCTACTTTGATGATAATTAATGGTTTATCATTTATGTTTTACTCACCTATGAACTCAACAACCCCGTGTTGACACTTGATTTTACATGTATTCTCAGGTATCTACTAGGAGCTTATGGACATGCACGTAGGATCATATAAGAGCTCAAGATACATATTGCTTATTATTTGAGATATGATTTGACGTATCGTTAAGAAACAATCTATCTTTTATTTCCGCTGCGTATAATATTTATTACTCTGAATATTAATGGAATGATTATCTAAAATTCATCATATAGATAACTGCATCTCATGTGTGACTAATGTGTTCGATCCTGTTTGTTCACTCCTTCGTGATAAATTCCAGACCCGGAATTTGAGGGTGTGACAGATTGGTATCAGAGCCATTGGTTATAATGAGTTAGGAATTGCATCTAGCCTATAGCCGCACATCTAGCCTATAGCCGCACATCTAGCCTATAGCCACACACAATAGTTGCACAAAGTAAATTTCCTTAGTTAGAGATCGAATAGGATTAAGAAGTTATATGCTTCTACAATGAGAATGTCAAACGATTCTAGAGGAAGGAAACTAAGAACGAACTACTGACCAGAGGAGCCACCGTATAGACGAACTAGAGAAAGCTTCAGCTAATGACCTTGTGCATGCACCAGAGATAAATCCTGACGAAGACGGATTTTGGAGCAAAATATTTTTTTTAGTCTAAGCTACGCTTGTCCTAACCTAAAGAGAGACTTGTTTCCCTAGTACTCGTGCCTTGCTGAATTTAATCGAAAAACCCAGTTTTCTTAAATTCCCATCTATCTTACAGTAATTGTACATACTTTGAATATTTGATATAGAATGCATCTATTGAATATATCAAAGTGTGAATTCTCACCAAACAATTTCATGATAGATGGACGCATCAGCGGGCAGAGGCAGAGGCAGAGGCAGAGGTAGAGGACGCGGTAGAGGAACTATCCCAAGAGGGATGACTCCTGAAGAAATATAAGTTTTGGTCAATCAGGTGTTGCTTCAGCCCTAGCCATTCAGGCTGCTCAGAATGGTCATCACTATTCCTATAAGAAGTTCCTAGACTGCAAGCCCGATATCTTCACTGGGGCAGAAGGGGCCATTGGGCTCATAAGGTGGTTTGAGAAATGTGAGTCCATCTTTGCTATATCTGAATGTCCAGATGCGAATAGAACAAAGTATGCCTCAGGAGCATTGAGTGGAGCTGCACTCTCGTTCTGGAAGACTGAAGTTTCAAGACTTACTCTCTCACTAGCCAATGCTATGGCTTGGGATGAATTCAAACAACTGATGAGGGAAGAGTACTATCCGAGGGAAGAAGTAAAAAAGTTTGAAATAGAGTGCTGGAACCATAAGATGGTGGGATCTGAGATTGAAACTTATACCATCGAGAATCATGAGTACGCAACTTTGTGCCCACATATGATGGAGCCTGCTCACAGAAGAATTGAAGGCTATATTCGTGGACTATCTCCAGTCATTCAGTCTATGGTCACTTCCTCCAACCTAACTTCAATCCAACAGGCCATTAGGATAGCTCACAAGCTGACTAATGAGGCTGTGGCTCAAGCGAAGTTACCACCAAGGATCAAGGGTAAGGGTGATGCTGCTGAAAGCTCAGGAAAGAGAAAGTTTGAAGATTCTAAAGAAAGTGAGAATCAAGGTGCAAACAAGAAGCAAGACCAAAAAAAGCACATCCAGAAAAGAAAGTGACAATCAGGGCATTCCGCCTAGATGTCAGAGGTGTAACAAGCGTCACCATGGTAAGTGTACTGCAGTCATTTGCTACAAATGCCACAGGAAGGGGCACAATGCTCCTGAATGTAGGACCAAGACTCAAGATCAAGGAAAAAAGATAGTAATCAACAGAATGATAGTAAGAAGGGAGTTACGTGTTTCAAATGTGGAGAAAGGGCCATGTTGCCAGAGATTGCACTGGGAAAGAAAGATACAGCCAAGGGCAGAGCCTCATGATTGGTAAAGGTGAGGCTCTAAAAGACCCTAACATATTATAGGAAAATTTTGGTAAATGATGTTTATGTTATAGTTTTATTTGACATGGGAGCTGATAGAAGCTTCGTATCCAATACTTTGTATAAGCACTTGAATGTGGAACCTGTACCCCTAGATAAGTCATATGTAGTAGAATTAGCAAATGGTAAATCCTTGACCGCATCACAAATTCTGAAGAACTGTACACTAGGTTTATCAGGTCATATCTTACCAATAGACCTCATGCCTATTACTTTGGGAAGCTTTGATGTGGTAGTTGGTATGGATTGGCTATCCAAAAACTCCGCAGAAATTGTATGTAAAGACAAAATGATTCGCATACCCCTACCAATGATGAAATCCTGTGTGTTGAGGGAGATAAGACTGGTGTTGTGATGGGAGTTATTTCCTGCTTAAAGGCTCAAAAATGTCTTCGAAAAGGACATACTGCTGTCCTAGCCTTAGTCACTGATAAAGATAAGAAGGAGAGGAAGATTGAAGATGTATCAGTCGTTAGGGAATTTCCTGAAGTGTTCCCTGATGAACTGTCTGGTTTGCCCCCTAGAAGAGAGGTCGAGTTCTCAATTGAGTTAACACCTGGAGCTACACCTATAGCTCGGCACCATACCGTCTCGCACCTTCTGAACTAAAAGAACTATCTAACCAGCTTAGGGAACTCCTGGATAAAGGATTCATCAGACCTAGCTCGTCACCATGGGGAGCACCAGTGTTGTTTGTAAAGAAGAAAGACGGAACCTTCCGGATGTGCATTGATTATCGAGAACTGAACAAAGTGACAATCAAGACCGTTATCCCTTGCCACGTATTGACGACTTATTCGACCAACTTCAAGGTTCAAGCATTTATTCAAAGATAGATCTTAGAAGCGGCTATCATCAGCTGAGAGTTAGGGATGAAGATATTATGAAGACGGCTTTCAGAACTCGATACGGTCACTTTGAGTTCACAGTCATGCCGTTTGGGCTAACAAACACACCTGCCGTATGTAATAGCAAGTAACTCTAAGCACATAAGCACAATATGTCTGATGATAGCTGCCTATCCTTCATCCTTTCAGGATTTCAGGCATAACCATGTTAGGGTCGGATTTAGTATCCGAGATCGACGCTACGTGTGATCACCGAAGTTCCCTTCTGTTTAGGTATCTCGACCTAATGATATAATGTTGTGCGCATACAACGTAAGGTTCCAGTATAAGGGTATCCCATGGAGAAAGACTAAGAGTAATAGTGTCTTCCTCAGGATGATCATATAGCAAGCACATATGCATAGCATCAGGTATAGTGACAAAAACAAGAGTAGAGGAACATACATGTAATATTAGATGCAAGTCAGTCCTAGCATGCATTCTACATGAAGGTTCCTAGGTTATAGTCTAGGTCAAGTGTAATTGCCTAATTCTCTATACCAATGGCTCTAATACCAGTCTGTCACACCCCCGCTGGTAGTGGAAACACGGGGATGCGAGCTAGACGGGATCGTCATAACACATGGTTAACGATAGAGATGCAATATATATGTAATAGATGACATAGCGTGTCATGACGACACCCGGCACAAATGGAGACTTGTGTCGTGTATAATCAATGTTTCACAACAGCATAGTCATAAGCATAAGCATTGAATGATCTCATAGACATTGATGTAACTTGTAGTGTAAATTCCCACAACCCGGGAACAAGTGTACGATGTACAAGTTTGAGCAACCAAGATGTTCCAAAAATTAATGTTTAACAAAAGGCTTAGTTCTCCAAAATATGTCCTAGGGTCTCCTCTAAAAGGCAATGCTCCTAGAACTTCAATTACCTTGATCACCTGAAAAGAAATGCTCAAAACTGTCAACATAATTGTTGGTGAGCTTCGCAGGTTTTAAGTAATAAAAGATGTTAAGATGAAAACAGTAAGTAGGTTTAATAAAAACTACCGTAACAACACTTATGCGTAGGCGGTTTTACCAGTTATAAATGACTACAGCCAAACCTAATCATCGGTTTCACCCGGGAATTGATGGCTGTAAAGAGAGCATTCCCAAAAGTAAATAGTTTAATAAGACGTAGCAAGATCCACACAGCGCATACGTATAGTTTATAACCAAACCAATCCTTAGGTCCCATTACCGAGATTAATGGTTATATTGAAGGATCCACACAGAAGAACCACATAGAAGTCTCACACAGAAGTCCCACACAGCCAAATAGTATCACCAAACAAGTAGTATCATCCAACAAGTAGTAAAGCATCCAACAAGTAGTAAAGCATCCAACAGTAGTAAGCATCCCATGAGTTTCACATGACGTAGCAAGATCCACACAGCGCATACGTATAGGTTACAACCAAACCAATCCTTAGGTCCCATTTCTAGAATTAATGGTTGTGCTGAAAGATCCACACAGAAGTCCCACACAGAAGTCCCACACAGAAGTCCCACACAGCCGAGGCATCCAACAACAATAGCATTCACAGGTAGGGTCAATCAACACATAATATCAAGTAGACGCACATAGTATTATGATACCACTAAGTGACATACATAGTGGTAACATAGCATATAGTTCAAGTTTATATAGCATCAATCAACAAGACAAACAAGGTAAGATACTTATAGAAGTAGCAGCCACTTCCACCAAGGAAGGTGCTTGAAAACAAGTTAAGTAGGTGAGCATTCTTTTCCCCCAAGTTGAAAATATTTAAAAAGGTTTGATAAGAGTAAAAAGGGGCCACGAAACTCACTGAATAGATGATAAGCACAATTGATGAAAGATTCCAAGGGTAAGATGATATGAACCGTCAAACACCTATTGACAGTTACTGACAAGCATTAATAATGATCATAAAGCATAAGATGATGTTCAATAGGTTCGGGCAGTTTCGGTTCGGTCGTGGGTAGCACACACACCAGCAGGCATACACATATCAGACCTTATATAGGTCCAAGTACTAAGAATAGTCCCAAATGGATTGTCGGTATTCGTAAAAGGTTAGGTTATTTTGTATGGAAATAGTTTGTGCCTGTTGATAGCGTTGACTTTAATCTTTGTGGTCAAGCTATGACACTCTTATTGATGTTACCTTATCATCATAAGACCTCCAGAAAGGGGAATTCATACACACACATATCATCAATCACACAACAGGACCGGACACACGAATCAATCCTCCATTCGCACGAATGGACCTTCAGTCGCACGAATCAGTTTCACTCGCGCGATTGAACCTTCATTCGTACGACTGGCCTTTCATTCGTGCGACTCAATCACAATCGCACACACATTCACTCGCATGGACTCAATCGCACACACATTCAATCGCACACATCTAGGCGCATGACTCAGTCGTACGACTCACCCCCGTCGCACCACTCAGTCTCACGATAGACTCAGACGCATAGACTCAGTCGCATACACATTCAATCGTACACACCCAGACGCATGACTCAGTCATACGACTCACCCCAGTCGCACCACTCAGTCGCACGATGGACTCAGACGCATAACTCAGTCGCACGACTCACCCCAGTCGCACGGCTCAGTCGACCGAAAGACCCAGTCGCCTGTACAGCAGGTCGCGACTGCTGAGACCTCGAGCAGCGTCCAGCTGCTCCGGGAACGGGTTTCACACGCCAAGAACCTCCAGAATACCTATTCTAACATGTCTAAACAAGATGCACACTCAGAAACGCAACACACAAACCCACACGACCTCATGTGCTCGGATGAACCCGAGCACCCGAAACCCTAGAAATCGCAGCTGTATAATAAGCGAAAATGGACGACCGAGGTCGTCTACCTGCTTGAAACATGATGTCTGAGCTGTAACCGAAGTCTAGCCAACGAAACGAGACGAAACGGGGCAATTTTGGTGCTAGGTTGAAGAATTGATGAAAAAGAAGCGTAGAAGAGGAAGAAGAAGCAGATGGTGAAGATGGTGAAGTGTTAGGCTGGTGGATGGGTATTTATACCCAGCCCCAGTTTGGCAATTGTCAAGTTTAGTCCCTGCACTTAAGCCCCGTGTCTCCAATTTCATTTCGGTAGAAAACGACGTAAAAACGCGCGTTATACCGATTATAATGATGTGTTTAAGGTTGTTTATATCTTGAACATGCGGTTGTTAATGATGTTTATATTATATAACATAATATAATTAGTGATGCCGGTTGTGATATTCGTGAGCGTTTTAGATGATATGGATAAATTATTGATAACATCACTGAAATGGATAATAAACTAAACATGATATCCTCACAAATAGTCTATGAAGGTGAGGAATGAATGTTCTAAGGATAGTTAACGCAATTTCACTTTAAATGACGGACCTTGAAGTGACGAATGTCACAGTATCCCCCAGTTGAGAGAATTTCGTCCCCAATTCAACTGGTGCTAGGTCCAAGAGCGTCATCCTCGAATAGACGTGGATACTTGAGCTTCACCCGATCCTCTCGTTCCAACGTGAATTCCGGTCCCCGTTTGGAGTTCCATTTCACGCGAACGATCGGTATTTTACTGCGTCTCAAGCGTTTGACCTTTCGGTCCATGACCTCTATAGGTTCCTCAATGAAATGAAGCTTTTCGTTGATCTTGATTTTCATCAATTGGTACGTGTAAGGACTCGTCAGCCAAACACTTCTTGAGGTTCGACACGTGAAAAGTATCATATATACCGCTGAGTTCTTGCGGCAACCTCAATTGGTAAGCCACCGGACCGATTCTTTCTATAATCTCGAATGGTCCTACGTATCGAGGGGCTAACTTCCCTTTCTTTCCAAATCGTACGATCCCTCTCCAGGGAGAGACTTTGAGTAAAACGTGATCTCCAACATTGGATTCTAAAGGCTTCCGACGGTTGTCGGCATAGCTCTTTTGGCGATCTCTTGCAGCTTTTAGTCTGTCTTTGATTTGGAAAATCTTATCAGTCATCCCTTGAATGACCTCTGGGCCTGTAAGCTGGCTCTCACCAACTTCAACCCAACAAACTAGGGTCTACATTTCCCCCGTACAATTCCTCAAATGGAGCGCATCCAATGCTTGTATGATAGCTGTTGTTGTAGGAGAACTCCATCAATGTAGATGAGTGACCCACTACCACCAAAATCGATTACACAAGCTCTGAGCATATCTTTCAACGTTTGTATAGTCCGTTCACTTTGGCCATCTGTTTATGGGTGAAAGGCGGTACTCATATCTAATCGAGCGCCCATCGCTTTCTGTAGTGTTTGCCAAAATCATGAAGTAAATCAGCTGTCTCGGTCGGATATGATTGACACTGGCACCCCGTGCCGTGTCACGACTTCTTTGATGTATCACTTACCAACTTATCCATTTTATAGGCTTCTCGAATAGGCATAAAGTGAGCGGATTTTATCATTCGATCCACCACGACCCGTATCGAGTCGTGCCCGCTTGGCGTTCTCGGGAATTTAGTAATAAATCCATGGTTATGTTCTCACATTTCCACTCGAAATTTTAGATTGCTGTAATAATCCCGATGGTTTTTGATGTTCGGCCTTTAACTTTCGAGCACGTTAAGCATCGGCTTACATACTTAGCAATGTCTCTCTTCATGTCTGGCCACCGGTATAGATCCTTAAGATCGTGATACATCTTGTCTGCACCAGATGAACAGAATATCATGTCTTTGAAGGTGTCTGGGGTGCATCTCATTTCTTTCCTGCTTCAATCTTTCCGGGATCTACATGAATCCCACTTTCGTTAACCACCTGACCCAGAAACTTCACTTTTCGAAGCCAAAATTTCGCACTTCGAGAACTTGGCGTAAAGTTTCTCTTCTTGCAATAGGCTCAGTTTGGCCCGAAGATGTTCCTCGGGGTCTTCTTTCGATCGAGAGTAGATAGGTATATCGTCTATAAATACGATTACGAACTTATCCAATTAAGGTTTGCGTACTCGGTTTATCAGGTCCATGAACACAGCTGGTGCATTAGTCAGTCCGAACGGTATGACTAAGAACTCATAATGCCCATAACGAATCCTGAATGTTGTTTTCGGTATGTCGTCCTCAAAACTCTCAGTTGGTGATACCCAGAACGAAGGTCAATCTTGGAGAAATATGAAGCTCCTTACATCGATTCAAGTAAATCATCGATTCTGGGTAGAGGATGACGATTCTTCACAGTCAACTTGTTCAACTCGCGATAACGATGCACATGCGGAACGACCCGTCTTTTTTTTGACAAATAGGACAGGTGCTTCCCATGGCGAATGACTCGGTCGCATAAACCCTTCTCCGGTAGTTCCTGTAATTGGCTAGACAATTCTTGCATTCCAGACGGCGCTACCCGATACGGTGCTTTTGCTACTGGCGTAGCTCCAGGAACCAACTCTATACGAAATTCCACCTGTCGTGAAGGAGGTAATCCCGACAAGTCATCAGGGAATACTCCTGGAAAATCTCGTACTACAGAATATCTACCAACTTGTTGCCTTCTTCTTTCTTTTCCATTACACGGCCAGAAATGCGTAACACTGCTTTCGTAAACATCGTCGCGTCTTCATACAAGTGATAAGCTTTAGAGCTCTTCCCGGTCGTTCTCCTTGAATCTTGAGTACCTCCTCGTTTGGCTTGGGGATTCGTACTACTTTCTCCCGACAAACAATCTCGGCTCCGTGTTTCGACCACCAATCCCTTCTCACAATCACGTCGAAGCTCCCCAACTCGAAAGGTATTAAGTCTATGTCGAAGGCATGGTTCTCCAATATCCTGGAGCACTCTCTAAAAATCTCATCTGCTTATACAACTCTAACGTTGGCAATTTCTACAGAGAAGTTTGTCTCTAGTCTACTAGGGTTCAAGGCAAGCATGAGTACAAATCAGAAGATATGAAACTATTGTCTGCTCCAGTATCAAACAATTTGGAGGCAAAGTGGTGGTTGAGCAATACGTACCTGTAACAACATTCGGGTCCTGACGGGCGTCATTTGTTCCGATAACGAACGCACTTCCTCTGGCAGCACTTCCTTGATTCCCTTGGCCTGGATTACCAGCTATGGCCATCACTTGCTGCTGGTTATTCCCTTGTTGACCCGGTGCCCTATTCAGTCTGGGGCACATGTTCCGGTAGTGACCAAGACCTCCACACCCATAACAAGCCCTGGCATTCCCGACGGGGTTAACCGTTTTGACGAGTGTCACCAGGTTCGATGCAACTCTACAATCTCTCGCTAGGTGCCCCGGGCGCCTACAGTTTGCACACGCCTGACACGGCATTGCTGGGGGGTGATGAAGGTTGCACCTGTCACATTTCGGGTGCGGACCAGCATATTCTTTCTTTCTTTGAGTCACAGCCACGAAATTTCGGGTCGTCTTGGCCTTCTTATCAAACCTTCCGGCATTAGACCGGCTCGTTTCCCCAGCCTCCTTTCTCTTCTCTGTTCCTTGGTTATACTGATCATTAGTATCATTACTCCTGTGGAATTGATGATTCAGAAGAGTGTCGCTCACTTGAGTCACTATAGTTGGAATCAGTGCGGCTAGCTGCTGAGCGATCATAGCAGCTATATCAGGGTTTTCAGTTCCCTGGTTGTCGCCAGTTGGGGCGCCACCTGTTCTTGGTGATCTACCCTACCTCTGCCTTGTGGGGTCTCACCATCTTGGTTGGTACCACGTGTGACTCTTCGAGGCGGCATCTTCTAATCATAGAAAGGTGCAAATATGTAAACTTTAGTCAGTTCTAAGATACACGTATGATTCCACTCATCAAGTTCCAATAACCCATGCTTCGGTCCATCAAGATCATCACGTAGCCCAGTTTATGCACATTCTTAGTATACCGGTGATGCTTATATATAGGGTTCCCAGCAGCGTTCCCACCACATCCACGGTACACCTTGAATGACACTTAAACCGGTTACACGACATCCTAATTTTCCTTAGCATCATCCCATAAAATAACATAGTGTATGTGTAGAGGGTGTCATCATTCCTCTATATTTCCTGTAGTCCACTTTCATTTTAAGCATTCAATCAGTTCCTTAGTTACTGAGATGCTAAATGGAGGAATGTCTCGTAAAGAATAAGATCAATGTCATGATTGGAAATACCATGAAGGCTCTAATAGGACAGGACTTAAGTAATAGTAGGTGTTAGTAATGTTATGTTACCCTTAATAAGGTCTTACTAGAATTATGATCCTAGCACCTTAGGGTATATAATAGAAAACTAGTAATACTCATGATCGTTACCTCATGGTAAGATTAGCCAGACTTCTCATGCACGGCGAATTGCAATTACGTGTGCACCCGTAATGGTAATTTGCCTTGCATGGTCACCCTTAGCTTCACTTACTCCAAGTTAACATCATAGTATTATCCACATTCAGCAAGCACAAATCAGGTAATGTCCTCATGTCCCTGAGCCAATAGTATTCCAATAGTAGTATGTAATAGCAAGTAACTCTAAGCACATAAGCACAATATGTCTGATGATAGCTGCCTATCCTTCATACTTTCAGGATTTCAGGCATAATCATGTTAGGGTCGGATTTAGTATCCGAGATTGACGCTACATGTGATCACCGAAGTTCCCTTCTGTTTAGGTATCTCGACCTAATGATATAATGTTGTGGGCATACAACGTAAGGTTCCAGTATAAGGGTATCCCATGGAGAAAGACTAAGAGTAATAGTGTCTTCCTCAGGATGATCAGATAGCAAGCACATATGCATAGCATCAGGTATAGTGACAAAAACAAGCGTAGAGGAACATACATGTAATATTAGATGCAAGTCAGTCCTAGCATGCATTCTACATGAAGGTTCCTAGGTTATAGTCTAGGTCAAGTGTAATTGCCTAATTCTCTATAACCAATGGCTCTAATACCAGTCTGTCACACCCCGCTGGTAGTGGAAACACGGGGATGCGAGCTAGACGGGATCGTCATAACACATGGTTAACGATAGAGATGCAATATATATGTAATAGATGACATAGCGTGTCATGACGACACCCGCACAAATGGAGACTTGTGTCGTGTATAATCAATGTTTCACAACAGCATAGTCATAAGCATAAGCATTGAATGATCTTATAAACATTGATGTTAACTTGTAGTGTAAATTCCCACAACCCGGGAACAAGTGTACGATGTACAAGTTTGAGCAACCAAGATGTTCCAAAATTAATGTTTAACAAAGGCTTAGTTCTCCAAAATATGTCCTAGGGTCTCCTCTAAAAGGCAGTGCTCCTAGAACTTCAATTACCTTGATCACCTGAAAAGAAATGCTCAAAACGGTCAACATAATTGTTGGTGAGCTTCGCAGGTTTTAAGTAATAAAAGATGTTAAGATGAAAATAGTAAGTAGGTTTAATAAAAACTACCGCAACTACACTTATGCGTAGGCGGTTTTACCAGTTATAAATGACTACAGCCAAACCTAATCATCGGTTTCACCCGGGAATTGATGGCTGTAAAGAGAGCATTCCCAAAAGTAAATAGTTTAATAAGACGTAGCAAGATCCGCACAGCGCATACGTATAGTTTATAACCAAACCAATCCTTAGGTCCCATTACCGGGATTAATGGTTATATTGATGGATCCACACAGAAGAACCACACAGAAGTCCCACACAGAAGTCCCACACAGCCAAATAGTATCACCAAACAAGTAGTATCATCCAACAAGTAGTAAAGCATCCAACAAGTAGTAAAGCATCCAACAAGTAGTACCATCCCATGAGTTTCACATAACGTAGCAAGATCCACACAGCGCATACGTATAGGTTACAACCAAACCAATCCTTAGGTCCATTTCTGGAATTCATGGTTGTGCTGAAAGATCAACACAGAAGATCCACACAGAAGTCCCACAGAAGTCCCATACAGAAGTCCCACACAGAAGTCCCACACAGAAGTCCCACACAGAAGTCCCACACAGAAGTCCCACACAGCCGAGGCATCCAACAACAATAGCATTCACAGGTAGGGTCAATCAACACATAATATCAAGTAGTCGCACATAGTATTATGATACCACTAAGTGACATACATAGTGGTAACATAGCATATAGTTCAAGTTCATATAGCATCAATCAACAAGACAAAAAGGTAAGATACTCATAGAAGTAGCAGCCACTTCCACCAAGGAAGGTGCTTGAAAACAAGTTAAGTATATGAGCATTCTTTTCCCCCAAGTTGAAAATATTTAAAAAGGTTTGATAAGAGTAAAAAGGGGCCATGAAACTCACTGAATAGATGATAAGCACAATTGATGAAAGATTCCAAGGGTAAGATGCTATGAACCATCAAACACCTATTGACAGTTACTGACAAGCATTAATAATGATCATAAAGCATAAGATGATGTTCAATAGGTTCGGGCAGTTTCGGTTCGGTCGTGGGTAGCACACACACCAGCAGGCATACACATATCAGACCTTATATAGGTCCAAGTACTAAGAATAGTCCAAATGGATTGTCGGTATTTGTAAAAGGTTAGGTTATTTTGTATGGAAATAGTTTGTGCCTGTTGATAGCGTTGACTTTAATATTTGTGGTCAAGCTATGACACTCTTATTAATGTTACCTTATCATCATAAGACCTCCAGAAAGGGGAATTCATACACACACACACATCATCAATCACACAACAGGACCGGACACACGAATCAATCCTCCATTCGCACGAATGGACCTTCAGTCGCACGAATCAGCTTCACTCGTGCGATTGAACCTTCATTCGTATGACTGGCCTTTCATTCGTGCGACTCAATCACAATCGCACACACATTCACTTGCATGGACTCAATCGCACACACATTCAATCGCACACATCCAGGCGCATGACTCAGTCGTACGACTCACCCCAGTCGCACCACTCAGTCTCACGATAGACTCAGACGCATAGACTCAGTCGCATACACATTCAATCGTACACACCCAGGCGCATGACTCAGTCGTACGACTCACCCCATTCGCACCACTCAGTCGCACGATGGACTCAGACACATAACTCAGTCGCACGACTCACCCCAGTCGCACGGCTTAGTCGGCCGAAAGACCCAGTCGCCCTGTACAGCAGGTCGCGACTGCTGAGACCTCGAGCAGCGTCCAGCTGCTCCGGCACGGGTTTCACACGCCAAGACCTCCAGAATACCTATTCTAACATGTCTAAACAAGATACACACTCAGAAACGCAACACACAAGCCCACACGACCTCATGTGCTCGAATGAACCCGAGCACCCGAAACCCTAGAAATCGCAGGTGTATAATAAGCAAAAATGGACGACCGAGGTCGTCTACCTGCTTGAAACATGATGTCTGAGCTGTAACCGAAGTCTAGCCAACGAAAACGAGACGAAACGGGGCAATTTTGGTGCTAGGTTGAAGAATTGATGAAGAAGAAGCGTAGAAGAGGAAGAAGAGAGCAGATGGTGAAGATGGTGAAGTGTTAGGCTGGTGGATGGGTATTTATACCCAGCCCCAGTTTGGCAATTATCAAGTTTAGTCCCTGCACTTAAGCCCCGTGTCTCCAATTTCATTTAGGTAGAAAACGACGTAAAAACGCGCGTTATACCGATTATAATGATTTGTTTAAGGTTGTTTATATCTTGAACATGCGGTTGTTAATGATGTTTATATTATATAACATAATATAATTAGTGATGCCGGCTGTGATATTCGTGAGCGTTTTAGATGATATGGATATAATTATTGATAACATCACTGAAATGGATAATAAACTAAACATGATATCCTCACAAATAGTCTATGAAGGTGAGGAATGAATGTTCTAAGGATAGTTAACGCAATTTCACTTTAAATGACGGACCTTGAAGTGACGAATGTCACATCATGTGATTGATGCTAATGGCATTCATGTAGACCCAGCTAAAATTGAATCCATCAAAAGTTGGCCTACACCTTCTAATCCAACAGAAATTAGACAATTTCTTGGCCTAGCCGGGTATTATAGGAGATTTATCGAAGGATTCTCCAAGATAGCTCAACCATTGACCATGCTCACCCAAAAGGGAGTAGCATATCATTGGGGACTTAAGCAAGAGGCTGCTTTTCAAACACTGAAACAGAAGTTATGTAGTGCACCTATACTATCCTTACCTGACAGCATTGAAGACTTTGTAGTCTACTGTGATGCTTCTGTTCAGGGACTGGGATGTGTTTTAGTGCAACGAGACAAAGTCATAGCCTATGCCTTAAGACAGTTAAAGGCTCATGAAAAGAACTATGCAACTCATGATCTAGAACTAGGAGCAGTTGTGTTTGCTCTTAAACTATAGAGACACTACCTGTACGGTACTAAGTGCACTATCTATACCGACCACAAGAGTCTTCAACACTTGTATAATCAAAAGGAGATGAATATGAGACAAAGGAGATGGCTTGAACTACTAAACGATTATGATTGTGCCATCAAGTACCATCCCGGTAAAGCAAATGTTGTGGCTGATGCTTTGAGTAGGAAAGAACATACGAAACCTCGTAGAGTACGAGCCCTATAACTTACCATTCAAAGCAACCTACCGGCACAAATTCTGAATGCACAGACTAAAGCATTGAAAGAAGAAAACATTAAAGATGAAAACCTCCAAGGGCTAGACCAACAGTTTGAAGTTCATTCAGATGGAGTACGCTTTATAGCAGAAAGGATTTGGATACCCTATACGGGAATCTTAGAAGCTTGATCATGGATGAAGCCCACAAGTCTAGGTACTCTATCCACCCAGGTGCAGATAAGATGTATTACGACTTGAAGCTTATTTACTGGTGGCCAAGAATGAAGGCAGATATTGCAACTTATGTCTCAAAGTGTTTGACTTGTTCTAAAGTCAAGGTCGAATACCAAAAGCCTTCAGGAATGTTGACCCAACCAGAAGTCCCCGTGTGGAAGTGGGAAATGATAACCATGGATTTCGTCACTGGCTTACCCAAATCTCAAACGGGCAATGACACCATTTGGGTTATTGTTGACCGTCTCACCAAATCAGCTCATTTCATACCCATTCGTGAGAAAGACAAGATGGAGAAGCTTGAAATGATTTTACATCAAAGAAATTATCTCTAGACACGGAGTGCCAGTGTCTATCATCTCTGATCGTGATGCACTATTTACATCTATCTTTTGGGATAAACTTCAGAAAGCTCTAAGCACTCGCCTAGATATGAGCACAGCCTATCACCCTCAGACTGATGGCCAAAGTGAAAGAACCATACAGACTCTTGAGGATATGCTTAGGGCTTGTGTTATTGATTTTGGAAAGAACTGGGAAGGTCATCTACCTTTAGTAGAGTTCTTATATAATAATAGCTATCATTCGAGCATCAAGGCGACACCATTCGAGGCCTTATATGGACGTAAATGTAGATCACCGCTTTGCTGGGCAGAAGTTGGAGATAGTCAACTTACTGGCCCAGAATTGATCTTTGAAACTCATGAGAAAATTGTCCAGATAAGAGAACGCATGGCTGCTGCCAGGGATCGCCAAAAAAGCTACGCTGATAAACACCGCAAGCCACTTGAATTTCAGGAAGGAGATAAAGTTTTGCTAAAGGTATCTCCCTGGAAGGGAGTTATACGCTTGGGAAACGAGGGAAATTGAACCCTCGCTACGTGGGGCCTTTTGAAATTGTCAGAAGGATCGGCCCAGTAGCCTATGACTTAAATCTACCTGCTGAACTTGGTGGTGTGCACAATGTTTTTCACGTATCCAATCTAAGGAAGTGTTTATCCGATGAATCACTGGTTGTGCCTTTAAAGGAACTGCAAGTAGATGAGAAACTCATATTTGCCGAGGAACCAGTTGAAATCATGGATAGGGAAGTTAAACAACTAAAGCATAGCAAGATTCCGATTGTCAGAGTTCGGTAGAACTCCCGGCGTGGTCCTGAGTTCACTTGGGAACGAGAGGACGAAATGATGCGCAAGTATCCTAACCTGTTCAAGAATGTTGCCAGTACATCTTAATTTTCGGGACGAAAATTCCTCTAACAGGGGATGATGTGACAACCCGAAAAATTCTGTTACCTTTAATTAAACTATAGGGTTTAAACTGTAACATCTCGTATTTTTATTAATTAAAAATTAATTTTATAAACAATTAAGTTTAAATACGTTGATGTTAATTTCAACAATTATAATAATAATAATAATAATAATAATAATAATAATAATAATAATAATAATAATAATAATAATAATAAAATTGTTATTAATAATTTGTAAGAATTATTAAGAAAATAAATATGTATAAAAAAATTTGATTTAAAAGTCGAGGGGATAATTTTGTAATTTATGAAACTTGAAATTAAAGTTTCTAACATAAATTAATAAACCCTAAACTACAGGGACCAAATGTGTAATTTCTTAAATCCCAGCCCCCCACCCGTCGACCCTCTCCCTCTCCAGCCGATCTCCGGCCATACTCCGGCGACCCCCAACGCCCAAAATTAATCGATTTCAATCCAATCAAACGCACCCGACACACTCACATGGAAGATTCGAACTTGTACCCCACTGTGATTTAAAAATTTAAGTGCGACTTACAACCCAACCCAACCACCCCACTTCGGCCGAAAGCTCATCCACGATCGCGCACTAACACATTATAATAATGCAATTAATCGAATGTGAACGAATATATATCTGTCACGAATCAATTTCCATATTCAATTCCATCTTAAACAAGCACAAACACCACCATCGATCACCCTCATTACCCGCGACCTGCAACATAGTCGATTTCCACCTTCTGAGATTTATTTCACGCAATTGATAGAGGGCTTTAGATCATAGAGGTCATTAGAAACTTCCTGTGGAAGGAATTCGGTTATCATCAACGTTTGCCACTGAAATCGATCCCTGTATAGCCGCGACCTGTTCTTGGTGTCACTTGCATCAATTCGAATTCAAATCGGGTAATTGAACATACTTAAACATTCATCTTTACATGGAGAATAAAATCCCCATGATTGCAGATGCTTACAAAATCGAATTGAACTTCAATTTGGATCAAAGGTGAATTAGGGTTCTTGATTTGGGGAAACTCTTTGAGTTGTGTTTAAAACTAAAGGGAACCAGGATCTACAGCGGCTGTATGCCTGGTTCACTGGTTCCCCGTTCACATGCTTACCTTGAGGTCCCGGGTTCGACCCCGGGCACCCTCATTTATTTTTTAAAGTCTTTTTGGACTTTAAAAAATATATAAAATTCCTAAAAATTATAAAATAACTTTTATAAATTTCCTTTATTTTAAAAGTTATCAAATAAATTTCTGGAAATTTATTTAATAAAATATCTTAACATTTTTATGTAAAACATTATTCTCCCAACTATTTAGGTTATTTCTTATAAAATGTACTTTAATTAAAATTAGCAAATAATTATTGGTCAATACGTTATTTTGATTAAGTCAAAACATGTTCATTGCAAATAAATACAAAAACTTATTTACACCTTATGTTTAAACTTTATTACAAGTGATATAGATTCGTATCATTTCTTTATATTAAATTGCGTAAATAGTATAACCCTTTTCCATTGAAGAAAAATATACGTGGTTCCATTATTTAATTTTACTTATCTATCAAAGCCCCAAATTCCACTTGAAACCCTAATCCTCGTCAATTCGTTAAACTTAATATTAAACTTAACCCTTGTAAACTTAAATATATGTATATTCTTAGGTACCTAGTGAGGGATTACGTTGGAACGTTTATAATCATCATCCTTATACTTATTTGCCAAGTGAGTTCATACTTAACTATTCCCCTTTTTAATCATTTAAATATTTTAGGGAGGAATACATGTTGTAATTGAAATTTCAAATTATTTTTGTGTATTATGTTAAATAATAATTGATCACATTTATGATTACATATGGTTATAATGAAAACCCTTCTCTGTATACTGGACTATTAACAAGCAGGGATCTTTTGGATAGTACTATCAGGGTGTCACTTACCCCCATAAAGGTTTGGACATGTGGTCCTTACCAAGATGCACAAAGATCTTATAAGTCATTCGGGATGAGTGTTTTGTGTTGAGAAGGTAGATGTGCACTATGTGTAAAGTTTACCATTATAGTTCCACTTACAACCCATATGAGGATAAATGTAAAGGAGGATTTGCTCCATCTGATTTGAAATTATTATAACTAATATAATATACACATAAAAAGGATAATAAACTATGATACATGGGCAATTCTATGTGAAGGATTTGTTGACTTGTACTTAGTTAGTATGTGGGATAGCAGGTTCACCTTATAAATGGGTTCCGACAGGCTATTCATATACAAAGTGATACCAGTGGGTAGTTTATAGTCACACTTTTACAGTAAATCCTACTTTGATGATAACTAATGGTTTATCATTTATGTTTTACTCACCTATGAACTCACCAACCCTGTGTCGACACTTGATTTTACATGTATTCTCAGGTATCTACTAGGAGCTTATGGACATGCACGTAGGATCATATAAGAGCTCAAGATACATATTGCTTATTATTTGAGATATGATTAGACGTATCGTTAAGAAACAATCTATCTTTTATTTCCGCTACGTATAATATTTATTACTCTGAATATTAATGGAATGATTATCTAAAATTCATCATATAGATAACTGCATCTGATGTGTGACTAATGTGTTCGATCCTGTTTGTTCACTCCTCCACGATAAATTCCAGACCCGGAATTTGAGGGTGTGACACCGTGGGACGAGCTTGATGATTTTTCATCAAAAGCTCATTATTCTTTTCTGCTACGAGGAGAAATGAATTCAAATCAGAATATCTTTTAAATTTTTGCAACCTGTATTGTTGTTGCAAGTTTATATTTGATGCATGAAATGTGGAGAAAGTTTTCTCCAACATATCTTCCTTGGTTACTTTTTGCCCACAGAATCTGAGGGTCGAGCAGATTCTGAACAAAGCAGATGTGTACTCATTTACCTTTTTAAAATCTTGGAACCTGAGATTGTTCCATTCATCTCTAGCAGTGGGAAGTAGAACTTCCCTTTGGTGATCAAATCTGCTTTGTAAATCTTTCCATAAAACATACGGATCTTCACAATTTGAATATTTAAATTGTAGCATTTCATCAATATGTTTATGTAAAAAGACGTCAGCTTTCGCTTTGTCTTGTTCAGAGCAAGCATTCCCCTCTTGTATGGTTTCTAAGACGCCCATAGATTTTAGATGTCTTTTTACATGGGCCGTCCACGGCATATAGTTTTCTCCATTGATATTAAGAGCTTGAAATTTGATTTTTGCAATGTTTGACATTTTGTTTTCTAAACAAGAATTAAGCAAACAGTAAGATAATTATTGGAATCCATATATATCAATAAACATTGCGATACAATAAAGTGGTAGAGCTATAAACAAATACAGAAATAAGAAAAGTTTAAATTGTTCAGGTGGAAGTTCACCAATGGGAATAAGAATTAAAATAAGCATTATGGTTGCCAGTACTAAAACCGGGGTATCATCTTTGAAAGATTGCCTTGGATAAACTTGAGAAAAGAGATAATCTGTTTATTGAAAATAGATCGATGATGGTCAATTTATAGTTGAAATTATAACCGTTCGTAACGGCTATGTACAACGCTATATAACCGTTTATAACGGCTATAATCGTTGTGTGTGTATATATCAACATTAATTTAAAAAAATAGATAAGTATAATTATGTTATAAAAACATAAATTTAGTTTATAAAAACAAAAAAAAAATAAGAATGACAAGTTAGGATAAGAATAAGACATTAGTATGAGTAAATGTTAGTAAATATAATAAAAAAATGTCAGTTGCATAAGTAAAAGTTAGATGCATAAATAATAGGTTAGATGTATAAGTAGAAGTTAGTTGACATAAAATAAAATGTTAGTTGCATAATCAAAAGTTAGATGCATAAATAAAAGTTAGTTTGTTAGTAGTCCCATGGTTATCAAGATGTCCATAATAAGATCTCCTTTTATGCTTACTTTATTTATCTTAATCATCTTCTCAATATAAGGTATTATATATAAATATTTAATGAAGCCCTTACCTTGATTAGTGGATGATTTTGTGCTTTATTGACTTTCTTGATTCGAGTTTAGGAGCTTTCGTGCTGATAACGTGTTATAATACCACGATATTTAACACAAGATTAGTGTTATAATCTTAAGAACTTAAAGAGAATTGTAAAAGCAAGAAGAAGAGAAATGTATATCTTATGAAAGTGTGTACAAGATGTGCATTTTCTCCTCTACATTGAGTTTGTATTTATACTACAAAGATCAATAATTTTGGTAGACAAGGTAAACTATTTTGGTAGATAAGTAGCATAGTAAACTTATCTACAAGTTTGACAAAGAGTTCATCCACTTGGAATGGTAATAATTCATAATAATTCTAAAGAATATTTTACATGGAAGGGGGTGTACGACCAGTGTTTTGGAGACCGGATCGGACCGGCCGGTTCGACCGGGGATCGGTCCGGTGGCCGGTCCGGTCTGATATGGATTGCTTTTTAGTGGTCGAACCGGTCGGTTCGTCCCGAACCGCTGGTCGGATCGGGAAACCCGACCGGTTCAGACCGCTTTTGGTATATTTTTTATTTTAATGGGTAAAAACAGGGTGTTAAACCATAAATTAGTACGTTGGATATACAAATATAGTTAAATTTTATATATAACTATAAAATACATATATAAAACATATATAAATTACTTATATTTAATTACATATATAAATATAGTTAAATCCGGTCTAAGCGGTCCGACCACTAAACCAGTAAGGCGACCGGTTCGACGTCCGATCCGTTCTGAAAACATTGTGTATGACACTCTGTACAATGGAGACATTGACTTATGCAACATATACTTGTAACATATGCATTAGCTCTTTTGAGTTTGCTTTTTAAAGTATATTAGAATAGAATAGGGGTTTGGTTATTTAAACATCCTATTATTTTAAATCAAGACACGGGTACTCTATACGTCGTGTATGAGTCCATACGCCGCGTATAGGGTGGAATGCCATATGAATTGGGTCATACGCAATCTCGAGCTGAACATTTGAATGTACTCTATACGTCGTGGGTAACTACGTTCAGCTGAACGTGCTCGCGCAACTCCGGAGGATCAATACCAGTAGCACATGCTCGCGCAATCTCGAGCTGAACGTGCAAATTCATAAGTTCAACAACTTGATCGAACCAATGACCCTACTCCCGTAAACTTATAGCAACCTCCTGCATAAATGTCTTCATACGTGCAGTCAGGCTCACATCTCTATAAATATGTCAAGGGAACTATGGTTGAGGTGGAGGCTGATGTGCTGGCGGCTGGTCATGCTGTGGCTGGTCGTGTGGCTGCTGGTCATGCGGGAGATGCTTCTGCTGCTGACGCAGATCATCAACGCTGAGCTGCTGAACAAGTGTTGGTTGCTAGATCTCCCCGGGTCAAAGAGAGAATCCTATGCCACCCGAAAACTGGCGTATAATATGCATGCTGAATAACGTATGACGATTGAATCTCACCAGCTCAATCAGAGGAGATGCGTCAGCAAGATACCAAGGAAGATAACCAAAAGCTCCGGCAATCACCATGATGTAAGCACCACCGTACACCGCTCCTCGCTCCTGGTGATGATAATACGAAGCAAAATACTCTGCCAAACATCTTGCCTGGTTGTACTGGTCCCCATAAGCAAACAATACAAGTAAAATAAATCGGGAATGGTACACCACTCCCGACTCTTGCCACGTCCTGTGATGGATGTGGCGATCATGCGATGTAAGTAACGGATGAGAGGATCTCTAATGCCAGTGACCCTGCCCTTAGTCCTCTGAAATGGACCTACGACAATTTGAGGCCACCAATCTCTCAATCAACTCTCCTCAATCTCAGTAATACCCTTAGTGAACAAAGGGGTAACAGTATTTGGCTCAAAGTAAAGTCCTAAGATAACGGAAAACTACTCAATAGAAATCTTATGTGAATGTCCACATAACCTAAATGAAATCTCGGAACGCTAATCGTCCTCCTCCATCTCATTAGGACGAATATATGTAAAGGTGGATAAAAACTCCACCGTCAGCTCTCGGTAAGAAGGCAAGAACGTGGTTTCAAACAAATGACTCCATGGCATATCGTTTCGATAATACCAGCAAGTCTATCGCGCTCTCTGAGCTCGGCCATCACCTTCCAATCGATGACTTTTTGACGGTCGATCTTCATACGGACGAACTTTGATCACTTTGCGTGCTCAATAGACCCGGGCTCAAACTGTAGCCATGGATATTGGCAATAATGTCAACAAAGTCAGTCTCAATCTCTAAATCAGAAGATATATTTGCATAAGAAAACGAATATAAATAACGGTTATAAAATATAAGGTTCGTATAGCCCACCCGTCACCCACCCCCTATACGTGTCGTATAGACCTATACTGGTCATATAGGGTCCCACGTATAGGTTGTGTATAGCCCACCAATCACCCACACCCTCTATACGTGTTGTATAGGGCTATACTCGTCATATAGTGTCCCATGTATAGGCTGCGTACAGCCCACCAATCACCCCACCCCCCATATACGCGTTGTATAGGGCTATACTCTTCGTATAGGGTCCCACGTGTAGGTTGTGTATAGCCCACCAGTCACCCACACACCTTATACGCGTCGTATAGGGCTATACTCGTCGTATAGTGTCCCACGTATAGGCTACGTATAGCCCACCAGTCACCCACACCCCCTATATACCTCGTACAGGGCTATACTCGTCATATAGTGTCCCACGTATAGGCTGCGGATAGCCCACCTGTCACCCCCACCCCCTATACGCGTCGTATAGACCTATACTCGTCATATAGGTTGTCAATCTCTTCATCTTCCTTCTCTTATGCTATACGCCACTAGAGTCCAGCGTATAGGTCTATACGTGACGTATAGTTCCCCGAGACATGAGCTATAAGCTGCGTATAGGGCTATATGAGCTATACGTCGCGTATAGGGATATACGCGGGTCATACTTTTGTTGTTGAACCTTTAACTTTGGACGATCACGAATATCTGTTTGAACAACAGGCACTTTTTTATTACTTTTCCATGGATTCATAGTTCCTTCTATTTTTTTCACCAAACTAAATTTTACAGCAGTGGGTTATGTCTTTATTTATTGTTTCATGCATTCCATCTCTTCTTCAAATCGACTTCTTCATCCACCATAAATGACGGCTTAAGTTTATCAAGTTTTGTCCAAAATACGTCAATTGCGTCTAATGTTTTCGGCACATCACTTGCAATTTAGTGTTTTCGGCAACTAATAAATCAAGAGCTTTGGGTGAAACCTTGCCTCTTAGGTAATTAAATAATGGGAGTTTATGATGATTCATGGTTTTTATTTTGCTTGTCTCAAAACTTTCTTTTAAATTTACCTCTTACGCGTGTATCAATTGATTTACAAACTCCATAAGTCTATCAAAGGATCTATTTGTTGATTTAATATTTCTTTTTAAATTTGCATGCTCGCTCTTGACTCTATTCGTTGTATGTTTGTCAAAATTGCGGTTTGAGTTAGTCCAGACTGTATAAATATTTATTTATAATTCTCTAGTCAGTTTTTTTATATATAAGATAATACTTCTGAAAATACAATAAAACAGAATTATTTTTCTGTATTTAATAATATTGTATATATGTATGTATGTATGTATGCACGTATGTATGTATGTGTGTGTATGTATGTATGTATGTATGTATGTATGTATGTATGTATGTATGTATGTATGTATGTATGGATGGATGGATGGATGGATGGATGCACGCATGCACACACACATGCATGCGTGCACGCAAGCATGCGCGCACGCACGCACACCTGCGGGCACGCACGCATGCGTGTATTTATGTATGCATGTATGTATGCATGCATGCATGCATGCATGTATGTATGTATGAAAAGAAAACTTACTTCCTAGCTTCGCTTCAACTAGTCGTTCGTAAAGAAAACTTGCTTTACAGTGCTTTGCGATATTTTTATCAATATGTCACCTGCATAAATACTTCGAAGCATTCAGAAATACTTTAACACATGCGTTCATTAAAGCAAGATCTCTGTCTGTTATTATGACATGCGGCTCCTTACACATGTGTAACGTATCTTTCAATCTGTTAAGTACCCATTCAAAATTATTTTCTCGTTCTTTACTAATAAACGCATGAGCAGCACAAAATGTTTTGTGTGTCGAGGTCACACCAACAATCTGAACAAATGGAAATTTGTACATGTTTTTTTTTATATGTAACATCTATTATCAGCATGTGTGGGAATGCACGCCAAGTGTCATACGATTTTGGATGACAAAAAATATCTCTTCTTCGGCATTTGTAGCAGGATCTTCTCGAGTGTAATAAACGTACCCTTTAAAAGATAAAAGGTTTTTTAAAACTTGCATTGGTGTTTCACCGACTTTCTTTTCATTTCTTATCTTTTGTTGAGTGTTGTATATGTCTCTGGTTATGGATGCGTTATTAGGGTTTTGCTTTTTTAAAGATGGTAATACGTTACGAGTCTCTATGTTCTGATCAGTAAGTAGCTCCACCAAATTGTATTCGTTTTGAGAAAACCTTGTTACAAATGGGTGCTCCTTCATATGTTGAGCGGGATCATGGTTATGTTCGTCATTTCTCACCTCTAATTTCACGAACGACGTTTGTTGTCGTATATCCCTAATAATTTAAAAGGACATCAAATCTTTTTGCTACCAGATCGTCTAACTATTGCTTTACTTTTGTGCTCGCCACTACGATCACTGATAAACCATACCTTTACGACCTAACCTCCTTTTTTCTTTGATCTTCGTGTAATAATAACGTAACCATTATCACGTCCCCTATTAACAGCCTAACAGACTAGCTCATCGAGTGACAAAAATTTTTGTGACGTTTCAAACGATACTTTCGTGTTCTGATTTCATCACTTGAAAGAAAGTTTGTATTACTTTGTTGTGGGTCGTAACTTGATTCTCGACAAAACTCGAATTCATCATCTGGAACATACAATTGGTTTAAATCTGGCAATCGTGTCTTGTAAAAAGATTGAACGTACGAATCATCTTGATTACTATCTGCCACTTACGAAACACTTGAATATTCATTTGAATATTCACCAAAAAAATAGTTACCATCCCAAAATGGCATAGCGAACGAATGAAAAAGTGTGATATTTTGAGAGAAACATACATTTCACAATTTAGAGAGATCGAATGCGTTTTATATATTTGAAAACGAATCTTGTGTCCCGCTAAATTTGTTTGAAATCACCTATACGCGGCGTATAGACCTATACTCCACGTATAGGTTGTTCGTCTTACACCTATGCGGGCGTATAGGCCCATACGCCATGTATATCGCGTATGGCTCTATACGATGCCCATACGCCATGTATATCGCGTATGGCTCTATACGATGCGTATATTCGTATAATATACAAAATGCTTTTATAGTATGTCAGACAACTATACGTGGCGTATGGGCCCATATGCTATGTATAGGTTGTTCGTTGACACCTATACGCAGCTTATGGACCCATACGCCGCGTATAATTGTCAGTTGTACTAAAAACAATTTTTTACCGTATTGACTATACGACACATGTAATTTTTTTAAAAAGAAAACAAGATCATGTGCTTCAACTATTTCTTTAAAGTAATTTTCAGGTAAACTATAACTCTTACTTTATTTATATATATACTTACGTACACATAAATGTCTTGATTACTTAATAATCATTTAAACTAACTCGGGTTTCACGATACTAGTCGGTTATGATAAATAATCTTGAAAATTATTCAAGTGAACCATAACCGACTAGCATCAATGGAACCTGAGTTAGTTGAAACGATTCTTAAGTATCTAATTCAGATATATGTATATATGTATGTAAATACTTAGTGAAATAAAATAAAATGTTTACCGAGTAAATTATGTGCCAGAAGAAATGTTGAATCACATAACACTAATTTCTTGTGATAAATGTTTTTGTGAAGATTAAACGTTATGATTACTATCAATTACTGAAAGTATAAAACTTTACCTTCGAAGAAAACGAATAAGTTTTGAATGCGAGCGCATTCGTTTGATATCGCCTCCGTTTATATATTAACGAAAGGAAACTTACGTCGTGTCAAAATAATTCGAAATCAGACATTCAGTGTAAATAAAGTAGGCTATACGCATCGTATGGCGCCATATGCCATAGGCCGTGTATAGCCCTGGGTCATATGGGGAAGGGTGTAGGTCCACCGACACCTACACGCATCGTATAGGCGTATACGCCACGTATATGTGTCGGTGGACCTACACCCTTCACCCATACGCCACAGGCCGTGTATAGCCCTAGGTCATATGTGGAAGGGTGTAGGTCCACCGACACCTACATGCATCGTATAGGCCTATACGCCACGTATATGTGTCGGTGGACCTACACCCTTCACCCATACGCCACAGGCCTATACATGGCGTATGGGGCCATACGATGCGCATAGCCGTGCTGAATGATTTATTAGACTTAGTCCAGTTTTGTCGTCTGAAAAGGCTATACGCTGTGTATGGTGCTATACGACATGTATAACCACCACGATACCGACTGATGTGACATGAAATGTTTGGCATTTATTGTGGATGCCTATATGCCGTGTATGGATCCATACACGACGCATAGATGGATGTCGATTTATGAGGTGGGTGTCATAGAAATAAATATTAAATGAAACATTATCAAACTTACCGTTCAAACATACAATGACAAATTAAACATTTAATAATCGTCAACAATATTAAATACCACTTAGTAAAATACAATTTTATAAAACAATCAAAAGATACAACTTCTACAGCATGCAATCCCTAATGTCGATGACTTTAAGAGAATTTGGTATTACACGATGGCATGCTTCAATTCGCTTTCAACGTTTGATTTTAAGAATATTTTACTTTTATAATTAACTTTTATCTTGTTTTTTAATAACTTTCAAAATATAATACTTGTTTAAATATAAAATATGCAGTTGCAACATATTTAGTTTTATTTGCTTTTTTATAAATCTATTTAAAACCAAACCGAACCAAATAGAATATTTAACTTTTTCAAAGTAACATAATTTTATTATAGATTCGGAACATTACTACATCATCATTTCTACTTATATATTCTATACTAGCTTTAGTAAACCCGTGTAATACACGGTTGAATAAATAAAATATCAAATTGAATAAAAATTATTAATTATAAAACGATAGACTAAAACATGATATGATTGAAATTATGTATAAGTAATAGTTATAAGTAACAAAATAATAATATGAATTTTTTTTTTGTTTTTCTAAAGATAAATTAGACATTTGTTTTAAAACAACATTAAGTTTTTTATTAATTTCCTTACTATAAATCCCTATTTTAATTATTTTTGTTTTATTAAAAAATTACTTTAAAAACCAATTTTAAAATATTACGTAAAAATAATTTTATTTTTTAAAAAAATCTTTGTATAAAAAACTATCTATATAGAAATAACATTAATAAAAATTTATCTTTCTTAATTTATTAAAAAACTAATTATAATATAAAAATAAACAGATAATATTATTAGTAATTAATGTGGTTATTTAATAGGATAGAGAAGCGGGAAAAATTTTATTAGCATGAATGTGGTGCTGACACGTGGCATTAGATGAGTCTAAATAGTGACATGTGGCAACCATAGTTATCCTTTTATTAGAGTAGTGAGATGAATTTATTCAGAACCGATCCCATTCAGCACATGACCAAAATGCATGAATCGATTATCATATATAATTTTTATTTCACGTAGTTTAGTATTTTAAAATCTTACTACTCTAATAAAACAGTCCTATGGAGGTCACGTGCCAGAATCATATTTATTCTCACTAAAATTTTCATGTTTATATCTCCTATTACATAATTACATTAATTACTAGTAATATTATTTAAATTTTTTAGATTAAAAATAGTTTTTAATAAATTAAAAAAGAGATCTTTTTATTAATGTTAGTTCTAAAGAAACCAATATTCATAAAATAAGAATTTTTTCAAAACATTAAACTTTTTTAAAATACGAACATTTTAATTAAATGTTTATAAAATGGCAAATAACATAAAAACCAACATACTGTCAGTTATTTCTCACAACAATAACTGTATAATTTTTTACACGTAAAAGACCAACATACTTTCTGTTTTATCTTATAAAAGTCACTCAACAGTTTTTGCACGTAAAAACAACATACTTTCTGTTTTTTCACAAAAACCGGTCAACAATTATTTACACATTAAATTCACTTTATTTGTTATAACTTGAACGAGACGAGCTTTAGCTCTCACAACTTAAACAATCCAAACTTAAAATCCTATAACTTAAACGAACGACGTAGAGCGGAATATACACGCAAAAAAAAATCGGTGCAAAAGTTGTTTTAGTTATTTTTTAGATCTGCTCGAATCTAAAAGTGAAGTGACTTAAATGTGTAAATAATTATTGAGGGTTTTTTTATGTGCAAAAATAGAAAGTATGTTGTTTTTTTATGTGCAAAAATTGTTGAGCAACTTTTATGATATAAAACAGAAAGCATGTTGGTCTTTTATATGCAAAAAAATATACATTAACATTTATGAGAAAAAATGAAATTATGTTATTTTTTATGATATTGATAATTAATTAAATTAGGCCTTATAATAATGAAGTTTTAAAAATTACATTTTATAACATGGTTTATTTTAATACAAAATATTTTATTTTTTTAAAAAACAAAAAAAAGTTAAAAACAAAAGTTGATATCATTGATTTATTACTTATAGTTTGTACTCATACATAATTTTAATCATATCATATTTTTGAATATCAATTTATTTAACAAAATATAATTCTAGAGTAAATTATACGGATAGTCCTAGAATACGCACGTGTTGCAATTTTAGTTCCCACTTTCAATAAATTACAGATGCGGATCTGAACTATGCAAAGAGTGCACATCGACAGTGCCTGGATTAGTGGAGCATAGTTGGGAACCGGGGGGCTTTTTTTTCGTCGATAATGATAAACTTTAGTCTGGTAGTGTAAATTTTTGGCCCAGCCGTGTAAATTTTTATATTAAACTCGAGTTCGCCCCCTAAAAAATTAATTTCGCCCTCACCCCCTACGGGAGTGTTTAAGCTCCGCCACCGAGTGCTTGACATTAACAAATGTTAAGTTTTACTGTTAGTTTTTTAAAAAGACCAAAATACCTTTTTTTATTTTCACCTCCACATCCAACACCACCACCGCCACCTCTACCATCACCCACCACCACCACCACCTAAACCACCATGACTCACAATTGCAGCCACCACTGGTTACTACTACCGCCACCGCTTACAATCACCACTACCAAAGGTCACCACCACCACCACCGGTTGAGGTTGCTAAGCACCACCGCCACCATCCCGACAACATCCACCTATCTCTATCACACCATCATCATCTTCATCTATCTACACAATCATCACCACCATCACACCTTAAGACCTTCCTCCCCCAACCACCACCAACACTACCACACGGTCCACACTCCATCCCCATCATTCTTACTTATTGCAACTATAAAACATCCTATCATCGATTCCATAGCCGTCTCCATCGCAACCTCATTACAGCCCCATTGCCATTTACATCGTCAACATCATCAGCATCGCCATTTGAAAAACGTATGTCACCTTCACAATCGCAACCACCGTATCGCAACCACCTAAAACTAGTAGTAGAAAAAGGGTTTTGGTGACGGTTAGGAACAATAGTGGTGGTAATGACATTGACCGTTGGTGGTGCTTGATTTCTTAGATGGTGGAGATGGATGATGGCGGCGGAGAGGGGTGACTGACGATGAAGAAGAAGAAGATGGAGGGGGTGGGGGTGGGGGTGGGGGTGGGTTGGTCTTATTCAAAATTGTGGGTATTTTTATATTTTTATTTAAGGGTGTTTTGGTAATTTTATATTGACTTAACTTAGAAACTTAACATCTGTTAGCGTCAGGGACTACAGGTGTGCATACCATGCAAAGTACCGACTCGCATCTGTAATTTATTAAAATAAGAACTAAACTTGTAATACATGCATACCCCGAAGACTATACATATAATTAACTCTATATTTAATTTAACATAATATGTATTTAACACGTATAACATACCAATTTCATTAGTGACTTATTTAAAATGTTGTTAGGACCGGATTGGACCGGCCGGTCCAACCGGTCCGACCGGGGATTGGCTAGGTGACCGGTTCGGTCCGCTGTGATTCGTTTTAAACAGGTCGAACTGGCTGGTTCGTCCCGAACCGGTGGTCGGACCGGGTACGGAATTGATTTTTTTTTTATTTTTATGGGTAAAACGGGGGTGTTGAACCATAAATTAGTGTGTTAAATATACAAATATAGTTAAGTTTTATATATAATTATAAAATACATATATAAATCATATATAAATTACTTATATTTAATTATATATATAACTATATTTATAATATACTATATATAATTATGATGTCATCCGTTTTTAAATTCGGTCCGATCACCAAACCAGTAATACGTTCGATCTGGTTCTGAAAACGTTTATTGTTTAAGTTTAGGGGTTTTAAGAATTTTGTATTTAAAATGTGACGACACCCTGTGTTCATTCGACACAAGTGCGGGCCCGCCACTCACATCTTCCACACATAAATAGAAACCCTAGCATTTCTCTTCTCCCCTCCTCCATTCGTCTGCTCTCATTTCTATCCAAATTCAACACCTTCGCTTCGCTTACGCATCTCATCCATCAGGTGAGTCATCTTAATTTCACTTCAATTTTGCTTTTCACTGTTGATTTAATTGCTTCTAATGAAGAACAAAGCAGTATACGTACTTGATTCGTTGTTATCCTTGTAGCTGTTTAAATTTCGTTGCTAACCGATTTGTTTATCTGAATCAGAGCTTGTTTAGGCGTTTTTTGCTTGATCGTTAGTCTAGCGGTTGTAGCCTGTTGTGGTGATGGCGTCGAAACGTATTTTGAAGGAGCTGAAGGATTTGCAGAAGGATCCTCCTACATCATGCAGCGCTGGTATAATTATGGCAACTTTTATATAATATGTAGTTTTGTTAATGTTATGAAGTGCGATTTGCTTTGGTTGCTTTGATACAAGTATACAACATGCTGAAATATGTTGTATGTTTGTAGGCTTGTAGCTAGTGGAATTTTATGTGTGCATAGAGGAACTTTATATAGTTCATTGAGCATTTGAATTAGGGAAACATGCTTAAAGGAATTTATGTTTTGTCGTAGAACTATCAGGTATTATTTGTCTGTGTTCTGGTGATCTGAGTATTGTATTCATTTTACTGTCTATAAATAGGTGGTGATATTGTCTGATATGTACTGGATTTATTCAAACTAAATTAAGATGAGCTGAATGGTAATTTTGGCATGCTTGATTGTTGGTGCCCTCCACCATTTCTGATTGATCTTTGTAATTTGTATGCATAGTATAGTAATTGTGTGAAGAATCATGTGTTAATCTGTTAGATTGATGCTGGTGGTGGTTGTGTATGCATCACCTTATATATGATCTCTTGGTGAGGTGCTTGATGAGTTGGTATAATGATAACCAAATATACTAATAGTAATGGAGTAACAGGAACTTATTTTGTACAGCATACCGTATTTGTTGATGTGATATAGTTGACAAGCGTGTTTACCTTGCAGGTCCTGTTGCTGAAGACATGTTCCATTGGCAAGCGACAATCATGGACCTTCTGATAGTCCCTATTCGGGAGGCGTATTTCTTGTTTCAATTCATTTCCCCCCCGACTATCCTTTCAAGCCTCCCAAGGTAGTGCTCTATGTGATTGCTGTTCTGTTTCTTGACTTCTCCATTATCTTGAATCTTAATTGTGTCATTTTGGAGTAATTTTATTAAGACGCGTTTCTTTAACAAAAATAAAAGGCTAAAGAATATCAAATTCAAAAGGGCTGGTTTTACTAAGAGCATACTAAGGACCAATACGGTTCATCAGTTAAGAGATACCCTTTTCTATCAAGCATGAGCAACATAAGGCCATTATGTCCTGTCTTACTTTCAATGTCTCGCTGGTTCATGCTAAATAAGTAAATAGATTCCTTAGTAAAATCAATAATGCATAGTGTACATGGGGTCACCCACATAATCCTAAGGGTGATCAATCTAGACCCGCAGGCCGCAGCACTTGAAATTGGTTGCTTAATCAATGCTAGTATAGTAAATAGTTGACAGAGCTCATCAATCAATTTTTTGTTAGGCTGTGTTGAACCCGCAAAGTAATGCCAGATTAGGATAGTTATTCTGACCTCAGGTCATGCAGATTTTTTTTTCCTGCCGTATGTTACAGTAATTGAGATATGTTGGTCTTTAGGTATCATTTAGGACGAAGGTCTTCCACCCAAACATCAATAGCAATGGTAGCATTTGCTTAGATATCCTGAAGGAACAGTGGAGCCCTGCTTTGACAATCTCCAAGGTTTGAACCTCATGACTTTGTTTTTTATTTTGTAAACTTGCATTTTGTGTTGAATTGCCTGCATATATATTTATGCAACATTTATTTCTACTCGCACCATCTCATAGCATGGTCTTTGTTTTGTTCCACGATAGATTGTCATCGTGCTTTCATTCAAGTGGTGTAGTGATGCTTACATCTTACGTGTAGTATACGTTTAGTAATACTATAATAACAATCCTATGTCTGGCTTCTAAATTGGGAAATTTTCAACCTGTTATCTTTTAGACCGCCCGCTAGAGAGTTGATCTTGACTTCCCAATTGAAAGAGGACTTAGTATGGACGAATGAGATGTGCAAGGGGTGAATTGGAAAAGAGTTTAAATTGTGTTAGTGTTAGTGTTAGTAAAATAGTTTGGGTTTTATGTTAAATTGTGTTAGTGTTTGAGTCAAATAGGGTTAAATGTCATTGTAATTGGGAGAGTCGAGATTTTTATTAAACAGAAAAAAATCTATCTTTTGAGATCAAATTTAGTCTTTGATTTTGCGCCTGGCTTCCAACACTTGAGTCGTTCAAAACAAATGCCAGCACCAACAACTCACTAGTAAGGTAAGAGGACCACCCCTCTTTTTTTATTATATCAATTGGGATACCCTTGGGAACCAAATTATCAACCTTTTCACGATAACTCTATTGTATATGATGCAGAAACCTTTTTTTAACCGCTCTTATCAATCATTTTTATAGTTTTGAGTGGTTTTTACAATAACTTAGTGAAAGGTATTGTTAACTGATTTGCAGGTGTTGCTTTCCATCTGCTCCTTGTTGACTGACCCAAACCCTGATGATCCACTGGTACCAGAAATCGCTCACATGTACAAGACCGACAAGGCCAAATACGAGGCCACTGCTCGTAGCTGGGCACAGAAGTATGCCATGGGATGATTGCAAAATTCATCTGGGGCATGTTTGAATGAATGGAGTCATAATAAAATGGTAGTAAGAACTCTGCTTTTATTCTTCATGTGTTTGTTAAGAAACTTGGCAAGGCATTGATCATTCGCGTCAATTTGTGTATATTTGATTTGAAAGAAAGGGGAAAAATCTTACTCTAATGCTAAAATATTATTTCCTCCACTTAATTGTGTCTGTGATGATGTTCTCTAGCAGTGTCAATTCGGTTATGTAAGGGGTCGATTTGGATTATGATATATCTTTTGTGCGTCGATTTTGGTTATGGTTTATATTTGTGCTGATCTAACAGGTGACATACAGGCATATTTGGCTTATAATTTTTGTTATGCCTTTTTTAAAAGATTTAAAAAAAATTTATAAGATTATAAAATAATTTTCTTTGCGCTTTAAACTTCCTAACATTTTTTTTAGGTTAAGCTTTTTAACTGCTATAAAATATAACTTGAATTGATTCATTATAGTTTGGGAAAATGTCACATAATAAAGTTTTAAAAATGTTCTAACTTAGTTACTTATGCATATTTTTCTCAAATTGAATCACTAAACGATTAAATCGAGTCATCATCGAATTTTCTTATATCAAGAAACTAACGATGGAGAAGATGTAGGGATCAGAACTTTTAATATATAAAATTATATTAAAAATATAAAAACATGTTAATTGTGAAAAAAACTAAAAAAAGTATCTAAAATTTTCGTTAACGTTTCATATCAGTATCAAAGATAGAAAAAATATTTTCTAATTGAAACAAAAAGTATAACATGTTAAAAAATATGTTAAGACTTTTAATTTATAAAAATATGAAAATTGAGTGACCTAATTGAAACAATTTTAAAACGTGAGTTACCTAATGGGAATATTTTTAAAAGTTGATTACTATTTTATAAAGTTACCCTTATAGTTTAAAGCGCCCAATGTTAATTTACACTATTTTAAAAATTTCACTTGCTTTATAAATCTTGCTTCAAGGAGTCTGCTTGAAATAAAAAGATAAGTTTGTTGGATGATCTAAGAATGTTATTTGAAATTATAATTTAGTATGATTTAGAAAATAAAATATGAAGTTTAAATTGGTGCGTGTGATTCAGTTGTTTCATTGTTCGAGTTCTTTGGAAATTTAATTTAACAATAAAGTTTCAAGAGCATAAGGTGAGGAGATCTTGGAAAAAAATAGTAATGCTTGTGGTACTTGCTTATACCAAGATTTCAAACGTGTTAAAAAATAACTCATGTTAAATAACACTTAATATTTGATCATGGATCAACCGATATCTCATGTTCTTTATTTCTTCTCTAATTTATGGTGTTGGAGATAATCGGGAAACATATATTATGAACATAATAATATATTTAATATTTGTCATCGCATGGTTATTTTTCCCCATATGTGACTATGCATTATAATACGCACGTTAAAGCTTTAGTGATAATAGACACATCATTTAATTATCATTAGACATAAACTTTTATGTTGTCGATATGTATAGCCAGTGGAGTGAGGGAATTGATAGATGAGGCCTTTGGAAATAATTAGGTTTGGGGCTATCCATTGCTTAATACTTTATTGTTTGCCCAATATTTATTGGGGTAAGATAGCAAAAGACACTTAATCGATGGATAAAACTGGATACTTATCGTTAGATTGGTTTAGATTTTAGGACTTCGTTGAATTTAATGGAACAAATAATGTTTTAGCGGGTCCATAGATGGTTTTGATGATCCCACTCTAAGTCTGAACTTAAAACCAAAATTAAAACCGCATTCTCAAACTAAATTTGAACACAAATTGAAAAAAGAATGTATTTTCATATTATATTACATTATATGATATTGTTAGTTTATATTAAAAATTGTACTCAAAATACAAATACCTAAACCTAATTCCCTTTCAAGCAATGAAACCTAACATGTCGAGACTCAAGGATCAAGTGTTGACCTCCAAACCCCATTAACATACTATATACCTAAACTTAATTCCTTTCTAACATTATAAATTCCTTATTTATCACTAGCTAGTATAAAAAATTACTGTTCAGAAATTTTAACATACATATATTTACTGTAACACAAATAATACGAATAATCACAAGAACCAATCTAAATTTTATTTATTATTGAAGAGCTTGAAATTCATGTTCATTTTGAAGATGGAAAATAGTTGTGTTTACTCCAAAGTCAAAATGTATCTCTAGCTTCTGATTACTTTATAGGAAGGTTGTTTGCACCCCGGACAATTCAAGCTAACAAAGGAGGTGTTCGTGAATACGATTGTAGTGAAAAACAAGTTATCTTATTTTTTATGGTCATTGATTGAAAGTTTAGACCAGAGATTTTGGTCTAGTGGTATCTTGATATGTAATTTAATGTCCATCCTTTTGAGATCAATAGTTAAGTCACGTAATAAACAGTGTAAAAGTATCAAGAGTAGATTAAATTGTTGTAAAAACAATGTTAATGAATTTAGTCCTATAAAATCAAAATTGTTCCCCCAAACACATCAAACTCTTTTATTGCAACTTTAGGTTACAAATCTCAATAATCGCTTACTTTACACATTCAAAAACTACATCAATGTCACCCGGTAAGTTACGTTTACAACTTGAGGCTACAAAACCAACTTTTTCCCGAATTGGTTCCAATTCCAACCCCGTTTCTATAGGTAACAGTTCCAACAAATCCTATTTAAGTTAAAACTGATTCTATTCTAGTTGTTGACCATGCTTTTCCTGTATTGAGAGGTTTCGACCGGTTCATTCCTATTTCAAACAAGTGTAAAAATAAAAAAACAATACAAACCAATTACGATCCTACAATTTTCATCGGTTTATATCAGTTCCAAACCGATCCAAAGTTTTTTCTCACCTCTATTTACAAGTAGCATAGGGACCAATATGTAGTGCGTGTTTCTCACGGTGTATCGAGTGTGTGTACTCTACAAACTTAGTCGAGTCCACACTTGCATCTCTCTCTCTATAATATAACCTTATATACACACACCCTATCACCTGCAACTCTCTTCGTTTTCTCACTCTCTCTACATCAACACACACACACACACCCCATAGACCAAAGGAATTTTCCCGCCAAAATCCCAATCACCACAAAACCTCTGTAATCACTCAATAATCTCATCGATTATTCGTTCATATGGTGTTAGAATCACCACCGTCCGTACGATCTCCGGTGAAGTTCACAGAGCACGTGCAGAGAACCAACAAGTTTGTTACAGAACCAGATCTCTCCGGTGACTCGGCGACAACGACGTCGTTTAGGCGTAAGATCGTGAGGATCACGCTAACGGATCCGTACGCCACCGATTCCTCCGGCGATGAAGTTGTTGTGAGAAGAGTGAAGAAGCACGTATCAGAAATCAGCTTCCGTAACAGACGTCACGTGAGGCGCACGTGCTCGCCGGAGAAGAGGTTCAGAGGCGTCCGGCGCAGGCCGTGGGGGCGGTGGGCGGCGGAGATCCGTGATCCGTCGCGGCGGAAGCGTGTGTGGCTCGGGACGTTCGATACGCCGGAGGAAGCGGCGACGGTGTATGATGAGGCTGCTGTGAAATTCAACGGCCCTAACGCCGTTACGAACTTCGGTACGGTGGTGATCACCGGTGGCGGTGGCGGTGGGGCGGTGAACGACGTCGTATTCTCGCCGACGTCGGTGCTGCCGGTGGCCGGAGAGATGACGCCGGTGGAGAGTTTAGGGTTTGATGTTGATGTTGATGTTGATGTGGCGTTTGATTTGCCTGAATTTGTGGTGTCGGGAAGCTACTTGGCGACGAATCGGTGAGTTTGACCTCGATGATTTCCTCGTTGACGTTTGAGGGTTATTATTTAATTTAATTTAATTGGGGAGTATGTGGTGTGTTTAATAAAGGAATTCGGTTCATGTAACGTTAGGACAAAAAAAGGTTCAAACGGTAAAATGTAATTTGGTGTATGGTGGCCGGATGTTATGTAATTAACTAATTATTTAGTGTTTTAAATTAATTAAGTAATTATTAATTGTATAATCAATCCTATGGTTAAATTTGTATCCTTACGCTATCCTTATTCCTTAGTGTTCATGTTGGACCCTCACCGCCATAAAAAAGTGACTAAAAGTAACCGGGCTTGAATATTTCATACCGTAGCAGGGGGTTAACGTTAATTCCTTTTAAAAGGGACGAACTCGTTATATATAAAAAAATTATATGTCGAGTGAAAATTTACAATATTGGACAAAAATTAATCCTACTGGATGAAAAAGAGGGGGCGGTGACCCTCCTGCTCCTATAATACTTCGCCCGTTGCTATGGACACGTACGCGTAAGAATGTAAATGGGTACGACGTTGAATGGCGTGTCACCGCGGATTCACGGCGCAAATGAATAAGAAATTGGGTGAGGGAATTGGTGTTGTGGTGTTGTGTTATGCTACCATGCGTGGGAGTTGCACTGTGGAAGTGACAGGCCGGTGGGACTAAAGTCTTAGCTTAAGAAGAAATATCTAAACTTAATTTTATGTAACATTAACATGCCAGTGATTCGTATTTTTGGGTTTATTTTGGTGGATTGGTTTTTGTAAATTTTAACTTTATTCATTTATTTATCGTATATGACTTGTTTATTAAAGAGATGAGGTATGACGTGTTTATTAAAAACAGGAGTTGTGTCCGACGTATTAATGACCAAGTGGCAAGTGTAATGAATTAATACCAGTTGTTTTCCCCGCGCTTCGCGACCAGGTTGAATAAACACCTAAAGAACATGAAAAAGGCTCGAAAATGCCAGTTTATTGTGGCTGCAAATTAACTGTTTACCAGGCCAAAACAACAATGTCAAGGGCATTCGTTTATAGTCATCGCCCGTCACTCATGTTTATACAAGAAGTCAATTTCAACGGTAATGAAACAACCAGAATCGGGTTTAGAACCGCCGTTTGGTTGTGGCTGCGTCCCGTAAACGGTCGCCAAGCCGTTGCAACCACACGGTTGCACTCCAATCATAGCCATGATTGCAAAAAACACCAAAACAACGTACCCAAACATGGTCAATCTCGGATGAGCAACAACTCGTCGTCATCGACATCATAATATACCTAACCAGAATTAATCTCAGATGACCGATCAGATCACCATCAGTAACGTCATCGCTCCACCATTAACCTCACGGAGGTAGTGAGCCACCGCCAGTGACAATAGTAAGGTGTACAGATGCCCAGATAAACCGAGAATAACAACCGGGCAGTAGCATTATGGCCTGCAGACCACCAGATCAAGAAACCCTAGTGGGCGACGGCCGACGCCATCGACAGGACACCGTCGCACACCCTTTGACAACCTAGAGGCTTTCGGACCGAAATAAGAATCCCACAGGCACCACGCAATCGTTTACATCATCGACACCAGGGAACCTGCCTAAGTCGGTTGCTGGTGACGCTCAGCCAGGGAACACCGTCGACCGTAACCCGATCCCTACCTTTATCACCAAGAAAGTCCGGCATGTTCAGATCGGGTGGCGATGGGAACCAAGAAACCACCAACGCAGCCAACAGACCAAGCAAGCCGTGCTGTGTAGGCGGCAACAGGAAACGCCGGAGAGCCTACCGCCTCCACCCGCCAGTAACCCCCAACGCTCTTTCAATCGGAGACCACAAACCTCACAAATACCCCAAACTGACAATGTTTAGTCCCAGATGAGAACATAGACCGGCCACCAAAGCCCGTCGGTTCACGGGCGCCAGCCGACGGCACTTCGCAGTGGTAGCAAGAAGAGGTGCCTCCCCTTCACAGAAAACTCTCTTTCTATCTAAACAAACACATCACCTTATATATATTTACACTCATAGGGAGAGAATTGCAAAAACATAAACTTGAGTTACCAAATGCAAAACCACCAAAACTCATTATTTCTCAAACTTCTTTTTCATATATAGATAATTACACTCATAGGGAGAGAATTGCAAAAACATAAACTTAAGTTACCAAATGCAAAACCACCAAAACTCATCATTTCTCAAACTTCTTTTTTCATATATAGATAATTAGGGTATGAGCATGAGTTGTGTAAAATACTTTGAGCATGCATGGATGATTAATTTTGTGGCATAAGGCTCTAGCAATAGTATAATAGTTGATGCTTTCGGAAAGGTTGAAATTTTATTTTTAGTATTTGTTTCTATAATTGTAATTTTAAACACGTGACAGATTAACCCAGGTTCGACTTGATGAGTTAGATAAACTTGACGTGTTGTAGTGTTTATATCCTAAAAAAGGCCACATTAACATGCAGGCTAATAATAGACTTTTAGTGAAAGCTCTTTTAAACATGAAAACTGCTTATTTTTTAAATATTCTGTGAAAGTTTTACCTTCGTTGTTAATGCATTCATCATATTATTTATTTTATAATTAAGTCATATTATTAAACTTTTTAGTAATTATCTATGCATTTTCTTTTTTGCCATATCCGACATGAAAGCATACCAGGCATGCAAGTATTGATTGTTTGTTGAGATTTTTAATTAAAAAATCGAATCAAGTGCATTTTTGTTTTTTTATGTATAGTTGCGTGTATGTGCATGTATCTATTTTCTATATTATAATACACGAAAACTATTTACATTTAAATCCTTATATCTTTTCTAATTATATACAATATTTTTCATGTTTGTTACAATAGTTTAAAAGAAGTAATTCAGTTTTTAAATATAAAACTAACCAGAGATGAGTACAATAATGAAAAGTGTCGCACCCATCGCAGCGTGCGGGCACGTTACTAGTATTTTACGATAAACACAAGGAAAAAAACGTAAGGGCCCGTTGTGATATATGATATAAGGGTGGTTGGGTTGTTCGCTTCGAAACCAAGAATCGATCTTTAAAGGTGTATGATATCTTGATCACGTGAATATAAAAATTGCTCTTTTTTATATAATAATCATATAATTTTTATATCAGCTCCACTACGTACATCAAGGTTATTAGATTTTGTTTATTTTAATTTATAATAGTAAATTTGGATAGCGTTTCAGGATTAATTATCATCAACTAAGATCACGACTCGCGCATTGATATGGGATAGTATTTACACAAAATTACGTGATAGTTTCATTCACGCAAGTGTTAATCCTAATTGTGATATAAACTTCCTACGCTTTGGATCATATAATCTTTTCTAATAAATTAAAATAAATTTTGTAAACATGTCATATTCTCACACTAATTTTGTTGCATATTACTAGTCAACCATTTGACGATAAAATCAAATACTAATGACATTATTCATACCCTTTCTAACTATAAACCTATTTTATAATAAATTATAAACCCGATTGTTTTTATTTGAAAACACACTTTTAAAAATATCTAATATAAAATCCAAAAGAATTCTAACACAAGGTCCAAACTATTCAAACACCCTGTCACGTGTTATATGAACGTCATTTGACTTTTTTTACGGCCCGTGAAGGGTCTTACGGTCCGTTAAAACTGGCAACTTTAAATTTTGCAGCTTTTGTGGTAACGGCTGTGAAACTCCTCACGGCCGTAACATATAGACCGTGAATTGTCTTACGGCCCGTTAAGAATACATTTCACGACCCATGAATTCATTCACGGACCGTGAGTTTTCTTCTGAATATATTCGATATATTATTTCTTCGGTTTGCGTGCATTTTTAAATTTTATAATGATGTGACGGACGTATTATTCCTTGATAAACGTAAAACAATTATTTGATTTGATTTAATATCCCGCCTAAACGTTATATAAACGAACGTATATTACTTGTTTTATACGGTTAGTGAGAAACGAAACGGTTAAAATGTCTTCTCGCTGATGTAATAGAAGACGTCAGAATGAGTCATGTTTTAACTCACGAGATATTATGAAAAACATTCCCAATCCATAACGACCATAATCGGCAGGATGAGAGGAATTGGTCCCAAATGTTATTCAGTTTATACGTAACGGTGATGCCCAAACATGTGGGGTGTATTACATGGGTCATTCTGATATCCAGTTAGATTTTTGACGTGAATTAATAGGGAACGTGTCTTTATGTACGGAGGTAATATTTTAAGTTTTCAATTGTAAATTTTATTTTTTTTTTAATTCCAAAAATTAAAAAATTTGTTATTTTACAGCATGTTTGGGCGTGGACAGATAGACTCATAATGTGGAGATACGAAGAAATACATAGAACAGAATCGTTACCGGGTAGTGATCGTTGGACGATTCTCCCATTTGAGTGGTTTAATTTAATACACTTGTGATCCGTTAAGGGTAACGAATATGGTGACGGGAGTGACTATCTATATCCCGCGTTATGGGAAGTTGATATGGTAATACTGTTTTCATGTTATACAATTAAAATCATCAACTTATAACAGTGAATTAAATTTTTTTGTAAGTTTACGTAATTATAAGCGTATATGTACGTCGTGTCAGAGTTAATAAGTACCGACCACACATGCTCAAAATCACCCCACTCTTCATTTGAAAAACTCGTATTGCAATGTTTAGCAATGTTCTCCGAAATATGTCATCTGCAAAGTAATCGAACAACATTCAGAAAAACTTTTTTCAGACGTTTTCATCAGAGCGAGGTCTCGGTCGGTTAGAATAACACGGGGTTCTATACACTTTTCTTCTAACGTTTCTTTGAGTTGCTCTAACACCCATCTGAAGTTGACCTTATGCTCATAATCAATGAATGCATGAGTAACCGAAAAAGATTTCAGGGTGAATGTCACATCAACCATTTGAACAAACAACATTTTATACAAGTTAGTTTTATATGTTGTATATATCATCAACAGTGTGGGTAGACACGTCATAAAGTGTGAGATGTGAAATGTATAAAAAAACCCATCTACGGTATTGTTGGTTCATCTATGTACGGGTGTAAATATATTTATATTGTAGTATAGAAAAACAAACATGCATTGGGGTTTTCCCAATTCTGGTAGATTTTTTAATTTTTGACCGAACGTTATATATGGTTCGTAACCCAGACACGTTATTGGGATTTTGTTCCCTCAGCGTGCCTAGAATGTTTTGAGGAACATTATTTTGCTCAGTCAGATTCTTTATAGTAGAAAGCTCCTTTTCGGTGAGCCTCATTGCGTATGCATGTCCTTCCAAATGTTCAGCAGGTTAATGGTTATGAGTGTCGTCCACAACAACTATTATCCACCTATCTCTCTTCATCTCGTACTTATCCTGCAATTCAACTGACAGTTTGTTTTTTTGGTGCCACTATTTCTAAGAGTGGGTGCTTCTTTATATACACCACCCCGATCATATTTCAATCATATTTTAACCACCACACCATTCGAGTTTCTTTTTAAACGTTTAGTGACAATAACAAACTCATTTTCTCTGCCTACGTTACTTGCCCAATCAACTAATTCTTCACGAGAAGAGAAAACCTGTGAATTTTAATATTTATAATTAGTATTAGTAAATGAAAGTAAAGTTAAATATGATATTATTATAACCTGATTGGTGTTGTATAAACCTCTTTTGCCGGAACCAGAACCGTTATTATCACCTCAGCTATCGCCACCGTTATCACCCCCGTCATCGTCGTCGTCATCCCCGCCGTAATTTGACGCGTACTGTCCTAAATAGTTTAAAGCACACTCACCGTAATAACCGTAACCCTCGTCAGGGTAATAGTTAGATTCCGACCCGAATAAATAGTTGTTATCCCAGATAGACATCTTAACGTTAAATCTTTCAAATAACACGGTTGAATTTGTATTTTATGTACGATTTATCGTAATGATTTTATAAAATGAATTTTTAAACTAACGTTTATATAGTATTTGATATGAAATATTGCTTCCCGTCACATAATTAACACGAATATCGATGAATATTATATCATCTCAAATAATATAATAAATACAAAATTACATGAAAATCGAGGAATAACATATCTCGTCAAATAATTAACATTGAAAAATAAAGTCCGTGAAGGACGTCACGGGCCGTTTGTTGTTAAAGTAACAAGTCGTGATAAGGCTAATGGGCCGTGATCTACTTTAGTGCTTACGGCTCATGAAAGCCCTTATGGGCCGTTAATATTATGAATGACTGATTTGATTAACCGTCAGTCTTACGGCCCATGAAGCCTTTACGTCCGTAAGCAAGGCGTCCAGATATCCTTCAGGGCATTTCTTTAGTAGGCCCCTACAAAAAACTTCTTTTATAAAAATGACATTTAAAAAAAAGTTTTTTAAACAGAATGTAAAAAAAACAACTTATAAAAATATATGGTAAAAATGGTAAAAAAATGATATTACTGTAATATTACTTAAACTAGATACTTATATAAAATTCTAATCATAACTTATCTTGAAGTATCCCCTTATAATTCTAAATATTTATTTCTAGTTATTTAATTTTTCTATTTAAATCTATAATTTACGAGATACTGACCAAATAAAATCTAATATAATTAATAATAAATGGTGGGATTATATGATATCATTTATATACTGATATCATTTATGATATAAATAATATATTATAAAAAATAAATGCATTATGATATTAATTATTAGATTAACAAAAGAATAAATCGTATAGAGCAAAGGATCAAAACCCCATAGTTTGGTTTATAGGTACATGCAACAAGAACCCTTCTGTAAACAGTTCCTGCTTTTATGTATGTATACAAAATGACTAAAAAAAACCTACCCATGCATACAAAGGTTATACAAGCTACGTTTTGAATTGTACCTTTGGTCGGTGATTCACCAGAAAAACCGACCAATAGGTTTTAATATATATATGTAATATATATATATATATCATGATCGGTCCGGCACTGTAAATTTTTTTATATGTCAAGTTCACCCGCTTAAAAAAATTTAATTTCGGTCTCCTGTCCCACTTATAGGAGTGCCTAAGGTTCACAAATAGACTTCAATAGAAAGTTACTTGACTATGACCTTGATAGAAAGTATTCTATGTAAGACTTTGATTTAAACTACTTTTTAGAACAAAATCTTTCATATTAAGTAGGATTATTCTTCATTTTGTCCCGACAATATTCTTTCTGTTTAACAATAATTATTGTGATCAGAGTATAAGTCATGTAAAATGCATGATTTGATTATTTTGCTTATATTTTGAAGTATTATATGAGTATATTCTAGTTTTTAATTAAGAAGATACTCACTAAATTCATCATTATAAAACTGCAAACCATTATATTACGAAAATTCTGCGCACACCGCTGATTTTTTAGGGTTACCAATTCAAACGGTCACGGTTAGTGCTAACCGTGACCTTTCAGTCTGGTGTAAGACCTAACTGTCACGGTGAGGTCTAACCGTGACCATTTTACACCCCTCGGGATCAGTTGCAATTATTGGGTGTGTTATTAATGTGGGAATTGATTGTGAGCAGGTTAGATATATCACGGTTTGGCCAAACTGTGACATATTGTATATATTTTCTATATTTTTTTAATCATACAAGTTTGTTTTTATTTTTATTTTATCACACGGTTAACCTAATCGTAAAATACGAGTTTGTGTTATGTTTATTATTAATTTGTCATATTACAAGTAATTTTTTTTATTAAACATGTGACAGTTGTTACAAGTAGGTTGTTATTTTATCACACGGTTAACCTAAACGTAAAAATCGGTTGTTATTATACAGTTATATTACAAGTTGGTTCATACAAATACAATTAACATTATGAACATTACAAATTAAAACAAACACAACAAAGAAACACAACCAAACAAACATAATCAAATATACAAGCCATCATAACTGAAACTGCATATATATACAACGAGTTTGTACATACAAAAAAAATAATATACAAACAAAATATATATCTAATCTATCATATCCGCATCGTCACTACCCTGACCTGACCCGCCCACGCCAGAGGGGTCAGCACCGTCATGGCCTACCCGCCTGGGTGGCTATGACAACAACGGCGTACCTGAGGTGGCATAGTTCGCGACTATGTGTTGGATGACCCAGTCCATCATATCCTCCAGCCTCGTGACCCTGGCTCGGATGTCTTGAAGCATATCTATAACGTGAGCAGGCAATCGCACGGCATGCTACACGCGTTGAGCATGCTGGGGGTGGGTCCTGGTCGTGCGGCGGAGGAATGGGCTGATCCTCCCCGCTACCAAGCGGCTTGTGGGTACCCTGAACGTAGACCTCATCCGGACAAGAAAAAGAGCAAAAAGAAGTCACATGATGAAACATCTGAATCAGATTCTCAATCTTCAGAAAGTGACAAAGAACCAAAGGTGAAGAAAGATCAACAAAAAGCAAAGCAAAAATCCTCTGCTGCGGATAACCCTTTGAAGAAGAAAGCACCAATTCAGTCTAAAACACCTCATAAAAAGGTGGATCTATCAAATAAGAAGACTAAAGTGATTGATGGTTTCTTTGATAACTTTGGAAAAGGAACTCCTGTGCCTCAATCAAAGTTGAAAGATGAAATGACTTTCAAAAATGCAGGAGCATCCTCAAAGTTAAAATATCAACCAAAACAAGAAAAATTGAAGAAAGAATCAGATAAGAAAGAAGACATCCAATCATCTGAATCATCTTCAACAGAATCATCCTCACCACCATCAAATCAAAAAGAATCAACTAATACTGAAACTTCAAGATTAATTCATGAAGGAGTAATTATTATAGACACATCTGGCAAACCCAAGACAATTAAGGCTTGGGTTGTCAATTCTAATTGATTTTTTTATGCAGGAACAATCATGGAGAGCTAACAACAAGTGGTATGTTGACAGTGGTTGTTCCAGACATATGATAGGAAACTGTGCTCTTCTCCATGACTTCAAACATAAACATGCCTCTTATGTGGCAATTGGTGGGGATAAGAAGGGATGTAAAATAGTTGGTGAAGGAATGGTAACAAATGGTGTACTAACATTTGAAAAGTGAATTACTGTGAAAATTTGCAGTACAATTTACTTAGTGTATCTTAAATTTGTGATCAAAATTACACAACACTATTTGATAACACTAATTGTTACATTCTTAAGCCAGGTTTTACAGTACCAGCAGAATGGATCCTTCTTAAAGCATCAAGAAAAGGAAACACTTATGTTTTGGATATGAATAACACATCACTAAAAAGCCATGAGACATGCCTGCTATCTAAGTCTTCAGAAGATGAATCACAATTTGTCACACCCCAACCTTGACGGCGGAATCGTCGAGGCGTGAGAGTTACGATTGTTCACAGCCACATAATGCTATTGCCTGAAACATGTTAAAAATAAAGGTCAACATATTGTTGGTGAGCATTCTATAGTTTTGAATACATAAGTATATAAAAGATGGCAATTCATGTTATAAATTAGAGAACAAGTAACTAGGGATGTAAGACAGAATGCACAATCAAACCTTGACAAAGTTCTACAAGTCTCAAACGCTTACAAGTATATACGATTAGCTAAGTGTACTTGGATCAACCAAGCAGGCTTGTCAGGCCCATAGATCTATGACGTCACCAGGATAGCAATAGTTAATGATTGTACATGTATTCGACATTACATGGTAGCTACAAGATTCAACTAATCACAACACACAAGTAAATTGCCAGAAGTTTACAAGAATCAAACGTGTTTACAAGTGTAACGTTTATAAGGTAACATGTTTCACCCAAAAGTGTGTGAAATAATAAAATGGGTATAGAAATACTCACTTGACGTATAGGTGTATAAGGTGATAATAAGGATTAAACGACGTTCCAACGGATTCCTTAACAAGGCACCTAAACGTATTTATTACAAGATTAACGTTTAATAATAAGATTAACGATTGACGTGAACTATGGTTTTAGGATTTTTGGGGTTTTTATAAATACGATTTGTTATCGAATTCGTATATGTTTTTATAAAATAGAAGAATGCTTAATTAATCTATTTTATAATAATTTATAAGAAATTCTTATAAAATGATTAAATTTATAAAATGTATATAAAATTCTATAATTGACATAATTAATCTATAATTAAAGATAACGTAGTGATAATATTTTAGTGAATTCAATTATTTAAAGTTTATTTTTATAAAAATAAACTATTATAATATTTGTTAATTGATATTTTATATAAAAATTAACATGTTTTAAAGAAATAATTTACAGAAAATGATTGGATAACCTTTAAAATAAACAGAGTTTATAAAATTAATTTTTATAATTTTTAGAATTTTTTTATTATCTTTTTGAAGCTGAAAAAGCATTAAAAAAATAGTTGGAGTTAGCCGGGTTCGAACCCGGACCTCCAACACATACACGCACCCGCATACCAGTGAACCAAAGGCCGTGGCCGCGGTTATGAATGGGTTTTAAATCTTTTAAACACCATTTCAGAAACTCCCCCAAATCGACTGAAACCCTAGTTCAACCATATGAAATCGAGTATAATGATGTGTTCAATTACCTGATTTGAGTTCAATTCGATGCAAAAGACAGCAAAACAGGTCGAATTGAAGATGGTGTTCGATGATGCTCAAACCATGATAATAATCAAATTAATTTCAAGGGAAGCTTCGTATGATGGTCGAGACCAATAGCCCCTTATCAATTTCTGTTAAAATCGATCGGAGGTTGGTTTTTAGATAAGTTGCAGGTCCGATGAAGACGATGAATGATTTCTGTTTGTTTGTGTGTGTTCGATTGAAATTGCAGGTTGCATTCCATTTATAGTGTGATAAAGTTCAATTTGATTGAATCAATTTGTCTAAAGTGGTGTTTGAGTGGGTTAATTAACCGTTGAACGATCGGGAATAAAGTTGGATCCAATGTTGTGCTTGTAAATCGATGATTAACGCGTGTTTAGTGGTGCATTGGATTCGAATCTCACCGACGAATGCATTGGAAACGGTTTCGGGGTTTAAAATCGTGTATTTTAATCGATTTGGCCTCGCCGGAGAGTGGCCGGAGGTGGCCGGAACAGTGTGGCCGGGTTTACGGGGAAGGTGGTTGGGTTTTAAAAAAATTTCACTTTGGTCCCTGCGGTTTTGTTTTCTTTATTTTATGCTATAAACTTCTTTTTGAAGTTTCAAAATTGACAAAATTGGCCCCTGAACTTTATTATTATTATTATTATTATTATTATTATTATTATATTATTATTATTATTATTATTATTATTATTATTATTATCATCATTATTATTATTATCATTTTTATTTTATTATTTATTATTATTATTATTATTATTATTGTTTTATCATTATTATTTTTATTATTATTATCATTATTATAATATTATTATTATTATTATTATTAAAAGGATAAACGCCGAAATACGAGATGTTACAGTCTCTCCTACTTTAGTAAATTTCGTCCCGAAATTTGTTTACGAGGAGGCTGAGACGACAAGATGAGGACGCTTGGATTTCATTTGATCCTCACGTTCTCTAGTAAAACAGAAGGTGAGCATGAAGCCTCAGATAGATCATAGTGATTCTCTTTTTCTTTCTTGGTGCAGTTTGTGTTCTCATTTTCTGAGGTACACTTTGAAGAACTTTCAGGTTTTGATAAGGTATCAAAAGAAGAAAATTCATCATCGATTAAGCTGACCGCTTTAGTGTTTACTTTATGTGCATGGCAGAGCCATTAGAGGTAAAAAGAGAGTCTAAAGTGTGTGGCTTCAAATTAGCCTTATAAACTTTTACGTTGATTAAGAATGAATGCTAATTATCGTATAAATACAAGGTGTTACCGTCTCTCCTTCTTTAAAGAATTTCGTTCAGAAATTAAAAATAAACTAAACAAACAAATGCGGGTATCTCTCCTTTATATGATCCTCCCGCTCCACGTGAACTCAGCTCCACACTTGTTCTCCCAACGAACCTTGACAATTGGAGTAGTTGTGGTCCTAGTCTTCTTCATGATGAGATCCATAATCTCGACAGGTTTCTCGATGAAGTGCAATGACTCGTCGATCTGAATGTCTTCCAGTGGAACATGCAGACTCTCGTCGGCCAAACACTTTCTCAAATTTGAGACATGAAACACAGGGTGAACTCCACTAAGGTCGGAAGGTAGTTCCAGTTTATAAGCCACTTTCCCAATCCTTTTCAGGATGTTAAATGGTCCTACAAATCTTGGAGCTAGTTTGCCCTTCTTTCTAAAGCGAATAACACCTTTCCATGGTGAAACCTTAAGAAGAACCATATCACCAACTTGAAACTCCAACGGTTTACGATGCTTATCGGCATAACTCTTTTGCCGACTTCTTGCCACTTCAAGGTTCTTACGGATTGTAGCGACTTTATCGGTCGTTTCTTGTATAAGTTCAGGACCAGTGATAAAGTTTTCACCAATGTCAGTCTAACAGATCAGTGATCGGCATTTACGACCATAAAGTGCTTCGAACGGTGCCATCTTGATACTCGAGTGATAACTATTGTTATACGAAAATTCCGCGAGCGGTAAATGCGTATCCCAATTACCACCAAAGTCAAGGACACATAGTCGTAGCAAATCCTCAAGGGTTTGGATTGTTCGTTCGGTTTGACCATCAGTTTGAAGATGGTAAGCCGTACTTAAATCCAATTGAGTACCCAAGAGTTCTTGCATAGATGACCAAAAGTGCGAAGTGAAACGAGCATCTCGATCGAAAATGATGTGCAACGGTACGCCATGACGACTCACAATTTCGTCAATGTATATACGGGCTAGTCTTGAAACTTGTATGAGTCTCGTATAGGTATGAAATGTGCCATCTTAGTCAAACGATCCACAATCACCCATATACTATCATGACCACGAGGAGTACGTGGTAACTTGGTTATGAAATCCATGGATACATGTTCCCATTTCCACATAGGGATTTCAGGTTGTTCAAGTAAACCACTTGGTCGTTGATGCTCGGCTTTGACTCTTGCACACGTGAGACACTTGGAAACATAAACCGCGATATCTTTCTTCATTCCAGGCCACCAATATTGACCACGCAAGTCAATGTACATTTTATCGGAGCCATGATGAATAGAATATCGGGTGTGATGAGCTTCATTCAAATGAAGTGACGAAGGTTATCACGATTTAGGATCCAAAGTCGATTCAGAAAGTACCACAAGCCGTTTGGCTTTGTCTCCAGTTGTGATCGAACTTTAAACACCAAATCTTCATCTTTACCTTCATTGGTTAATGCCGCTTGTTGAGCCTTGCGAATGCATAACTCGAGATCACTATCAATCCTTATGTTTTGGAGCATGATTGTAGCCTCGTTGACATCCACACGAACCTCGGTATCAAATTCCCTTAACGTGTCAAACCACTGTCTTCGATCTCGGATTTCTTGCAGTGAGACGGTTTTGTTATGGACCTTGCGACTCAGCGCGTCGGCTACAACATTCACCTTTCCAGGATGATAGCAAATGTCACAGTCATAGTCGCTAATTAACTCGATCCAACGTCTTTGTCTCATGTTGAGATCTTTTTGGTTGAACACGTGTTGGAGACTTTTGTGGTCGGTGTAGACTATGCATTGTGTCCCATAAAGATAATGTCGCCAAATCTTCAAAGCAAAAACCACAGCACCAAGTTCAAGATCGTGAGTTGTGTAGTTTACTTCATGAACCTTCAATTACCTCGACGCGTATGCTACGACTTTGCCTCGTTGCATGAGAACACAACCAAGGCCTTGATTTGAGGCATCGCAATAAACGATGAAGTCATCGTTTCCATCGGGTAGTGTGAGAATAGGAGCGTTACACAACTTGCGCTTTAAGGTTTCGAAGGCCTCTTCTTGTTCGGGTCCCCATTCAAAGAGTCGATTCTTTTGGGTTAGTGCCGTTAGTGGTTTAGCAATTTTCGAGAAATTTGCTATGAACCTACGGTAATAACTTGCTAAGCCCAGAAAAGAACGAACTTCAGTTGGGGTCGTGGGAACACACCAATTTTTTACGGCTTCGACTTTTGCAGGATCGACGTGAATTCCTTGGCTATTCACCACATGCCCTAAGAATTGAATCTCTTCTAGCCAGAATTCACATTTGGAAAACTTGGCGTATAGTTGTTCTTTCTTCAAAAGTTCGAGAACTTGTCGCAAGTGTGTCTCGTGATCGATTTTTGTCTTGGAATAAATAAGAATGTCATCAATGAACACGATCACAAACTTATCCAAATACGGTTTACATACGCGATTCATAAGATCCATGAACACGGCAGGTGCATTGGTTAAACCAAAAGGCATAACCATGAACTCGTAGTGTCCATATCGAGTACGAAAAGCGGTCTTTGGAATATCAGCATCGTGAACACGTAGTTGATGATACCCAGAACGTAGATCGATCTTTGAGAATTTGCTCCTTGAAGTTGGTCAAAAAGATCATCGATTCGAGGGAGAGGGTAGCGGTTCTTGATAGTAAGCTTGTTAAGCTCACGATAGTCGATGTACATTCGGAACGAACCATCCCTCTTCTTCACAAACAAAATAGGTGCACCCCACGGTGATGAACTAGGGCGAGTGAAACCCTTATCGGTTAACTCTTGCAGTTGGCTAGCTAGTTCTTGCATTTCGGACGGTGCAAGACGATAAGGTGATTTAGCCACAGGGTTTGCACGGGGATTAAGTCAATCTTGAACTCAACTTCTCGCACGGGAGGTAAACCCTTAAGATCTTCGGGAAAAACCTCGGGAAAATCTCGCACGACAGGTATGTCTTTCAATTCCTTACCCTTGGCTTTCGTATTAACTACATATGCCATGAAGGCAGTGTAATTTTTACTTAAGCACTTGCGGGCCTTGATGCAAGACATAAGTTTGAGTCCTTGGGATGGTTTCTCGCCGAACACTTTCAAAGTATCCCCAGATGGTAACGGTATACGGATACACTTCTCAAAACAAACGATCTCGGCATGGTGTTTGGCTAGCCAATCCATACCAATGATGACGTCGAAGCTTCCAAGTTTCATAGGAATAAGATCAATGGAGAATTCGTGTTCGTTAAGGCTTAGGATGCAATCACGTATTATGACGTCAACGACAATAGGTTTTCCATCAGCGACTTCGACCGTGTAGGGTCTTTTCAGATTAATACGTTATTTAGAAAGTATGGGCTCGAATTCTAGCGACACGAAACTCTTATCCGCACCCAAATCAAATAATACAGATGCATAATGATCATTCACAAGATACATACCTGTTTGGTAAAAATTCTATTATTGATACGATGAATACAAAGATGGAAATATCAATAATACAAGAAATGATTTAAATGGGGTTCAACGTCGTACCATTCACAACGTCATTGCTGACTTGTGCTTGGTTGGCGTTGATATTGAAAGCCCTTCCATGAGCTGGTGGCACGTTGCCCGCATTGCGAGGACATTGAAGACGAATGTGGCCAATCTCGCCATAGTTATAGCAGGTCCGGTTGTTGAGCATTGCAGCGTTGTTTGGTGCCCTAAGACAGGTAGTCACCAAGTGTCCATATTTCCCACACAACGAGCAGACTCGGCATGGAATGTTGCTCGCATGATGGTATTTGCATGTATTACACATGGGGTAGGGACCAGCATAGGCTCTTGCCATGGGAGCTTGTGCCACAGGTGCGGCGAGAGGTACATGTTGTCTTTGAGGTGGTTTGGGTGCAGCCACGGCATAGTTACGGGCCGGTGTAAACTTACGCTTCTTGTTGTTGTTGTTGTTGTGAGACGGTTCAGCTTTAGTCTCCTTAACGGCCTCAGTAGCCGTCTTTTCCACCTTCTTTGCACCCTTCACAGACATGGTGCCCGCTCGTATATGATTCTCGGTAAGTTGAGCCATGATAGTCATGTCTTCCTCCAAGGTTTTGGGTCGGCTGCCCACCACAGCATCTTGAATTTGGGCTGGTACACCCTTAATGAACTTCTCAATGTTACGGGGGACAGTGTCGACCATATGGGGTAGTAGTAAACTCAACTCGTGATGCCTAGTTGAGTAGGCCAAATGGTTACCACCATCTTGCTTCAAGTTCTAAAACTCTTCCTCCAACTTTTGCAGTTCACTTCTCGGGCAGAACTTCGCGATGGCGATGTTTTTGAACTCTTCCCAAGTAAGTGCTAGAATAGCATCGGCTCCTCGATTCCTCTTCTCGCTATTCCACCAAGTAAGTGCCCTTTGTTGGAGCATACTAGTGGCATAACGAACCTTGATTGCCTCGGGACACTCACAATTGACAAAGGTGTTTTTCATGCTTTCGAACCACTCAAGAAGACTAGTGGCTCCTTCCTTGCCACTAAAACTAGTAGGCTTGCAAGAGCTAAAGTGCTTGAAAGTGCAAGTTTGGTTGTTACGGCCTTGAGTTGCACTATTTTCCCCTTGGCCGTTGTTGTGGTTTGCGATGTTGGCAATCATGGTGCTGCTGAGTTCAGCCACCATATTCGGGATGACAGCAGCCATTTCTTGAGCAATACTGGCGGCTAGCTTACGGCTGGAACTTCCACGCCTTGCAAGTTGACGAGACATGCTGGACATACTAAAAGTGAGTTAGTTACGGGAATGAGGGTAACAAGGATAGTAGTTTAGACAAAGGCAAGTTAAGGTTGTAAGGTACACGAAATGATTCCATTTGGTAACGCATTACCATTTGGAACCGTGGACACGTCAAGGTAAATTGACTCATTTGCCTTAGAGATTTGTGTATTTTGACCATAGTTTATCACTCATCCCAGAAATCCCCAGGTAGCGTAATGGATCTCGCCATGAGATTTATACGAATACGCTTGCCTTAGCCCTCAGGCCTTTTGCCAGGAAATCCAGAATACAGGTGTCTATGTGTCACACAAATTTCCTTGGTTTATAAAATCAAACCTTGATGAGATTTGTATAGATTAGACATACATCTAAAGATCCAGATCATAAGTATAAGTATACGATTCCACATGTCGTCGAGAATAAGATTGAGTGATTTTATGTTCGGGGAGAGTCAAAGATGAGTTTAGGGAGACAAGTAACTAAGTTTAGGCAATCCTATGCTAAGGTATCAAATTGCACATAAGAAGGCATAGCATTATGTAACATGCAAACCATGTATTACAAGATAAAAATACTATAAGGTGCATGCATAAGCTATAGTCTAGGTCACCATTTCTAATAACCTAAATCCTTATAGTAACCGGGCTCTGATACCAATCTGTCACACCCCAACCTTGACGGCGGAATCGTCGAGGCGTGAGAGTTACGATTGTTCACAGCCACATAACGCTATTGCCTGAAACATGTTAAAAATAAAAGGTCAACATATTGTTGGTGAGCATTATATAGTTTTGAATACATAGTATATAAAAGATGGTAATTTATGTTATAAATTAGAGAACAAGGTAACTAGGGATGTAAGACAGAATGCACAATCAAACCTTGACAAAGTTTTACAAGTCTCAAACGTTTACAAGTATATACGATTAGCTAAGTGTACTTGGATCAACCAAGCAGGCTTGTCAGGCCCATAGATCTATGATGTCGCCAGGATAGCAATAGTTAATGATTGTACATGTATTCGACATTACATGGTAGCTACAAGATTCAACTAATCACAACACACAAGTAAATTGCTAGAAGTTTACAAGAATCAAACGTGTTTACAAGTGTAACGTTTATAAGAACATGTTTCACCCAAAAGTGTGTAAAATAATAAAATGGGTATAGAAATACTCACTTGACGTATAGGTGTATAAGGTGATAATAAGGATTAAATGACGTTCCAACGGATTCCTTAACAAGACACCTAAATGTATTTATTACAAGATTAACGTTTAATAATAAGATTAACGATTTGACGTGAACTATGATTTTAGGATTTGGGGTTTTTATAAATACGATTTGTTATCGAATTCGTATATGTTTTTATAAAATAGAAGAAAGCTTAATTAATCTATTTTATAATAATTTATAAGAAATTCTTATAAAATGATTAAATTTATAAAATGTATATAAAATTCTATAATTGACATAATTAATCTATAATTAAAGATAACGTAGTGACTAATAATATTTTAGTGAATTCAATTATTAAAGTTTATTTTTATAAAAATAAACTATTTATAATATTTGTTAATTGATATTTTATATAAAAATTAACATGTTTTAAAGAAATAATTTTACAAAAATGATTGGATAACCTTTAAAATAAACAGAGTTTATAAAATTAATTTTTATAATTTTTAGAATTTTTTTATTATTTTTTTGAAGCTGAAAAAGCATTAAAAAAATAGTTGGAGTTAGCCGGGTTCGAACCCGGGACCTCCAACACATACACACACCCGCATACCAGTGAACCAAAGGCCGTGGCCGCGGTTATGAATGGGTTTTAGATCTTTAAACACCATTTCAGAAACCCCCAAATCGACTAAAACCCTAGTTCAACCTCAATCAAATTGAAGCTCGATTCGATCCCGCTAACAGTTGATTTCATGGGGCTTTTGTTCCCCATATGAAATCGAATATAATGATGGTTCAATTACCTGATTTGAGTTCAATTCGATGCAAAAGACACCAAGAACATGTCGCGATGAAGATGGTGTTTGATGATGCTCAAATTAATTTCAAGGGAAGCTTCGTATGATGGTCGAGACCAATAGCCCCTTATCAATTTCTGTTTAAAATCGATCGGAGGTTGGTTTTAGATAAGTTGCAGGTCCGATGAAGACGATGAATGATTTCTGTTTGTTTGGTGTGTTCGATTGAAATTGCAGGTTGCATTCCATTTATAGTGTGATAAAGTTCAATTTGATTGAATCAATTTGTCTAAAGTGGTGTTTGAGTGGGTTAATTAACCGTTGAACGATCGGGAATAAAGTTGGATCCAATGTTGTGCTTGTAAATCGATGATTAACGCGTGTTTAGTGGTGCATTGGATTCGAATCTCACCGACGAATGCATTGGAAACGGTTTCGGGGTTTAAAATCGTGTATTTTAATCGATTTGGCCTCGCCGGAGAGTGGCCGGAGGTGGCCGAAACAGTGTGGCCGCGTTTACGGGGAAGGGGGTTGGGTTTTAAAAAAAGTTCACTTTGGTCCCTGCAGTTTGTTTTCTTTATTTTATGCTATAAACTTCTTTTTGAAGTTTCAAAATTGACAAAATGGCCATTGAACTTTATTATTATTATTATTATTATTATTATTATTATATTATTATTATTATTATTATTATTATTATTATTATCATTATTATTATTATCATTTTTTTTTTTATTATTATTATTATTATTATTGTTTTTATCATTATTATTTTTATTATTATTATCATTATTATTATTAATATTATTATTATTATTATTATTATTATTATATTATTATTAAAAGGTTAAACGCCGAAATACGAGATGTTACACAATTGTGGCATAGAAGGCTTGTTCATTTCAACATGAAAAACATGAATAAATTGGTGAAAAATGACTTAGTCATTGGCCTGGCAAAGAAAGAATTTCATTGTTCAAACCATTGTTCTTCATGTTATAAAGGAAAACTACATAGAGTGTCTCATAAATCCAAAATAATCAACACTAACACTACACCACTCAAATTGCTTTACACGGACCTCTTTGGTCCAACCAATGTGAAGAGTATTGGAAAAAGGCAATATTGCTTGGTGATAGTAGATGATTTCACTAGATTCATACGGGTATTCTTTTTAAAACATAAAAGTGAAACATCTGAAACATTAATGGACTTTGTAATCAAGATTGAGAATCAACTTGATTTAAAAGTTAAAATTTTCAGGAGTAATAATGGGACTGAATTTGTTAATGCTGATCTGGATTCTTTTTGCAGGAATAAAGGTATAGCAAGACAATTCAGTGCACCAAGAACACCACAACAAAATGGAGTGGCTGAAAGAAGAAATCGAACTCTCATAGAAGCAGCCAGAACAATGCTAGCTGACTCTCAGTTGCCCATAACTTTCTAGGCAGAAGCTGTGAATACAGCATGCAATGTTTAGAATAGGACATTAATTGTGAAAGAACATAATAAAACTCCTTATGAACTCTTATTTAAAAGGAAACCTTTCATAGGATATCTTAGAGCGTTTGGGTGTCATGTGTCTGTATTAAATACTAAAGAACAATTGGGAAAATTTTCTGAAAAAGCCTATGATGGTTTCTTTGTTGGATATTCATCAACTTCTAAATCTTATAGGGTCTATATTCCAGAACATAACATTATTGAAGAGACTCCTAATGTTTCTTTTGATGAATCCATGTTTACAACAACTGTAAAAGGATCAACTTGGTTATTTGATATAGATGCATTAACTGAATCATTTAACACTGGATATCTGATCAATGCAGGTTCTGCTGATACATGCTGTCCATTTATTCCTCCAGTTTGAATGAAGTGCCACTGACAGCTGACCCTCCAAGGGCACAACCTTCAACTGCACAACAGCAAGAATCAAATCAGCAGCATGAAGATACATCCGGAGAAGCAAATCCTTCATCCGCAGCTCATGTAAATACATCCATAGATGCACCATCATCCGTAGATGTAAATACTATTTCAACCACTGATCGTATGTATGGAGAGGATGTGTTGAATCAACTACACTTGCCTGCTGATCAACAATGTCCATCCATAGATGGTGCTGTAACTTCCACTGAAGAATAAAATGCTTCCGTAGATGTTGCTGTTACTCTTACGGAACATCAAATGCTTCCGTACAACTTCCTACGGAAGAAGAACATGCAGCAACGGAAGCTCAAGCTAATCCTATTGACCATGAACCCCTTGATTACTTCATAGATTCACATCACAGCTGAATCCATCTTCTTCAATGGGTTTCTCAAACTTAGAGTCAACTATCCCAGTTGATGCTGTTTCAACAAGCAGAATTCACAAGTCTCATCCATCAGATAATATCATTGGAGACCTGAATGCAAGGACTACAAGGAGCAAAGGAGGAGTGGCAAACATTTGCTTGTTCACCTGCTTCTTGTCTCAGACAGTTCCTGCAAACATTACAGCTTCTCTAAAGGACAACAGCTGGATTGAGGCTATGCAAGAAGAACTGCAACAATTCAGAAAACAAAAGGTATGGAACCTTGTAGACTTGCCTCAAGGTCAGCATCCAATTGGAACAAGGTGGCTCTTCAAAAACAAGCTGGATGACAGGGGTATAATCGTGAGAAACAAAGCCAGACTCATTGCTCAAGGATATACTCAAGAAGAAGTGATAGACTATGATGAAATTTTTGCACCAGTTGCAAGAATTGAAGCTATCAGAGTCTTTCTAGCTTATGCTTCATTCAAGAAGTTCACAGTGTATCAAATGGATGTGAAGTGTGCGTTCCTTTATGGGAAAATTGATGAAGAAGTATATGGGCTCAACCCCCTGGATTTGAGGATCCTGACTATCCACATAGAGTATACAAGCTAGACAAAGCTTTGTATGGACTTCATCAGGCACCAAGGAAGTGGTATGACACATTGTCATCTTTCCTGCTGAAGAATGGCTACAAAAGAGGGACTATTGATCAGACACTCTTCCTCAAACAAGAACATCAAGATCTTTTGGTGGTTCAAATATATGTAGATGACATAATATTTGGATCAACCAACAAGAAGCTGTGTCAAAGCTTTGAAGATTTAATGAAGTCTGAATTCCAAATGAGCTCAATAGGAGAATTGACATTCTTCCTTGGCTTACAAGTTCATCAGAAAACAGATGGGATTTTCATCAATCAAGAAAAGTACATTCATCAAATTCTAAAAAAGTTTAATCTTGCTGATACAACTTCGTGCAAGACACCTGCCTCAACAATAGACAAGATTGTGCCTGACCCTGCTGGAAAATCAATTGATCAGAGATTGTATAGATCTATGATCGGTTCTTTAATGTACTTAACTGCCAGTAGGCCTGACATAATGTTTGCTGTATATGTTTGTGCCAGGTATCAATCAGACCCAAAGGAGTCCCATCTGAATGCTGTTAAGAGAATATTCAGATATCTAAAAGGCAAACTAGCTCTAGGACTGTGGTATCCAAAAGATGGAGATTTCAGTCTTTTCTCTTATTCAGATAGTGACTATGGAGGGTGCAACAACAACAGAAAATCCACAACTGGTGGATGTCAATTTCTAGGACCAAGACTTGTTTCTTGGCAGTGCAAGAAGCAAACTAATGTATCTGTGTCCACAGCTGAAGCTGAGTACATAGCTGCTTCAGCTGGTTGCTCTCAAGTACTTTGGTTGCAAAACCAATTGCTTGATTATGGTTACAATTTCCTTCAAACACCAATTCATATTGATAATTCAGCTGCTATGTTTATAACTGCTAACCCAGTTCAATATAGTAAAACAAAACATATTGAAATCAGATATCATTTTCTGAGAGACTGTTCAGAAAAGGGTTTAATTAAGTTAGTCAAAGTGGACACAACAAATCAGCTTGCTGATCTGTTCACTAAAGCCTTTGATTCTGTTAGATTTAATTTTCTGATAGAATCTTTGGGAATGATTAACTTAGACTAAATCATCAAAGCATATGACTGTCCTTGTGTAGAGTAATGGTTGGGGATGATTTAAGTGTCTGATAGAATCTTTGTGCATGCCATATGTATGGGAAATGATAGTACACTATGCTTGGCTTTCTTTAACGGCTCGGGCACCCATGCCACTAGCTCATGGTATCTACTAAGCAGGTACCACGTGCTGTCGGGGAACCTCCGGACAATCCTCATCCCAGTGGCGGTGGCCCGGTTTGTCACACGCACAGGAATCGGAGGTAGTGGGAGCTGGGACATGGCATGCGCGTACCTTAGGCCCCGAGCGATCCGGGAGACGATGTTCCCGCCCACCAACGCCCCTCGCGTCTGCATGTGATAATAACTAGCAAAGTCGTCCGCAAGGGCATGCGCGAGGTGGCAGTGTCGGTGTGTGAGTACACACCGGAGAAAGAAAAGGTCGGCGGTGTTGACCCTGTCGATCCCCGCCCTACGACCAGTGACGGACGTGGCGATCCGTCGGTGAATGTATCGATATAAAGGGTCTCGTATGTGAGTGGACATCGAACCGCCACTATATGGTCCGTCACCGATCGCAGGCCACAGACCTGATTCGAGTCATCAGCCCCACGGATCAAGGCAGTGGTGTACATCGGCTGTCGGACCTCTACCTTCGCAGAGAGGACGTTGATCCGTGTTTATCATTATTTATAACATTTAAAAAATTAATGGTTGACGGTTAATATTATTACTATTATCATTAATTTATTATTATTACTATTATTATTTTCTATTACTACTACTACTACTACTATATTATTATTACTATTATTATTATTATTATTATTATTACTATTATTATTATTATTATTACTATTATTATTACTATTATTACTATTATTATTATTATTATTATTATTATTATTTCTATTATTGTTATTATTATTTTTATTTCTATTAATATTATTTCTATTATTACTATTATTATTATTACTATTATATATTATTATTATTATATTATTATTATTATTATATTTCTATTATTATTATTTCTATTATTTCTATATAATAATAAACCGTCGATAAACTACGCTACACATACAAGAAAACCTATCAAATCTATGTTCACCTCTATGGTTTGAATTTGTAAATTTACATACCGAAAATGGTTGTGTAGCGGCGGTGGTGGTGCAGCGGCGGTGTAGCGGTGGTGGTGGTGCAGCAACGGTGGTGCAACGGCGGTGGTGGTGGTGCAGCAACGGTGGTGCAGCGGCGGTGGTGGTGCAGCAACGGTGGTGCATTGGCGGTGGTGGTGCGGAGATGGTGGTGCAGCGGCGGCGGTGGTGCGCGTAGATTGTGGTGCAGCGGCGGTGGTGGTGGTGCGGAGATGGGGTTGTAGCGGCGGTGGTGGTGGGAGATGGTGGTGCAGCGGCGGCGGCGGTGGTAGATGGTGGATGAAACTGTCACGGGGTGGGCTCGCTGTGACGGTTTGGCGGCGGTGAAATACGAAGGGGACGGTGAAATGGTGGTGAAATGGGGACGGTGAATGGTGGATGTGGTGGTGAAATGGGGAAATGGTAAGATGGGGACGGTTGAAGGAGAAACCAGAAACCAAACGGTGACAGTTTGGCCAAACCGTCACCTTTTAGTGCAACGGCAGGTGATGTAATCGAGGAGAAATCAGAGATGAAATGAGTAAAGTGTGACGGTTTGGCCAAACCGTCACACCTTCGGATAGGGCAGGTGCACTAATCGAGAGGAAATCAGATTCAAAAATATCTAAAGAGGTCACGGCTTGTCCTCAACGTGACGGTTTGTTTCCATATTAATAATAATATAATAATAATAATAATAATATTATTATTATTATTATTATTAATATTATATTATTATTATTATTATTATATATTATTTATCATTATTATTATTAATATTTTTTATATTAGCGTATGTATTATTATTATTATTATTATTATTATTATTATTATTATTATTTATATTATTAACCGTAACCTTTTAGTTTCTGGATACACAATTGATGTGCTTCAAATTATACATATAAAACATATCAATTGCACATCAATTATTCTATAAACTCTTACTGAAAATGATGATTTGATACCTAAATCGTTTATATTATGTTTTCAGGCTTGGAAAAGACCAAGATAAACAAAAGGAGCATAAATAAGAAGAAAATGAAGAAACCCAAGTTTTGGAATTCAAGCATGGGGTCGTGCTTCATGAGGCACGCCCCCATGCCCAGCCTGAAACACACCCCCGTGCTAAAATCAACACACCCCCGTGTTTGACAGTCCGACATGACAAAAAGTACGGTTCCCCGACCGAGGCACGGGGGTGTGCCCCAGGAGTCACGGGGCCGTGTTTGCCCCTTTCACGGGGCCGTGCCCCATTTGTCACGGGGCCGTGCCCGACAACTCCTGCACGTACGAGCCGACCAACTTTCGTAAGCATTGTACTATCACGGGGCCGTGCCTTTTAGGCACGGGGCCGTGCTTAAACACTCCAGAAAGCCTAGAAATAGGACTTCATTTGCAACTTTGAAGAGAGCTTTGGGAGGTGAAAGTGCTGGTGTTCCCTCTCGGGAACCCACATTTGGAGGTCCTTAGAAGGTTTTGGAGGTCCATTCAACACTTAGAAGAAGCTCGGGATCGTTTAACATCATCCATAGTGAATCACCGGTTTGATTGTTCTAATTTATCGATGACTTCACTACTATCTTCTATCTTTGTTGTTATGTTCAAGCTCATTATGAGCTAAACTTCATTTGTTATCCTATTTATTGAAACTTATGTAATTTGTGATGAACTAATGGTGTGACAAATATTGTGTTAATGTTATGTGGTCTTAGGAAAACTTTCGATGGGTAGCACCTACATTTGAACGGGGGGTTATAAGTTTATGGTTTGTAATTGTGATTGTCATACACGGTTGAAAAACGTATGATCAACTTTTATTCATAACAACTATGGCTAATTAACTAGAGATGGTTATTAGAAATCATAAGACCTTAACTTTCTGATCATTTACGGGTCCCCTTTATTAGTCTGAGAAATCTACAGTAATTGTTATGGTTTTCTAAAATTAATGGTTTGTTAGAATAGAACTTGATCAACTCTCTTCTTACATTAAGTTATGTTTTCAAAAATCATATGTCGAAAAGGACACAAAAGATTTACCTACATCACTAGGGCCTTGACCTAAGCAGTAAACCTCAACCTGTGTTGGTCCTGGTCACTACGGAGCGGATAGACGAGAAATCGCGCCAGCTCATCTTTATAAACGTTAACACAATTACTTTATTCAATATCTTAATCACACCACCAATTCATCACAGTTGCATAAGTGTAATCTAAATTAGGAAAACAGCCTTACTTCACTGAAAGAATCACCAAAAGTCTCAATCTATCTTTATCTATCTTTATTTATTGTTATTTTGTTTAACTTATCATTTTCTAAATCAAAATGATAGTCAATTATGAGGGTTGTTGAGTAGGCTTAGTGTGTTCACGGATTGATACTCGGTTCTTACTAACACTATATTACCTCACGATAGGTACACTTGCCTTTTGTGTGTGTAGTTAGTATTAGTAATAACCATTTAAAACTGAATCTGTGCAAAAAACCTTTATCAAAATATATATACTATCCACACGCATCAACATATATCATGTGTTATTTTTGTTTAATAAAAAAATAATACAATTATTATTATTATCAACTTTAAAATTATTATAATTATTTTTTATCATTATTATTATTATTATTATTAGAGTTTATTATGCATGTTTTAACATAGGTTTACGAAATATAAGATGTATATAAGTTGATATGTTCACGATAAGATTGTTTAGGTTATCATTAAAACGTCACGGTTTGTACACGTACGTATGTTTGTATGTACGTCTACGAAGAGTATTTGTTCTTATTGTCTATATATGTTGATATGTGTGCATGTTCATGAAAAAAATATCCATTTCGATATACCTAATTGATCATAAACGGTTAAGATATGAGTTTGGGTAAACCTAAAAGGTCACGGTTAGCCCTCCCCGTGACCTTTTGCCCATATAAACTCTCACGGTAAGGTCACAACGTGACCCCTTTTCTCAAGAAACTGTGACAACTTCATTCAACAACGCCACAAGTGAACAAATGGGTCACGAGTGAACAAATGGGTCACGGTTTGCCCAAACCGTGACCTTTTGGTTCACCTCTGTTTAAATGCTTTTGTTTTCCATACATCCTAGCAAACCACTCCTGTCCCAACCGGTTAAGATGGTTGGGCAACAGGGAGTGGAGTGGGCTCGAAACCCACTACCACCGGTTCATGGTAGTTATTTTTTGTAAAAATATTTACTTAGGAAATATTTTAAAAAATAAGGCAAAAGGTCAAGGTTAGACCTAACCGTGACCTTTGGCCTTATTTTTTATAATGTAATTTTGAAAACAATGGCAGTCGATGGTCTTTTTTAATCTTCACACGGAACACCTCGAATGTTTTATAAATTTCAATCTCCTGGCCACGCACGAGGTCACAAACATATCCGACAAGTGTGTGCAACGTATTATTGGTCCTTGTGAGGTAACTCTTGAAGTTGGCATGTTGGCCCTCAACCCTATTAGTTGTAAATTCACCAAAGTTAAGGCGGTCGTACATCCAACAAGAAACAATTTTCTCTTTGTACGGTACCAACCAATTATTCCAAATATATTCCCTTACCTCTGAAAGAAATAATAAATTTTATAAAATAAATAAATAAATTATTAGAGTAACAATAACTATGAAATTCTTACCATGTTTACCATCTTATTTAACTTTTTTCCATCTTCGTGCAATTGTAATCGTACAATGCCTCTGTGGAAGACGAACATAAGGTCTTCCATATGTCGAATTTTAAAAGGATATTCCACCGTCTTTTGATATTCTCCCTAACGTGCCACCTCATAGGTTTTTAGTAGCACTCAGGAACACTGTGTCACACGTGCTCATCAGGGCCACGTCCCTGTCTGTGACAATAACGCGGGGCTCCACACACCCATCGAGCATATCTTTGATCCGCTCCAAGATCCATGTGAAGTTGTCTTGCCGTTCCCTCGATATAAATGCGTGCGCAATACAAAACGACGTCGACGTAACGCAAATAACCTAAACAAACGGAATGTTGTACATGTTGGTCTTGTACGTCGTGTCTATCAACATCACGTGCGGGAATGCACGCCACATTTTATACGAAGTAGGTTGACAAAAGAAAATATCTTCCACGGCCTTAGTAGCTGCATTCGTTCGTGTTTCATACACGAACTCTTTAGATTGTAGCAGGTTTTCAAGTTCCTGCATTGGTGTCATGCCTTTTCTCCCCTCAGCTCTAAACTTCGACGTCAGATTGTATATGTCCTGAACAAAACAGACGCTGTGGGGAAAGTGCTCCTTTACGGCTGAATGGATGTGTCGTGGCCGCACGTGTTGCCTGTCTCAACAAGATCAATTTCTTCGGCGGTCATCTTTCTAAGATGCGCGTGGCCCTCCTCGTACATAATAGGATCGTGGTTGTGTGTCTCGTTTCTCACCTCTAACATCCAACTGTCACTCTTTCCTACGTACTTCCCTACGAGTTTAAAGGGACATCCTTTCTTTATGCTCTCAGTACGCCTACTTGTGCCAGTGAATTTTGGTTCACACTACGATTGCATAATAGTTCCACATCCTTTTTTCGTGACCGACCGACCACAATGACGCACCCATGCTCGTGTCCTCTCATTTTAGCCCACTTCTCCAAGTCATCACGAGAATCAAAATACTGAAAAAATTATAAACTAGATATAAAAAAATATAAAACAAATAAAAAAATAAAATAAACAAAAGAATAAAAACTGTTCGTACTTTATCGGTTTTATAAGAAACCGTAGCCTTTCTTATCTGATCCTCATCTCCATCGTGCTCCGCGGTGTCCCCATGGTTTTCTTTGAGGTGAACCGAACTCCGAACTGTCACTCTCATCTGTGTCATTCCCATTAAAAGTATCCGACACATGTGTAATTTCTAGTTCTGACTGGTACGGGGGATGTCCGTAATCCAGCTCTGTTTGTGAGTGGTAGGTGTTCGGGGCATGCCCGTAAGAATTGCAAGGGGGATGTCTGTACCCTTCACCATAAGCCGTCGGTCCAAATAAAAAGTTGTACGCCTTTTCAGCAAATGTGTTCGACGGGTTGGTTTCCTCCTCCCCCCACGGAGGGTGACTCCCGTATACGTAATATTCCTAAAAAAGGTAATGATTAGATATTTTAAATAAGAAGTTATAATAAAACAGATACTACTTTATACTACTTTGTCAACATCAGCAGAGTACCTCGTACTGCAAAGGTGTACCTGGTACCCTAAAGGTCACGGTTAGGGCAAACCGTGACGGTTTGGTGACTGGTTTTCACTTTATCCGTGTCCTTTTGTCATTTTGTTGTCACGTGGTGTCGGATGACTGACACAGAAATCGTGACCGCAAGCCCTTGCGGTCACGGTTAGGTTGTACAACATGACCTTTTGCCCTAACCGTGACCTTTAGGTCCGGCCTACCCCTAAAAACTCCATACGGTGTCCCCATTAGAACCCTTATATTAATCTCATTTACCAATGTTGGTAGTTAATGAAAAACCGCCAACCTAGATACTAGATAAATATAAATTTTTTCACATTCTATTAATATGATTGGTGGTGATGGAGATGGTTAAAAGTGTTTTTTATTTTAAACCGAGTGCCCCTTAAGTGGAGCATCCAATTTCAAAACATACTTACTTCAATTCTTTTATTATTACTATAAGGGTGCCCGCGCAATGCGGCGGGATGATATTTTACATACAGCACGTGTTTTTAATTTTTGTTATTTATAGTAATTTTAGAAAAGTTTATTATATTTTTTCTAAGCTAAAATTTAAAACACTAAATAAATGGGTTTTGCATGACGACTTGTACATTTACGCATTAATTCATTGTAACTCACAAAACACAGATCGGTTCAGTAAAAAAATTACATCAAAATAAAAAACCACACATGTTACAATTCTAGTCTCAAATTTTTTAAACATGATAGGTTAAAAGATATAACTGAAATCTTAAACAAATTAAGTTTTATTTGGTTTATGGGTAGATAATGTAAAACTTATTGTAAGTTACAGTAATTGTAAGATTATTATGTAACTAATTGTAAACGGTAATCTGTAAATAATGCTAAAAATATTATTTTATCCTTAATTGTGGTTGTATCTTATGCATTGAGTAAAGTAATTAATGTTAGTTTTATGATATTTTAAAATACCCCCCTCATATGCTTTATATGTAGTATATTTTTTTATTTCTTATCTTTTTCTTTCTTATATTTTCAAGTTTAAATTATCATTTTTTATTATTAAATATTGTTTTCTATCTATGTATAGACTCAAAACAGTATCAAACTTCTCTATATTTTTTTTGAACGGTGACTTTCTTAATAGTGACTCAATGTCACATCGCCCATGAGGTTTCCCCTGGGCGACCCTAGCCAAGATATGCTCTAGACGATGTTGTCTGAACCGGGTCCACGCTGGATTGTCAGACTTGGTTTCGGCGTTCCCCCGGAAACCGTACTGCCTCCACAAGGGTTGCCCCTCTGGAGTAACAGCCGGATGAAAACCGGGGTCGAGCTCTGAGAATCGGCGTCCACACCAGTGGCTCAAAGGCTAATTCTCGTCATTGCTCTAAAATGTCCCCCAAACCGGAAGAGAGGTTCGAACCCCTGACCTCCACTTTGGGAGGGGGGCTCTTACCAACCAACCAAGTCTGAAGGACTCTCGGGCGTCTTATATGTATATAACCACGTTAATGCCGACCCGTACACTTATAACAAAATTTGCAAGTCAATTGATTACAAACTATAATATTTAATGTTTTGACTTTACTTTTTAGCATTTTTGTACAACACGTGAGTTTACATGCAGGTTTTGCTTTTTTTAATATTAAGCAACGAATAAGTTTATTGGTCACCTTTTAAGTGTCACGACAAGTAAGTTTACATAAAGATTTTTCGTTTCGAAAATAAATAATAAAAAACATTAATTTTTTACACAGGTTAGAGCATCTGAATACACGAGTTCGTAATACTATTCTACAAGAAATTTTAGTGTTTGACTATTCAGAAAAGTTCAAATACAAAGGGAACATTATGTAAAAAGTATGAGAAGCAATCAGTTAGTGACACGTGTCATATTTTTAAAAATGAAAGGAGGGGTATTTTAGGAAGTCTAATTTATTAAGATGAAGGTATGGGATATATCGACTTCTTCTGTACGATTGAGGTTTTCAACAGAATTTTCAATTTATTGTTGAAGATTCAAACGTACGAAGTTTCAGCTTACATCAATTTCAATCGTTGAAGATTCAAACAATCGAATTATCTGTTAAAGATTGCTTTACATCAATTACTTCACCGATGTCGACGATTGATCATCAGTTTGGTACGTATGCGAACGATTATATACTATAATTGAAATAGTATGTTAATTTTTGCACCGTAATTTGTCGTTTTGATTATCGTTGTGTCTATAATGTATGATTTCTGTTAATTTTGTTATTGATTGACATCATCATTGTGTCACAGGTATCATCATTGTGTCATAGGTATCATCATTGTGTCATAGGTATCATCATTTGTCTTTCTTTCGTTATTGTGTCTTTTGTATTGTCATTGTGTCTGAATAAAACAGTTATTGTGTCGATACTGTTAGATTACTCTGGACATTATCAATTTGTTATTGAACATATTTTATAAATATTAGGTGAGTTATGTGATACTATTTATTCTGATTGTGTCATTTATATTGTGTTTTGTATGATATCAACTGATCTAAAAACAGTTATTGTGTCTATACTGTTAGATATTGTGTCATTTATATTGTGTCATGTATATCATTGTGTCATGTATATCATTGTGTCATGTATATCATTGTGTCATAAAATTCATTGTGTCATAAGACTCATTGTGTCATATATATCATTGTTCGTTATTGTGTCTTTTATATCGTCATTGTGTCTGAATAAAACAGTTATTGTGTCTATGCTGATCTTTTGTGTCTTTCATTGTGTCTTTTTCCATTGTGTTATTACTTACATTATTCATTGTATCATGTATATCATTGTGTCATATATATCATTGTGTCATAAGACTCATTGTGTCATATATATCATTGTTGTTATTGTGTCTTTTGTATCGTCATTGTGTCTGAATAAAACAGCTATTATGTCTATACTGTTAGATTACTCTGGACATTATCAATTTATTATTGAACATATTTTATAATATTAGGTAAGTTATATGATACTATTTATACTGATTGTGTCTGAATAAACAGTTATTGTGTCTATACTAATCTCATTGTGTCTTTTATGCTGTTGTGTCTTTTTATGACATGCTGTTTTTATTCATATAGATGCTGAAAATTACAAAGATGTTGGGCCGAAAAGAATGAAGTCAGATCGTGAGTTAGCCATCGAACAAGCAGGAAAAAAGTTGAGAAATTGTGTTTTGCAAACAACCTGGTCGCATTATACGCAATTACAGTTTATATCTTCAAAGCATTAAAGATAAACAAGTTTCAAACAGCTCAACAGTTGATTCTATGCCTATTCAATAATAGGATTCATTGTGTCATAAGATTATTGTGTCATATACTCATTGTGTCATTATATTCATTGTGTCATTACATTCATTGTGTCATAAGACTCATTGTGTCATGTTTGAAGAGTTTTGTTTACGTTTGATTTTGACGATAAAAACAAGTTACCAAAATACTATTGTGTAATGTAAAGCAACATATAGCAAAAACTATTAACATGCCAACACATAGCAAAATATAATAACATGCCAACATACCAAATTACTATTGTTTAAAATTACAATTGTGTCAAACTACCATTGTGTGAAACTACGATTGTGTTAAATTACCATTGTTTCAAACAGCCATTGTGTCAAACAACTACTGTGTCAAACAACCATTGTGTCAAATAACCATTGTGTCAAATAACCATTGTGTCAAACAACCATTGTGTCAAACAACCATTGTGTCAAATTACTTTTTTGCCCCTCCGCCTGTTAGCAGTTTTCCACTTATTTACATTTTTGCCACCGTGTTTTTTTGAACCATTGATCTATTTTAATGAGTTGATCCAATGACCAGAATTACTTCTCACCCTTTTTAAAAAATATAGTCTTTGTAGCATATCCTCTCCCTTGACTATTTTTGTGATTTAGTAATACAAATCAAAAATTTTTATTACATTTAAGTTATGTAAATTACGAACGCCCCCTTTAATGAGACACGTTAATTTGCACCAATGTTTCAATACAAGTTTTTGCATAGGTTTATGCCCTCGCTGCAATGGACGGGTTATAACTAATACCTCATTTATATATAAAAAAAAAAAGAAACTGGCAACATATTGCTTATTTATCAAGCTAAAATTCATTTTATTTATAAAGTTAAAACTCGTTTTTGTTTTTTCTGGTGTGTTTCATCCAAATATAAGTTGACACGTAGATTTTTTTTTACTTTTATTTCTTAGTAAATATTATTGATATTATTATTGTTTATTTAAATAATGTACAATGATTTATAACAGTCTAGATGGGTTCATCCTTATAACAATCTGATGAATTGTATTGTATACATAAAAGTGTTTGATGAATTTGTATCAATAAAAACGTAAGAACCTTAACAGAATTCTTTTATTGTAAATCAAAAAAAACAAAACAAACATAAAGTCAATTGTAATCATCCATGACTACCACCTTCATTTTCACCTCTACCACCATTATCACCACTATTTCCATACAAACCCACGTAAAAGATTTCTATATATTATAATTATAATAACACTACCTTTATTAAACCCATGTATTACACGGATTTAATAAATAACATATTAATATAATAAAATTTATTATTTATAAATGATATTAAAGATACGATATGACTGACTATAATTAATAAAACAGTGATATCAATATTTTTAAATTTTAATTTTAATTTTTTTCCACAAAAATAAACATGTTGTTCTAAAACAAACCATATAAAAATGTCATTTTTAAAAATTTTCTTACTATAACTCCCAAATGTAATTATTTTTTGTTTTAAAATTTGAATTTTGAAAATACCAATTTTAAAATATTTAATATTTTTAAAAACGTTTTATCCTTTAGAAAAATTAATTATTTTATAAAAAAATTATTTATTTAGAAATAATATTAATAAATAGATCTCTTTTTTTCAATTTATTAAATGTAAAAGAATGTTAAATAATATTATTAGTAATTAAGGTATTATTTAAGAGGAGAGAGAGGCGAGAAAATTTTGGTGATGATGATTGTGGTGCTGCCACGTGACATCTCGATGATTATGGTGCTGCCACGTGGACATCTCACGTTACTTTTTTATTAGAGTAAAAAGATATGTAAAATAATTAGTTATTCCTCTATAACATGGACATGTGTCATTCCTTTTTTGTTTTTTAATAAAACAAATAAAAGTACTTTATAACTTTGGAAGTTTTAAAATAATTTTCTTCTTTATATATTCTATTAGAAAAAGTTCAAATATAAAGTGTATTTTGCTACAAAGTGTGAGAATACACAATGAGTCAAAAAAATACATAAAAAAAATTATATCTCACAATCAAAATCGAATTTAAAACAGTAATTCGGAGCTTTTGTTCCCCTAGTCCTCAATAAGAAAAAAAATAAATGAAAAAATAATAAAAAATAAAAAAATTAACGTTTTTTTATTGTGTCATTTATAAAAGACACAATAACTTCATTGTGTCATTATGAAAGACACAATGACGTCATTGTGTCAATATAAAAGACACAATGACGTCATTGTGTCATATAATGACACAATGAAAAAAAAATTATTTTTTATTTTTTTCTTAAAGAGGACAACGAGATGAACAAAGGCTCCGAAGTTTTTTTTAAATTTAATTTAGATTGTGAAATATAACTTTTTTGTGACTTTTTAGCCTCATTGTGTCTTTTCACACTTTGTAGCAAAAATACACTTTGTAGAATAACCTCACACATTCTATTATTATAGCAAATAAAATTGAGAGCTCATCTGGGTTGTGGTCGAATTCAATTGCGTGAGCCGGCACCAATCATTCAGTAAAAAATAAAAATAAAAAAAAATTAGATGGTTAAGGTATTACCTTCCGCCACAATAAATTCGCTACAAAGTGTGAGAAGACACAACGAGAAGACACAATGAATTTATTTGACCACATGTAACTAACATTGTTAGCTTTTTCGTTAACCTTCCAATGTGAGGCTATTTTAGTCAGAACAATTACAAAATAAATAACCTCACGCGAGGGGTTTTATGTCTTTAGTCTCCTTTCGTAATTATAATTATGATTTAACTCCACAATAAACTTTTATTTTTTGTCTTCTTAATTTTTTGGTTTAGTAGTCGTATTGTTTATTGTTTTTTTTAACTTTTACGACGATTCGTATTTTAAGATTATGATTTAAATAGTTTTTGTCATGTGATTTGTTTGTTTATTTATATTATTTTTTGTAGTATCGGTTATATAAAGTAAAAAATAAGTAACCTTCAGGTTGTTATCCTTATATTTTATTTTATCTAATAGGTGGATTCGAATCATAATAATAATTAGCAAAAGAAATTGTACGCATAAAACCTCTCAAATAATATTTGCTCTTATTTTGTAATTGTTTTGACTAAAATACCCCTAATGTATCAAAGTTAACAAAAAAGTTAACGGTGTTAATAAGGAGTAGTTAAATGGACTTAAATGATAATTTTAATAAAATCTTTGGATGTAAATTATAATTTTAATAAACTTTTGTTTCCTAAGATTTAACAAAAGTAACTATTTTCCTTCAAAAAATTAATACTATCAATTTAACTTTAAAAGTTTCATAAGTTACTTCAGTTTCAATTCAAAAGTTTTATTATTTTGGATCCAAGTTGAAGCAACTGATAATTTTTTATGAAACTAAACAAGTTATGAAACTACAAATTGATGTTTTTTATCTTTTGGAGGAAAATATTTATTTGAGTTAATTACACGATTGATCCCTGTGATATGCCCTTATTGTAGTATTGATCCCAACTTTGAGAAATTACATAATTGGTCTCAACTGTTTACCACACCATAACACGATTGGTCCTGGAGTGGATGGGCGTTAGTTTTTGAGATGAATGTGAAATGACATGTTTACCCCTAACTAAAAGACAACAACAACAACAACAACAATATACCCAGTATATCTCACTAGAAGTAGGGTCTGTGAGGGGTTGAATGGTGATAAATCTTTCCTCTATCTTTTAGGATAAATAGACCGCTTCCAATTAGACCCTCGGCTCGAAAATGAAAAAATCACTAGATTACAAGCACATTTCGTATATTTCAAATAATAGTTTAGCAAAACACAACGACGTATAAACCGATATACACATCTCAGGCAATGAACAAAAAGGCAGACAAAATTTTAAAATAAAAACCACACATTCAATAACAACACTTCTAATTACTCTCCTCTCTGATTGCCCTAAAAGCCCCTATTCTTAATCTTGTATTAGCACTTCACATATAAAGGAAAAGAAGAGTCTACATATGTGACAAGCATGCACTATCTCAACCGATTCCCACTAACAGTTCTTAACCTTAATTCTACGCCTCCAATCACTCCTATTCTCGATCATGTGCTCGGAGAGGTGCAACTCTAACAAGACTAGCCTAATCAACTCCTCCCATGTCAACTTTGGTCTTTCTCTATCCTTCCTACCATCTAAGATAATTTTATCTACAGTTCTAACCAGTGTTGTCATCTGTCTCCTTTTCACATGTCCAAACCATCTCAATCTCCCCACTCGAATTTTGTCAGTGATGCGTGCCACCCCTAATCTCTGTCAAAACACGTTGTTCCGTATCCGATCCATCCTTGTGTGGCTACACATCCACCTCAGCATTCTCATCTCTACGACCTCCATCTGTCGTCTTTATGACTTCTTCATGGGCCAACAATATGTTTCGTATAACATAGCAGGTCTTACAGGCTACTCTATAGAACTTTCTCTTTAGTTTTGTTGGGAATCTTTGTTACACAAAATCCCTGACGCTACTCTCCATTTGCATCATCCTTCCTGGACACGTGGACTACATCACTATGATTCTCTCCATTCTCCTTGACATACGAGCCAAGATACTTGAATCTACTCGTTTGTGGAACCACCAGATCCTGAATACTAATTTGGATGCCGTCTTCATTCGCACCACTAAAGTTATAATACATGTACTCTATTTTAGAGCGACTTATCCTTAAGCCTTTGCGCTCTAATACCGTTGTACACTCTTCTAACCTATCATTAAGCATTCTTTTATTCTCTGCTATTAACACAATGTCATCAGTAAATATCATGCACCACAGAACTGGCCCATGTATAGAATTGGATAACTCATCCAAAACTACCGTGAAAAGAAATTGTCACACCCTCAGTTTCCACAAACGGGGTTTTACCGTTAGGCGTGTGACGAACCAGGATCTCAGACACGGTCATATCGAACGACGCTATATGAATTTAAAAATAAACATTTGACTTCATTCAGAGGAACATAAACGAAATGAACATTAGTGCGGAAGCGGGTACACAAATTGTAAATCCATTACATGAAAGTTACAAGTGCCAATTCTAGATAAAATGCTCAATGCAAGAAAATAAGATTGATGAATGCATGTCCTGAGTGCGCTCCTGAAGCATGCATCATGAGCTTATGCGTTCCTGTGACCTGAGAAAACATGCAAAGTGTGTCAACGTAAAGTTGGTGAGTTCACAGGTTTAATTACAAATAAAACGTTAGTAACTGTTCAAATGGTAAAATAATTAATGCATATCGATAGGTAGCTAGCCTATAGTCAAGTTACTTAGCGTTTCGAACCGAAGCTGACTGTTTGCATGTCCTGTATGTTTGTTGTATCCCCGTCACATCTCACCAGACACTGACAAATGTTAGGTCAATAATGCACCCGTTTGACCTCCAATCAAGCTAGCGCGACTAGCCGGGCGGGGTTTGTAAACCCAGTAGTACCACTCAGAATTACCTCGCTATACATTACTAACGGTTCGAGAATGTAAGGACAGTTATGTATGTTTGCACTAACGTAACAGGCGATATCAATAATACTAAAACCATTTATGAAATATGTTTGCATGTTTTCTCCCCTAAAAGGGAAGAAAGTAAAATAGGGGCTGTGAAGACTCACTATATAATACCCATAATAATTTTTGTAAAGATTAATAATAATAATAATAATAATAATAATAATAATAATAATAATAATAATAATCATAACAATAATAATAATAATAATAATAATAATAATAATAATAATAATAATAATAAAAGTTCAGGGGGCATTTGTGCCATTTTGGAAACTTATTTTAATAAGTTGGTGCATAAAACGACAAGGGATTAAACCGCAGGGACTAAAGGTGAAAAATTGTGCAAAAGCAGTCCCACCCCCCCGCATTTCCGGCGGGTTTCCGGCCAAAGTCCGGTCGGCCCTCCGGCGACCCCCGAAACTCCAAGTAACATCCCTTTTAAACCCCGAAACCCATACCAAATCGTTCGTATGCAAGATTCGAACCAATACACACTTTAATCAGTCGGATTACAGCTCATAAATCCACTCACCGACCCACGATTTCATCCGCGTTTTCTTCGGCCACTTTACACGCCAAAATCGCACTAAACACTTAAAATAAGTCAATTAAACAAGCACGGACGATGGTATATCTGTTACTAACCTACCTATACTTTCAATTACACCATAAACAAACATAAACATCCTGTTCGACATCCGCTTTGTCTCGGACCTGCAACTTAGTCGAACGACACCTTCTGGTCAATATAATCAGAAATTGATTTGGGGCTTTGAATCATAAACATCCTTTGAAACTCCACACAAAGTTAATTGAGTTATAATCATCATTTGGGCTATCTAACTGGTGCTACGATTGGCCGCGACCTATCCATCGATTGTCCTCGACGTTCGAACTTCAAAACAGGTAATTAAAGCTACCTACATACTCGATTTTAGTCTAGGAATGAAAGCCCAACATTGATTTGGCTATTAACATCGATTTGATCTTCAATTGAATCGAAATCGTTTCTAGGGTTTATACGGTTTGAAATTGGGGTTTTGGTTCGGGATTGATTAAAAGATTTAAAAACCAATACAGGCTAGGCACAGGCGCCCTAGCCTGCTGGTTAAAGCGAAAGAGGGATGGGCAGGAGGTCACAGGTTCGAACCCGAGCCCCTGCCATATTTTTTTAACAGCCTTTTTGACCTTTTAAAATTATGTAAAATTCCTAAAAATTATAAAAATAAGTTTTATAAACCTTGGTTATTTTAAAAGTTATGCAATTATTTTCTGTAAATTATTTCATTAAAACGCCTTAACAATTTTTATATATAATAGTAAAAAAATGTTATAATTAGTTTATTTTTATAAAAATAAACTTTAAATATTAGGAATCACTAAAATATCATTAGTCATTACGTTATCCTTGAATCTTAGATATCCTAATTAGTATTTTAGTTCATTGCCCTTGATCATATGATGCCTATTCGCATAAGTACTCGTTTATATTCGGTTTATGTTTTAAACATTTTCCTTGCTTAACTTAGTAAATTTGATATGAACCCATTTTGATATTGTTTTAGCTACTGGAAATATAAGTATTTTGACCAAATTAAGATTTAGACCTTAACGAGCATTTTAAACAAGTCACACGTTTAACTAGTTTTCATGAGTATTTTGAGATGTGATTTTATAAATGACAAACGGATTCTTAATATGTTTAGCCAAATTTTTCAGAAGTCAATCATGATTTATACTTATTTATAAAAATATTTCCAGACCTGTAACGGACGTATATTAACTAGAAATAATTTTACGGTTTACCAAAATACCCTTGACTTAGGCTCGTATTTTACAGCCAACTTAACGAGTACGGAAAGACAGGGGCAGAACTGGAACTTTTCTAATCTGAAATAAGAAAATCTAAACTATAACTCGAATTACAATATCATAGGTTCTTGCGGCGTTAACCGAGCCTAGACCTTGTTTCTGATTATTGTCATTCGTGTATAAGGTACGGATTCTTGGTTACCTTTATCATAGTATAAATTCTGTTCTGTTACTTTGTAGTATAGATTTTTAATTCCATGTTTCCGTTTATATTACACGTTTAGCCTTTGGTATTTTACTATTCGTCTAACATCATTTATTATGCTCTGACTCATTTCGACTTATTAGTTTTATTTGTTGAAGACTGTAGCATGCAATATATATTTTATAAATTGTGCTCATGATTGCATGTTCCTATAAATATTCTATTGATACGTTACGTGTTGGTAGTTGTACTACCATTTGATTTAGCACTCTGTTACCCGAGCTGTCCGATATGTCATTGTGGCGTCAATGACATGACACTTTTCGTGACGGTGTTTATAAATAGTTCACGGCGTCTCCATTAACACGTTAGTACTCAAGTAGTACTTTGGCCATAATATTTGGGAGGCGGATGGATCGATCCTAGTTCAGTTCAGATCAGTTCAGTTCCGGGGGATGGAATCATGTGTGTACGCCCACACACCATCTCATTGGTGCATAGTCTAGCTAGCTATGTGCTTATCAGTTCAGTTTTGGCTCTGGGTACTTCTTATATTACACGACTTATTTTGTTGTATATACGCGTCGTGTAGATCAGTTCAGTTTCAATATTATATGTTCAGTTGAGTATCAGTATTATATGTTTAGAATCAGATTTCCATTTCAATACCATATGATCCGTTCAGTATCAGATATCAGTATTTTATGTTTCGTATCATTGCTATTGTTCTTTCCGTCACTGAGCAAGTTTTGGCTCAGCCGTATTTTCTTTTGTGGTGTTTTCTTATTTGATTGTAGGTAATCAGGGTATTCCAGGAAATCAGTGAAGAGTGGTTGAAGATCAAGATTATATTTTACCTAATTGATGTAATGAATAACTTAATTAGGTTCTTTCGGATTATTTGGTTTGTTTGAATTTATTTCTTTTGACCGTCTCTTTAATATCATGGATTTTGGCTTTTTGATTTGATATCTGTAATAGTGACACGTCAGCCTCACCGGGTTGGGGTGTTACAGTTATGGTATCAGAGCAAAGGCTCTTTCTTGTAGAAAACTTAAACATTAATAATAAACTTGTGAGGTAATGGGTAGACGTTGGGTTAGGATCTAATTTTTATTCCCAATCTAAATTCCAGTGTTCACACGTGTATCTTCATTTCAGATGGCTCCTAAGAGACGTGTGAATAACCGCAATAACTCGAATGGCCCCTCATCTGATACTCCTCTTGAAACCCTCGTTGCTAATGCCGTAAACGCTGCTATTTCTGGAATACTCCCTAATCTGATGACTCAGATTGCTCAAACAGTCATCCAGCAGATACAACAGGCGAATTTAGGTGGAAATAACATGGGATCAGCATCGGAGGGAAATAACAATGGACCACCACCTGGTGGAAACAACACAGGACCTCAACCCGGTGGAAATAACTCAGAGCCACCTTCTGGCGGGAACAACACGGGACCACCTTCCAGTGATAATACACCACCACCCCGTGATGGTATTCATGTCTGGTTGGAACGTTTTCAGAAGCAAAGCCTAAGTCTTTCAGTACTTCCAATGATCCGGTCGAGGTGCAAAACTGGATCAGTCATATTGAGAAATTGTTTGAGGTACTGGGTGTTGAGGACGTATACAAAGTAAGGTTGGCTACATACAAGTTAGAAGATGATGCTCACAGATGGTGGACGACTGTGAAACAAGCTAGAGGAGGAAACGAATATGCAGCTACACTTCCTTGGGATAAATTCCGAGGAATGTTTTATGAGGAATACTTCACTGCTGCTGACCGCACTGAGTATCGTAGACAATATGCTAATATTAGACAGAGGGATGACGAGCACATAACAGATTTCAAGACACGATTTACGCGGTTAGTGAGTTTTCTTGGTGCATCTGCAGGCTCACCGCATGAGCAGATAGAAAATTTTCAGGGGCCATATGTGAAAGAGATCGAAAGTTTATATTGAATCATCAGTTTAAAGATATTAATGAAGTGGTTGATACTGTTAAAACCTATATAATGATAAAAAGAATGGAAAGAAGTCGTATGATGATAACCGCAAGCGGCCTAGAGAGAATGACCAGGATCATTCTTCTTCTCATACGAATAAGAGCCAGTCTTCACCACCACGAGACCGTCGAAACCATTTCGATCGCAACAACAACAATAACTCCTGATCATGGAAGAATCGAAACCAGAACCAGAAATCAACTCATAATCAGACTCAGCAGGCTCCTATTCATGCTCAACCACCAAATCAGCAGCACCCTAATCAGGATCGAATGCTATCCCTCAGTGTAACACATGCGGGAAACTTCATAAGGGAGCTTGTCGTCTGGCCGGAGGATTATGGTTTAGATGCGGGCGTGCAGGACACATGATTAGGGATTGCCCTCAGCGCGACCCTCGTAATAACGCTGGAGGGAATCAAGCTAAACCTGCAACTGGAGGACGAGTTTTTGCACTCACTGCAAATGAAGCAGCTAACGCACCAGGTATATTTTTGACCCCTTAGTTAGGGACGTATTATATACATATATATGTCTTATCCGATACTGATAGTAAACGCCCTAGGTATGATCTCCGGTACCCTTGCATAGGAAAGCGGGATATTTATGTCTTATTTGATACGGGCGCTACGCATTCTGTCGTATCTCTTTTGTTTGCTAAGTACTTAACGACTGCACCGACTGCGTTAGAGCACGCTTTGGCTATTACTACTCCATTAGGAGATTCAACTATCATCTCGCATGTCTATAGAGATTGTCCGATCAGAATCGAGTCTATTATTCGTAAAGCTGATTTGTTTCCTATGCAAATGAGTGACTTTGATGTCATACTTGGTATGGACTGGTTAACTCGACATCACGTTACTATTGAATGCTAGACTCGTCGTGTTTTATTTGGAAATCCTCAATGCCCTGAACTCGTTTATCAAGGGACTCAGCCTCGAAATCGTTGAAAATCATCTCTGCGTTTAAGGCTCAGAAACTCTTATCGCACGGTTGCGTGGGATTCCTAGCTTCAGTGAAAGCTACATCTTCTGATAAGCCGAACATATCTGATTATCCGATTGTATGTGATTTTCCTGACGTGTTTCCTGAGGAGTTACCCGGACTTCCACCAGATCGCGAGGTAGAATTCACTATTGATCTTATTCCAGGTGCTGAGCCGATTTCTAAGGCACCGTATCGTATGGCACCTATGGAGCTTAAGGAGCAGTTACAGGAATTACTAGATTTAGGATTTATTAGACCAAGCGTCTCGCCTTGGGGCGCACCGGTCCTATTCGTGAAGAAGAAAGATGGTTCTTTGAGACTCTGCATTGACTACAGAGAACTCAACAAGATCACTATCCAAAATCGTTACCCTCTGCCTCGTATTGATGATTTATTTGATCAGCTTCAGGGTGCAAAGTGTTTCTCTAAAATCGATCTGAGGTCTGGTTACCATCAGTTAAAGATCAAGGATTCTGACGTCCCTAAATCTGCCTTCCGTACTCGGTATGGTCACTATGAGTTCCTGGTTATGCCGTTCGGGTTAACTAATGCCCCGGCCGTATTCATGGACCTAATGAACCGAGTCTTCTGCAAGTTCCTCGATAAGTTCGTCATTGTATTTATCGACGACATCTTAATTTATTCTAAAAGTAAGGAGGAGCATGAGAATCATCTTCATATCGTGCTCGAAACACTACGTGAAAAGAAGCTTTATGCTAAATTTTCAAAGTGTGAATTTTGGCTGAGCAAGGTAGCCTTTTTGGGTCATGTCGTTTCTGCGGATGGTATTATGATGGACCCTGCTAAAATAGAGGCGATCACTAAGTGGCCTAGACCGACCTCAGCCACAGAAGTCCGTAGTTTCCTTGGCCTTGCTGGTTACTACCGCAGATTTGTCGAAGGTTTTTCTGTTATAGCTTTACCCCTTACGCAACTGTTAAAAAAGGGGTTAAGTACTCTTGGAATGATGAACGAGAGAAAAGTTTTAAAGAGCTCAAGAAAAGATTGGTGTCTGCTCCTGTTCTCACACTTCCATCGGGCACGGGTGGATATCAGATTTACAACGATGCCTCTAAAAAGGGACTTGGATGTGTGCTAATGCAGCATGGTAAGGTCATTGCTTATGCTTCACGGCAGTTGAAACCTTACGAGGTTAATTATCCTACGCATGATCTTGAACTGCTGCTGTTATTTTCGCGTTGAAAATATGGCGTCACTATCTTTACGGAGAGACTTGTGATATTTTTACTGATCACAAGAGCTTGAAATAATCTTCACACAAAAGGAACTAAACATGAGGCAGAGAAGATGGTTAGAGTTGTTAAAAGATTATGATGCCAATATTCAGTATCATCCGGGAAAGGCCAATGTGGTAGCTGATGCTCTTAGCAGGAAGAGCTCAGGAACACTAGCCTCCCTACAGCTACAGCATCAGAACATTACCGACCTCGATAGATTGGGTATTGGCATACATATTGGCAAGAGCAACGGATATCTCGCTACACTCCAGATTGAGTCAGACTTAATATCCCGGATTAAGAACGCACAGAAAGATGATGGTGAACTCTGGGCAATCTTACAGAATGTGGAGATTGGTAAACAATCAGAATTCAGAGTAGATGAACATGGAGTAATCTGGTGTGGTAAACGGTTATGTGTTCCTAATGATTCTTCTCTTCGAGAATCGTTATTAGCTGAGGCACATAGTTCTCCGTTTTCTATTCATCCTGGATCTACTAAGATGTATCGGGACCTTCGTCAGAACTTTTGGTGGAATGGAATGAAAGAGGATGTGGCTAAGTATGTTAGCCGTTGCCTTACTTGTCAGCAGGTCAAGATTGAGCATCAGAGAGCTAGTGGTTTGCTTCAGCCACTACCTATTCCTGTATGGAAATTGGATGATATTTCCATGGATTTTGTGACTGGGTTGCCAAGGACATTTAAGAAGAATAATGCAATATGGGTTGTAATTGACAGATTGTCAAAGTCGGCTCACTTTCTCCCAATTCAGCAAGGATTTTCGGTTAGCAAACTATCTGAAGTGTTCACACAAGAGATTGTTAGACTTCATGGCACTCCGGTGTCTATCGTGTCTGATCGAGACCCGAGGTTCACTTCTCGCTTTTGGAAGGGTTTGCAAGCTGCATGGGGTACCAAGTTGAGGTTTAGTACGGTGTTTCATCCTCAGACTGACGGTCAGTCGGAGCGTACTATTCAGACACTTGAGGACATGCTTCGAGCTTGTGCCTTAGAGTGGACTGGGAACTGGGATGAGTACTTGTGTTTGGTCGAGTTTGCTTACAACAATAGTTGGCAAGCTAGCATTGGCATGGCACCTTTCGAATTATTGTATGGTCGTAAATGTAGAGCACCTATTTGTTGGGAAGAGGTCGGTGAAAGAGTTATTGAAGGACCCGAGTTAGTTCAAATCACGAATGAGAAAGTTGCTATTGCTAGAGAAAAGTTAAAGGAAGCTCAAAGTAGACAGAAAAGTTATGCAGACCGACACCGTCGACTTTTGGAGTTTAAGGTCGGTGACAAAGTATTCCTGAAGGTTTCGCCTTGCAAAGGCGTACGACGTTTTGGTCTAAAAGGGAAACTTAGTCCACGGTTTATCGGACCCTTTGAATTCTAGAAAGAGTTGGTGAGGTTTCGTATCGTTTGGCTTTACCACCTCAACTGTCACATGTGCATAACGTCTTTCACGTATCTCTTTTAAGGGGATACAATTATCATCCTATTCACGTGGTTAACTATCCACTTTATCTGATTCGTGAAGACTTATCGTTCGAGGAGGAACCCGAGGCCATACTTGACCGACAAGAACGCATTATGCGTAAGAAAACTATTCCTTTTGTTAAAGTATTATGGAAAAATCATTCTGAACGTGAAGCTACATGGGAGATAGAAGATGAAATCCGTTCTCAATATCCGTATCTATTTACCTCTTAGTTATTATCTTTTATATGTTTCTGTTATCAGTTAGGAAGTTATCATTTATCTGTTTCTTGAACATCACATTAGTCATCTCTTATACGATTTTGTCTGCCGAATCGATTCTGTTTCAGCAATTGAATAATTATGAGTTATATTGTTCACTTTTGAGTTTTACTCCTCTGTGTACGTTATGTCATATCTTTGTTCATCTGTACCTAGCAATTTCGTGGACGAAATTGTTTTAAGGGGGATAGAATTATAATACCCATAATAATTTTTATAAAGATTAATAATAATAAATAAATAATAATAATAATAATAATAATAATAATAATAATAATAATAATAATAATAATAAATAATAATAATAATAATAATAATAATAATAATAATAATAATAATAATAATAACAAAAGTTCAGGGGGCATTTGTGCATTTTGGAAACTTATTTTAATAAGTTGGTGCATAAAACGACAAGGGATTAAACCGCAGGGACTAAAGGTGAAAAATTGTGCAAAAGCAGTCCCACCCCCCCCCCCCCGCATTTCCGGCGGGTTTCCAGCCAAAGTCCGGTCGGCCCTCCGGCGACCCCCGAAACTCCAAGTAACATCCCTTTTAAACCCGAAACCCATACCAAATCGTTCGTATGCAAGATTCGAACCAATACACACTTTAATCAGTCAGATTACAGCTCATAAATCCACTCACCGACCCACGATTTCATTCGCGTTTTCTTCGGCCACTTTACACGCCAAAATCGCACTAAACACTTAAAATAAGTCAATTAAACAAGCACGGACGATGGTATATCTGTTACTAACCTACCTATACTTTCAATTACACCAACAAACATAAACATCCTGTTCGACATCCGCTTTGTCTCGGACCTGCAACTTAGTCGAACGACACCTTCTGGTCAATATAATCAGAAATTGATTTGGGGCTTTGAATCATAAACATCCTTTGAAACTCCACACAAAGTTAATTGAGTTATAATCATCATTTGGGTATCTAACTGGTGCTACGATTAGCCGCGACCTATCCATCGATTGTCCTCGACGTTCGAACTTTAAAACAGGTAATTAAAGCTACCTACATACTCGATTTTAGTCTAGGAATGAAAGCCCCAACATTGATTTGGCTATTAACATCGATTTGATGTTCAATTGAATCGAAATCGTTTCTAGGGTTTATACGGTTTGAAATTGGGGATTTTGGTTCGGGATTGATTAAAGATTTAAAAACCAATACAGGCTAGGCACAGGCGCCCTAGCCTGCTGGTTAAAGCGAAAGAGGGATGGGCAGGAGGTCACGGGTTCGAACCCGAGCCCCTGCCATATTTTTTAACAGCCTTTTTGACCTTTTAAAATTATGTAAAAATTTCTAAAAATTATAAAAATAAATAACCTTGGTTATAAACTTATTTTCTGTAAAACGCCTTAACAATTTTTATAAATAATATATAAAAAAATGTTATAATTAGTTTATTTTTATAAAAATAAACTTTAAATATTGGGAATCACTAAAATATCATTAGTCATTACGTTATCCTTAAATCTTAGATATCCTAATTAGTATTTTAGTTCATTGCCCTTGATCATATGATGCCTGTTCGCATAAGTACTCGTTATATTCGGTTTATGTTTTAAACATATTTTCCTTGCTTAACTTAGTAAACTTGATATGACCCATTTTGATATTGTTTTAGCTACAGGAAATATAAGTATTTTGACCAAATTAAGATTTAGACCTTAACGAGCATTTTAAACAAGTCACACGTTTAACTAGTTTTCATGAGTATTTTGGGATGTGATTTTATAAATGACAAACAGATTCTTATATAATTAGCCAAATTTTCCAGAAGTCAATCATGATTTATACTTATTTATAAAAATATTTCCAGACCTGTAACGGACGTATATTAGCTAGAAATAATTTTACGGTTTACCAAATACCTTGACTTAGGCTCGTATTTTACAGCCAACTTACAGAGGCCATAACTTTTTATAACAGATTCAAATCAGTTAAACCTTATGTCCATAACGAAGTTCGTCAAAAGACGAATCCATTGATATATAAAACATCAAAAAACTCATTCGTTTAGACCTCCAAACAATCATTTTCGTAACAGCTAGCAGTTCTGCGCAGCTGTAAAGATCCACGTTTTTCTCATATTTCTGTAATCCAAATCAGAAACTTTTCTAAATGAAAGTTGTTTAGAAATCACTAATCTAGTAAACTGGAGATTTTCAGAATTTTTAAACGTCAGTTAGTATTTTTAACGAGTGCGGAAAGACAGGGGCAGAACTGGAACTTTTCTAATCTGAAATAAGAAAATCTAAACTATAACTCGAATTACAATATCGTAGGTTCTTGCGGCGTTAACCGAGCCTAGACCTTGTTTCTGATTATTGTCATTCGTGTATAAGGTACGGATTCTTGGTTACCTTTATCATAGTATAAATTGTGTTCTGTTACTTTGTAGTATGGATTTTTAATTCCATGTTTCCGTTTATATTACACGTTTAGCCTTTGGTATTTTACTATTCGTCTAACATCATTTATTATGCTCTGACTCGTTTCGACTTATTAATTTTATTTGTTGAAGACCTGTAGCATGCAACATATATTTTATAAATTGTGCTCATGATTGCATGTTCTATAAATATTCTATTGATACGTTACGTGTTGGTAGTTGTACTACCATTTGATTTAGCACTCTGTTACCCGAGCTGTCCGATATGTCATTGTGGCGTCAATGACATGACACTTTTCATGACGGTGTTTATAAATAGTTCACGGCGTCTCCGTTAACACGTTAGTACTCTTGTAGTACTTTGGCCATAATATTTGGGAGGCTGATGGATCGATCCTAGTTCAGTTCAGATCAGTTCAGTTCCGGGGGATGGAATCATGTATGTACGCCCACACACCATCTCATTGGTGCATAATCTAGCTAGCTATGTGCTTATCAGTTCAGTTTGGCTCTGGGTACTTCTTATATTACACGACTTATTTTGTTTGTATATACGCGTGTGTAGATCAGTTCAGTTTCAGTATTATATGTTCAGTTCAGTATCAGTATTATATGTTTAGAATCAGATTTCCGTTTCAATACCATATTATATGTGTAGATCAGTTCAGTTTCAGTATTATATGTTCACGATTCAACCCTCATTCATACGAATCAGCTTCATTCGTACGACTGAACCTTCATTCGTACGACTGGACCCTCAGTCGTGCGATACACACCGTCGCACACATTCATCCGCATTGACTCAATCGCATGCAATACTCATTCGCATGCATTCAATCGCACGATAGACTCAGACGCATGAACTCAGTCGCACGACACGCCCAGTCGTACGACTCAGTCGCACGACTGACGCAGTCGCGAACTGCAGCAGATCGCGACTGCTGGAGGGGCTGAACAGCCTCGGCTGTTCCGTGCATGGGTTTCACACATCAAGGACTTCCGGAAACACTTTTCTAACATGTCTAAGTAAAATGCACATGCAGATGGACAACACATGCACCCACACGACCTCATGCATTCGGGTTGAACCCGAGCACCCGAAACCCTAAATTCGCAGAAGTGAACGAGCAATAAAATGGACGACCAAGGTCGCCTACCTACTAGGAACGTGCTAACTCAGCTGTAGCGTAGTCTAGCTGACGGAAACGAGACCAAAGGAGTGATTTTGGTGCTAGGATGTAGTAGAGAGGAGTAGAAGAAGAAAATGAAGAAGGAGGTGAAGAAAAGGGGTGTGGAATGAAAGATAGGGCTGGTAAGGGTTTATATACCCAGCCCTAGTTTGGCAATTTGTCACGTTTGGTCCTCGCACTTAGTCCCCGAGTTCCCGAATTTGTTTCGATTGATAACGTCATAAATGGGCGAGCTATGTTAATTAAGAGGATTCCTTAAGTAATCCTGTTTATTTGAATCCTCTACAAACACCATTTTGTATTTGAAAAATGGGGTTATTCCTCACGTTAGTATTATATAATATAACATGTTTAACGATGACGGTGGCGATGCTTGTAAATGTTTTAGGTGACAACGATGCAAACAATGATAACGACAATAGTCGGGATGGTGTTAAACTGAAATTTCGGTGTGTCATATTATTCCCTTGTTGAAGGAATTTTCATCCCGAAAATTAGAACATCATGTTACGAGGTTCAACGGGGAATACCAGGCTCAGCGGTTTGTAACGTATGTTGAATAGAGTTTCTGCGTATCTTAAGAAGTAGATGCCTGGTTCTGGAACAGTTGCGGGTACTTCTTCTTCATCTGGTCCTCGCGTTCCCATGTAAACTCTGGTCCACGCTTTGAGTTCCAACGGACCTTGATGATAGGGATACGACTATGTTTGAGTGTCTTGAGCTCTCGGTCCATAACTTCCACTGGTTCCTCAATGAAACGTAGTTGTTCGTCAACATGTATCTCGTCCAACAGAACGACGAGAGTCTCGTCTACAAGGCATTTCCTCAGGTTTGATACATGGAACACATCGTGTACTCCACGGAGTTCTTCGGGTAGGTTCAGCTGATAGGCCACGGGACCAACCCGATTGACAATCTCAAACGGCCCCACGTATCTAGGGTTTAGTTTCCCACGTTTTCCGAACCGAATCACACCCTTCCAAGGTGACACTTTCAAAAGCACTTTGTCACCTATTTGAAATTCCAACGGTCGGCGACGCTTATCAGCGTAACTCTTCTGTCGGTCACGTGCTGCCGCCATACGGTTACGGATCTGAACGATCTTCTCGGTCGTCTCGTGTACAAGTTCGGGGCCGGTAAGTTGACTTTCCCCTACTTCCGCCCAATAAATAGGTGATCGGCACTTGCGCCCATACAGTGCCTTGAATGGAGCAGCTTTGATCGATGTGTGATAGCTATTATGTAAGAGAACTCAACTAGCGGTAAGTGAGTTTCCCAACTGCTGCCAAAATCTATCACACAGGCACGCAACATGTCTTCCAAGGTCTGGATCGTACGCTCACTCTAGCTATCGGTTTGAGGGTGATACGCGGTGCTCATATCCAACCGCGTTCTCAATGCTCGTTGTAAAGATTGCCAGAAGTGTGAAGTAATCGAGCGTCACGATCAGAGATAATGGAAATCGGCACACCGTGCCGAGAGACTATTTCCCTTAGGTAGATACGAGTCAACTTTTCCATGCGGTCAGTCTCCGGATTGCCAAGAAATATGCGGATTTGTCAAGCGATCCACGATCACCCAAATGGTATCGCATCCGCTGGGAGTTCTAGGCAGTTTTGTGATGAAATCCATTGATATCTGTTCCCACTTCCATACTGGAATTTCCGGTTGTTGAAGTAAACCAGATGGTCGTTGATACTCCACCTTAACCTTAGAACAGGTTAAACATCTACTTACATAGGTGGTGATGTCGGCTTTCATGTTTGGCCACCAGTAAAGAACCTTCAGATCGTGGTACATCTTGTCCGAGCCTGGGTGGATAGAGTACCGTGATTTGTGAGCTTCGTCCATTACTAGCTCTCGTAGGTCTCCATACAAGGGAACCCATGTTCAGTCCACGAAGTAGCGGATTCCGTCAAGCTTGGTTTCCAGTTGCTTCTCCATGCCTCGTAGCGATTTGGCTTTCAGGTTCTCGTCTTTTAACGCCTCAATTGAGCATTGCGGATCTGATCGGGTAAACCGGTGTGAATAGTGAGTTGTAATGCTCGAACTCGTTTTGGCTTAGGTGTCTCCTTTCGACTTAAGGCATCTGCTACTACATTAGCCCTGCCCGGATGATACTTGATCGCACAATCGTAGTCGTTCAACAACTCGACCTAACGACGTTGTCTCATGTTCAGCTCCTTCTGTTCGAAGATGTGCTGGAGACTCTTGTGATCGGTGTAGATGGTGCACTGGGTACCGTACAAGTAGTGTCTCCATATCTTGAGTGCAAACACAATTCTCCCAGCTCTAGGTCATGTCTCGTGTAGTTTTTCTCGTGAACCTTCAATTGTCGGGATGCATAAGCAATCACCTTCTTGCGTTGCATTAGCACGCAACCGAGGCCTTGAATAGAAGCATCACAGTAAACTACAAAATCATTGTTCCCTCAGTAGGGACATAATCGGTGCCGTACAGAGCTTCTGGTTCAAAACCTGGAATGCGGACTCTTGTTTGTCACCCCAACTATACGTAGTGCCTTTATGAGTTAACGCGGTGAGAGGTTGAGCAATCTTTGAAAACCCTTCGATGAACCGTCGGTAATAGCTAGCCAACCCGAGAAACTGTCGCACTTCGGTCGGTGTCTTAGGCGTAGCCCAGTTCTTGATGGCTTCTATTTTTGCCGGGTCAACATGTATCCCATTCTCATTAACCACATGACCCAAGAAATGGACCTCTCGTATCCAGAAGTCACACTTTGAAAATTTAGCGTACAATTGTTCTCGTTTCAGCAGCTCCAGAATCAGTCTAAGGTGCTCCTCGTGTTCTCCCCTGTTCTTTGAGTAAATAAGGATGTCATCGATGAAGACAATGACGAATTTGTCCAAATAGGGTTTGCACACTCGGTTCATGAGGTCCATGAAAACCGCTGGTGCATTGGTCAGCCCGAATGGCATAACCAAAAACTCGTAGTGGCCATACCTTGTTCTGAACGCAGTCTTTGAAACGTCTTCATCTCGAATCCTTAGTTGATGATAGCCCGATCTTAGATCTGTCTTGGAATAGAAACTCGACCCTTGTAGTTGATCGAACAGATCATCGATGCGCAGGAGGGGATAACGATTCTTAACCGTTGCTTTGTTCAATTCCTTGTAATCAATACACATACGAAAGATTCCGTCCTTCTTCTTGACAAACAGGACTGGGCCCCCCACGGTGATGAGCTAGGTCTGATAAACCCTTTATCCAATAATTCCTGCAATTGCGTAGACAGCTCTTGCAGTTCTTTTGGGGCTAATCTGTACGGTGCTTTCGCGATAGGGGTGGCTCCGGGTACCAAGTCAATCTGGAACTCGACTTGGCGATGCGGTGGGAGACCAGGTAGGTCTTCGGGGAAAACCTCGGGATAATCACGTACAACAGGGATATCTTCAATCTTCTTTTCCCCAGTTTCTTTTTCAGTGATCAGAGCAAGGAAAGCTGTATGACCTTACGTAAGCACTTCTGGGCCTTCATGTAGGAGATAATTCCTGAGACTGTACCAATCTATTCGCCCTGAACTGACAAAACTTCACCACTAGGAAGTGGTACTCGAACGATTTTCTCACCACAGATTTCTCAGCTTGATTCTTAGACAACCAGTCCATTCCAACAACTACATCGAAACTAACAAGTGTGACAGACATCAGATCTATGTCTAACTCATGACCACATAATCCTAGCTTGCATCCCTTAATGATGTGAGTTGCCTTAATTAGTTTCCCGTCAGCTATCTACAGTGTAACTAGGCTCCACATCGGCTAAGGTTACAACTAAGAACTTAATGAACTTTTTGGAAACAAAACTCTTGTCAGCGCCGGTATCAAACAGTATAGAAGCAAAACAACCATTCAGGGGAAACGTATAGTAACCACATTCTAATCATTCCTTGCTTCGCCAGAACCAATCACAGAAGCATGACCCTTAGCATTGCTTCCAGTATTGCCCTTGTTTCCACTCTTCAGCTGTGGGCAATCCTTCCTGTAGTGGCCCTCCTTACCACACTCATAACAGCCTCTAGTCGCTCCGCCCTGGCGTTGTTGTTGGGGTTGTTGCTGAGTCATCATTCACCCCTGCAGTCTTTAGCAGCATGACCCATCTTTCCACACCTTTGACAACGGATTCGATCACACTGGCCATGATGGTGAAAGTTGCACTGGTAACACTTCGGATACTTGCCCGCATAGTTGCTCGATCCCTGACCATTGTGGTTGTTGTTCTGTTCTGATTGTTATTGGTGAAGCTTCTTGGTGAATCAAACTTTTTGGTCTGTTGTTGCTGGGTGTTATTGGAGCTTGGAGACTTACTGTTGTTACCATCCCATTTCCTTTTATGATCAGATGAACCAGATGCATCACCACGTTTAGGCAAAGTACCCTGTGCCACCGCCTGATCAGTGAGCTTGTGAGCTAGTCGGATAGCCTGCTGAATAGTGATAGGATCAGCAGCCATTACACTAGCTTGATTTGAGGAGCTAGACCATCAATGTACTTCTCAATCCGTTTGTAGGCAGGGGTCACCATTTGAGGACATAAAGCAGCCAACTCGTGTAAACGAGTCGTATATTCCTCAATCAGAACCAATCATCTTAAGATTCCAAAACTCTGCTTCCAGTTTCTGGACTTCGTTTCTGGGGCAATATTCTTCTTTCATCAAAATCTTGAAATCATCCCATGGCAAACCATTAGCAGCATCAAGTCCTAAGTCTGGACTTGTGAGTTCCACCACGTCAGAGCTGGTCTTTCCAGTGTGCGGAGGCGTACTTGACACGACTTCCACAGGACAGTTGCACATGGCGAAAACCGACTCGAGTTTCTCCAGCCAGCGAAGTAATGAGACAGCACCATCAGAACCACTAAAAGAGTGAGGCTTACAATCCATAAACATCTTGAAGGTATAGACTGTTGGACCTCCTTGATTCAGATTCTGGTTGTTCTGGTTCTGATTACGGGCCTGTTCATAGGCTGCAAGCGCATCAGCAACACGCTCATTGATGATAGCATCCAACTCAGCTTGAGTCATGTTGATGTTTCCTCGTCCACATGGGCGCCCAGGTCATCTTCCAGACATGATTCTTCAATTCACAATACACAATAGTCACTAAGCGAATAATAATCATTGATAAAAATAAATTGTAGGAAATACAACGTATTTAAATCGAACAATCATAATTCAATATATCTATGTGTTGGATGGAAAATAATCTGGCGATCCGAGTTAAAATATTCCCCCTTGAAGCTCTAAGCGTCCATATATATCTGAGTCCGATCCTCTGATAAACTTTGAATCCGTTGTACGTCCCACATTTATTGTTCAGATTAGTGAAGGAGATAGGATATGTTGGAAATAGAAACAAGTGTGAAAGGGTTGGAAGAGTAAGGTGTTGTTCTCTTTGTTTGTCATCGTTAGGCTAGTCGTGCGGGTTAGGAAGGTTTTCGTGTTCCAAAGTGGTAATGTTAGGTTCAATTCGTCGTTGCTTCAACTCCGGGAGTGAAGAAACAAGTGTAGATGTTGGAAGTGAGCGAGCGGGATTCTCCGCCCCTCTGTTAGTCGATAAGGATTCATGTGACATGCGGATAATGTTATGTTCGTTCAGCAATGTAATGTTAGTATGCCATGAGGAGGTTCGTACAACAGTTGCAATCATGTAAAAGTGTCTGTGCGATACTAGTGTTGTGTCTAAGGCTATAGTCTAGATGCAAATGCAATCCTAGTTCTCTATAACCTGTGGCTCTGATACCAATCTGTCACACCCTCAATTTCCACAAACGGGGTTTTACCGTTAGGCGTGTGATGAACCAGGATCTCAGACACAGTCATATCGAACGACGCTATATGAATTTAAAAATAAACATTTGACTTCATTCAGAGGAACATAAACGAAATGAACATTAGTGCGGAAGTGGGTACACGAATTGTAAATCCATTACATGAAAGTTACAAGTGCCAATTCTAGACAAAATGCTCAATGCAAGAAAATAAGATTGATGAATGCATGTCCTGAGTGCGTTCCTGAAGCATGCATCATGAGCTTATGCGTTCCTGTGACCTGAGAAAACATGCTAAAGTGTGTCAACGTAAAGTTGGTGAGTTCACAGGTTTAATTACAGATAAAACGTTGGTAACTGTTCAAATGGTAAAGTAATTAAAGCATATCGATAGGTAGCTAGCCTATAGTCAAGTTACTTAGCGTTTCGAACCGAAGCTGACTGTTTGCATGTCCTGTATATTTGTTGTATCCCCGTCACATCTCACCAGACAGTGACAAATGTTAGGTCAATAATGCACCCGTTTGACCTCCAATCAAGCTAGCGCGACTAGCCCGGGCGGGGTTTGTCAAACCCAGTAGTACTACTCAGAATTACCTGGCTATACATTACTAACGGTTTGAGAATGTAAGGACGGTTATGTATGTTTGCACTAACGTAACAGGCGATATCAATAATACTAAAACCATTTATGAAATATGTTTGCATGTTTTCTCCCCTAAAAGGGAAGAAAGTAAAATAGGGGTCGTGAAGACTCACTGATTATGTAGTAAGTATGTAGGATGGAAGCCTCCCAAATGTTGTTCACAATGAACAGTCAAACACCTATTGACAGTTATGTTAAGCATTAATGTTGTGTCTAGTGTTAATAGAAATGTTTAGTCGGGTCGGGTCGCATTGGTTCGGTCGTGGGTGACACACACAAGCAGGCATACACATATCAGACCTTATGTAGATCCAAGTATTAAGAGTAGTCCCAAATGGATTGCCAATAATTGTAAAGGTTAGGTTATTTTTAATGGAAATAGTATGTGCTTGTTGATAGCGTTGACTTTAATCTTTATGGTCAAGCAATGACACTTTATTGATGTTACCTTATCATCACCGATAGGCACACCGCGCACAAGAAGAACTCACTCACAATGACTCCAATCGCATAACAAGACTAGACGCACAACTAGACACTCCATCCGCACGAATGGGCCTTCAATCGTACGAATCAGCTTCACTCGTACGATTGAACCATCATTTGTGCGACTCAGCATTCAGTCGTACCACACAACACCCATTCGCACGACTCAACAGCCATTCGCACGATTCAACCCTCATTCGTATGAATCAGCTTCATTCGTACGACTGAACTTTCATTCGTACGACTGGACCCTCAGTCGTGCGATACACACCGTCGCACACATTCATCCGCATTGACTCAATCGCATGCCATACTCATTCGCATGCATTCAATTGCACGATAGACTCAGACGCATGAACTCAGTCGCACGACACGCCCAGTCGTACGGCTCAGTCGCACGACTGACCCAGTCGCACGACTGACCCAGTCGCGAACTGCAGCAGATCGCGACTACTGGAGGGGCTGAACAGCCTTCGGCTGTTCCGTGCACGGGTTTCACACATCAAGGACTTCCGGAAGCACTTTTCTAACATGTCTAAGTAAAATGCACATGCAGATGGATAACACACGCACCCACACGACCTCATGCATTCGGGTTGAACCCGAGCTCCCGAAACCCTAAATTCGCAGAAGTGAACGAGCAATAAAATGGACGACTAAGGTCGCCTACCTGCTAGGAACGTGCTAACTCAGCTGTAGCGTAGTCTAGCCGACGGAAACGGGACCAAAGGAGGTGATTTTGGTGCTAGGATGTAGTAGAGAGGAGTAGAAGAAGAAAATGAAGAAGGAGGTGAAGAAAAGGGGTGTGGAATGAAAGATAGGGCTGGTAAGGGGTTTATATACCCAGCCCTAGTTTGGCAATTTGTCACGTTTGGTCCTCGCACTTAGTCCCCGAGTTCCCGAATTTGTTTCGGTTGATAACGTCGTAAATGGGCGAGCTATGTTAATTAAGAGGATTCCTTAAGTAATCCCGTTTATTTGAATCCTCTACAAACACCATTTTGTATTTGAAAAATGGGGTTATTCCTCACGTTAGTATTATATAATATAACATGTTTAACGATGACGGTGGCGATGCTTGTAAATTTTTTAGGTGACAACGATGCAAACAATGATAACGACAACAGTCGGGATGGTGTTAACCTGAAATTTCGGTGTGTCACAGAAATGGACTCAATTATGATCCTTGGTGGAGGCCCACGTCCACCGAAAAAAAATCTGTGTCACCCACCGGCGCACGCACACACGTTTTTGCCCCTTCATACATATCTTTGACTAACGTACTATATCTATCTGGAACCTTTCTAACTAAAAGACAAATTACATAAATAAAAGAAAGACATGTGGGACCCATATTGTTTTTAACACCCTAACCGATCATCATTTTCCCCACCTTTCACGCACCCCGACCACCACTACAAGCACTCCGGTGACACCATCTATTCGACATCGCCATCCCGCGACTCCACTGCATTCGTCTCAGCCATCATCATCGCACCATTACTGTGACACCCTACACATATCCCATATCGGCCGTGGACAAGAGAGATTCCTGGTTATAAGGAATGTCTGACCTCTAATATCAACAACACGTTTTGGGCGTATTGGTTGTGGATGAGAGGAGAACTCCACAGTTAAGCGTGCTCAGGTGGGAGCAATCCAGGGATGGGTGACCTCCCTGGGAAGTTTTCACCCGGGCAACCAAAAGTAAATCCGTGAGCTCCTCGTGGGCGAAGCGGACAATATTGTTGATGTGAGAGGCCGGGTGTTACAGAATGGTATCAGAGCCACTCCTGTGCCGTTCGGGGTGTGGGACATACCTCACCAAGGATGGTGACTTCTCGGGCTCATCGAGGACGATGAGTCCAAATAGGGGGTGCTTGTGACACCCTACACATATCCCACATCGGCCGTGGATAGGAGAGATTCCTGGTTCATAAGGAATGTCTAACCTCTAATATCAACAACGCGTTTTGGGCGTATTGGCTGTGGATGAGAGGAGAACTCCACAGTTAAGCGTGCTCAGGTGGGAGCAATCTAGGGATGGGTGACCTCCTGGGAAGTTTTCACCCGGGCAACCAAAAGCAAATCCGTGAGCTCCTCGTGGGCGAAGCGGACAATATTGTTGATGTGAGAGGCCGGGTGTTACAATTACCACCACCATTCTCTTCCCCTTCATCTCTCTCCGATGTGTGGTGAATGCACCGACGAACCATTCCAGATTCCGACGACTTATTAGAAGATGAAAAGGTAGCCGATGAGTACGTTTAGAATTTCATCGTCGTTTTATCAGAGATCGTTGTAGGTAATGGTTTGTTTGATGTGTGTGATATATGTTTGTAGGTGCTTTGGTTTTCTGCCATTTCTTCACTCTTATAACAAATTACAGAAATCATTTACAATTTCAGTAATACGTGAAGTATGTCAAGTGGTGATGGTTGTAATAGTTGGTAGCAATTTCATCATTGTTGTTTCCTTCATCATTGTTACTTCTGTAACAAAAATGACAGGCGTTGGCTGTGGTTGAGGAGGTGTTGTAATTGTTGTTGTGGTATTGATGAAGTGCATCAGTGGCGGAGGACAAGAATACATCATCGTAGTCGTCGGAAAAGTTGAGTAGCTTGTCAATTCAGGTGAAATCGGACGACGACATTCCGTAAATATCCATCTGTCCCGTAAAAATCAGTTGGTAACAACGGAGGTGTGATGGTGGTAATAGTGGTTACCGGTGGTGGTGGTCGCCGGATATTCTTGTCCATAGTGGTGGTCGACTTTAAGGTAATTGACAGTGGTGGTCTGCGGGATGATCAGGTGGGGTTAGATCCTTAGGCGAGGTTGGTAGTACGATGATGGTGGTCGAGGCCCGAGGGTGGTTTTGGTGATGGTAGCCGAGGATGGTTATGGTGATGTTGTTAGAATCATAAGGCGATAGTGGTCGGCCAGAGGCGCGTGACAGTGATTTTAAGTTGCTGTGCTGATATGTTGGCGGCTGGATGGTGGTGGTGGTTGGTGGAAGCATGGTGGGCATGATGAAGGCTGGGGCATGGTAGGTTTAAAATTAATTCTAATAATAATTAATATTCCATGGGTATAATGGTCATTTTAAAGAATCTAACAGCAAAAACTAACGACCATCAATTCCAGGGACCAATCGTGATATGGTTTGGTAAACAGTTTGGATCAATGATTTAATTTCTCAAAAGTTAGGATCAATATTGTAATATGAGTATACCACAGGGACCAATCATGTAATTAACTCTATTTATTTTTATCAAACCTTAGAGAGTAAACCAAATTTAATTCAATTTTTATGAAAACATATGGAAATGTAAGGGGAAAACATACAAAAGTGATAGCATATTAAAAGAAAGGTGAAAATAATAAAGAAATGTGTTAATTACATAATTTGTTCCTATGATATGTCTATATTGTAGTATTGATCCTAAATTTTGATAAATTACATCATTGGTCCCAATTGTTTACCAAACTGTAACACGACTGATCCCTGAAGTGAATGGCCATTAGTTTTTAAGGTTAAATGAATGTGAAATGACTTGTTTACCCCTAACTAAAAGATAAATTACATAAATAATAAAAGAGTAAATTTCTGTTTTGGTCCCTGAGGTTTTGGAGAAATTACTAGTTCAGTCCAAAAAGGAATCTTTGATCAAATCGTGCCCTATGCTTTATGTTTTATAACGAATTTGGTCCCTAACCCTAACGCCGTTCATAAAATCTGTAAAGTACATGCACGTGCCCCTCACGTGAGGGGCTTTTTCGTCTTTTCCAACCCTCTATGCATTTTAAAACCCCCAAATCGTACGTACGTTGATTTCATCTTCTTTTCCCTCCTGTGTTCGTTGTTGTTCACCATCACCACCATGGTGATCTGTAAATGTGGTGCGCCTACTACGATTCGCACCTCTTGGACGTCTGCAAACCCTGGTCGACGGTTTCACTGTTGTTCACGCAAGGTAATTTATCTGTTTTTTTAATTTTTTGTCTTGCCCTAACTCCCTTTCTGCAATTGCAGGTATGTGGTTTTGTAGCCTGGGCTGATCCTCCTGTGTGTGATAGTTGTAATGTTATTGTACCGGGGTTACTTAGAAAAATCAACCACAAGGCTGCTGAAAATCAAAGGCTTAAGTTAGTGGTTTTCATAAGTTGGATGTTGTTTTTTATGTATTTCTTTTCCAATTGACCTTAATTGGTGTAAAGGTCAAGCTTTTGGTTGAATGATAACTATGTATTGTTACTTTTGTTGGTGTAATGGAAATGTATTTGACTTTTGGTTGAATGATAACTATGTATTGTTCTTTTCCATTGTATGTTACTTTGTTTGTTGAATTGGTAATATATTTATGTACTGTTAACATAGAAGTGCTTGTAATGATCATTTACAAATTATAGAATATAAAGTGAAATAAGTAGAGTACTGCTAATATTAATCCCAAAAGTAATGGTTCTAATGACCAGTTGCAAACATTCCAACCACACATTGTTCAATACCAACAACTACAAACATCCTTAAACACTGGACCCTACACTTCTACAAACCAAATAACCAAGGCAAACACACACTACACTTTTGATTAAACACTGGACCCTGCATCTTGTGTTGTTGTTGAAGCAGTTTTCAATTTGCAACCCCTTTTGTTGTGACCCTTTTGATTACATAGTGTACAAGTAACAGGCTTACCCTTCTTGGTCATCTTCCCACCAACACTTATTGTTTGTTACAACTCTTCAATTGATTTTTTTCTAGCTTTCTTGGGCCTTCCTATTTGGATGTGATGTTTGGGTGGTAACAATGAAGTAAGGCAAGCTGATGGAGTCCACATTTCTTTGCCATTGATTGGGTCAATGGTGTTCTCATAAACTTTCTTCCATGTGGTCAGCCAATATACCTCATCTACCCAAGACTCAGGTATTCCAACTTCTATCCCATTCACTCTCATATCCCAGTTAACAACTACAGCATGCTTGCAAGGCATGCCTGTTAATTCCCATTTTCTGCAAGAGCAAGTCTTGGCACTCACATCCACAACACACTGATCATTCCAAGGTCCACTCACTTGATATTTGCTTTGCCCATTCCACATTACATTATACTGTGATGCTTCTGTTTTAATTTGGTTGAATGTCTTTGTTGCTGTGGGTGTCAATGGACCATCACACCTAGCAATCAACCTGTTCACCACCCCAATGCTTCTCATCAGATACTCTCTTATGTACTCCAAGCAAGTAATGATGGGTTTGTCTCTGCCTCCTATGAGCTGTTTATTAAAAACCTCACACAAATTATTGAGTAGAACATCACACTTAGACCTCCCTGTCATTGAAACCAGTCATTAATCACTTGTACAAATAGTAGGAATTCAGTTCTTATAATAACATTAAACTTACCACTAAAATGGGATCTTGCCCAATGAATTGGTGGTATTTCTTGCAGCCATTTGTGTAATGATTGATCTTGGTTTCTGATATCATCCATGTGTTTGTTAAACTGTGGAATGGTTGTTGCACTTGCTGTTTTCCATAGCATTTCTTTGAATAAGTTGCCTCTCCATTTTGTTTTCATATTCTCATGTATATGCCTAAGGCAATACCTATGCTCAGCACAAGGATACACCTTCTTGATAGCAGGTATGATGCCTTAAAAATAACAATAGCATTAAATTTCAAGTACCATAATTGAAATAAAAATAAGCTTTTAGTACCTTTTGTCTATCACTCAAGAATTTGAAATTTGATTGCCTGCAAAGATCTAGGTCAGCACCAAGCAACTCTAAGAACCAAGTCCATGAACTGCATGATACTGCTTCAACTATTGCAAAAGCTACTGGATAGATCCCATTGTTAGCATCAACACCCACTGCTCTTAGAATCTGACCAGGGAAAGGCCCTTTCATGAAACAACCATCTAAACCTAACACCTCCCTCCCACATTGCTTAAAGCCTGCTTTAAGTGATGCATAACAAATGTATATTCTTTTAAATTGCCTACTTTCACTGGTAGGATTGAATTCCTTTCAACTTCAATCTTAATTGTTGTCCCTGGATTGGATCTTAGCAGTTCATCACAGTAATCCCTTAAAAGTAAATATTGTTTTGTGAAGTCCCCTTGAACCTTCTCTGTAGCCATTACTTTTGCCCTAAAAACCTTCTGCAAGCTGATCTGCACTTGATATTTCTTTTGGACCAGATCTTGAAGAACTTTGATGGGTATTCCCGGGTTTGATTCAACTGTGGACTCTATCTCTTTAGCAACTGTACTCACAGTGTACAACTTCACTTCTCTGGTTTGTAAACATTTGTGATTCTCATTAAATGTCTTAACTACCCAAGCATCTACTACATTTTTTCTAGAAATGTGTAATGTCCAAGGACAATTCTGTCTTTCTACACCTTTACCTTTTTCGATTATTGAGGCACTAGCTGTTGACTGACTTGAAGTTTGGGTCCCACTTTCTTATGTTGTGTTACAATTTTGACCTTCAATAAAAACAGGATTTACACCTATACATATCACCCTAAACCTCAACTTATCATTTTTTATGATAGATAGTTGCCTCCTAGTGACTACAGCATGGTTTTTCACCAAAGTTTTTATATCCTCTTTGTTTTTGAAACACTGACCCACATAAAATGGAACTGCATCTACATTCTTGGATTTCTTCTTTCTCTTTCTAAACTTATTCACAGCAGTAATCAATAAATCTTCCTCATCTGTTCCACTATCAAAGTCATCTAGGTCAAATTCCTCATCCTCATCATCTTCCCCCTCATCAACATCATTCAATCCCTCATCAAAATTTGCTTTAAATGACCCCATGTCAACATCTACATGTTCAACCATGTTATCTGTGTCATGCAAATCTTCATCATCTGGTTCAGCTTCATCATGCCATGCATCATCATCATTTGGTTTAGCTTCATCATTTGGTTCAGCTTCATCATTGGTTCAGCTTCAACATCATTCAATCCCTCATCACTTTGTTCCATTCCATAGTTGAAATCCATAAAAAATTGTTCATTTGGACCCTCACCCTGCTCTATAGTTGCTTCAACATCATTCAATCCCTCTTCACTTTGACCCTCACCCTGCTCTGTAGTTGTTTCACCTTCACCCTGCTCATTCATAATTGGACCCTCACCCTGCTCTGTAGTTGTTTCACCTTCACCCTGCTCATTCATAATTGGACCCTCACCCTGCTCAACCTGATTTTGACCCTCACCCTGCTCATTCATATTTGGACCCTCACTTAATCCCCCATCTTGTACATTCACATTTGAACACACATTCTGCTCATTCACAATTGAACCCTCAGTCAAAGTTAGAAGTGGTAGCTTTCTACAAGCTTTTCTTAAGGGTTTCAGTTTGGATGGTTTAGGCTGACTAGAAGTCGCATCAGTAGGTTCTAATTCACAAATTTTAACTTTACTAGGGGACTTGTGAAATACATTAAGTCTTGATACCCAATGTTCTATATACACCTCAATGATCTTAAACCGTTCAACATATTGCAACATAGATATGACATCTTGATCAGTTCCTAGTGCTCTAATACCAAATTCTAAGTTCATATCAGGAACCTTATAATGATAAAACATTATTTGATCTTTAGGATAACCTAACTCTTCGACCATTGCATTTACCTCGATAACAGAGAATTCATCAGCATCGATCATGTCCACATAGTTGATCTTACCATCCACATAAGTCGTAGCTGGTTCCGTGATGAAAACTCCCCCATGAAATATCTTCAAACTGAATAAAGTAGGGTTGTCTCCATACGTAGCGTAGGGATCAAATCATTCACCTGTAGGTCGAAGAAACCAAAGTGTAAGCACCATTCTTGCATCAAATCGTTCGCCTTCACTGATTCTTCAACATTTACAGTCAAGCCTTCATGAAATCTCTGAGAGGATCAATGGGAGTGGAAGGGTTTTAAGTTAAGGGGGTTTTAATGCATAGAGGGTTGGAAAAGACGAAAAAGCCCCTCACGTGAGGGGCACGTGCATGTACTTAACAGATTTTATGAACGGCGTTAGGGTTAGGGACCAAATTCGTTATAAAACATAAACCATAGGGCACGATTTGATCAAAGATTCTTTTTGGACTGAACTAGTAATTTCTTCAAAACCTCAAGGACCAAAACATAAATTTACTCATAATAAAATAATAAAAGAGCATGTAGGACCCACATTCTTTTTAACTACTTAATAATTAATTCCCCCAACCCATCATCATCATCTTTCCCCACCAGTATCACTCCTTCCGCCACCGCAAGCACTCCGACGGCACTATGACTATCTACATCGCACGATTCCACTATCCTTCTCTTCCCCTTTATCTCTTTCTCTCTCCCCCTGATCCCACTACCACTACCCATCACCGAATCACCATCGAGTTTGAGCAGATTTAGGCTCGATTGGGGGATGAGATATAAGCGCGATTACGGTGCGTGCCAGATTTAAGTGTGATGGTGGCGATGGACAGATCTAGATGCGATGGTGGTGGTAGGCGGATATTATGGTCCATGGTGTTGGTCGACTTTAAGGTAACTGATGGTGGTGCTCGATGGGATACGCAGGTAGGGCTAGGTCCTTAAACGAGGTTGGTGGTACGATCATGGTGGTCGAGGCGCGGGGTGGTTCTGGTGATGGTGGTCGAGGGTGGTTATGGTGATGATGGTAGAATGATAAGGCGATGGTGGCTGGCGGACGAAGGCGACGATTGTTTTAAGTTATTAATACGTTAGTGACTGGATGGTTGTGGTGGTGGTATGGTGGTGGGTGGTGGGGGTATGGTGGTGGGTGGTGGGGGCATGGTGGTCAGGTTTATGATGATAGACTGGGGCATGGTGGGTTGAAAATTTATTTTATGAATAATAATTAATATTCTAGGGGTATAACGGTTACAGCAAAAGCTAATGACCATCAACTTAAATGACCAATCGTGTTACAGTTTGGTAAACAGATGATACTAAGAGCATTCACAATCCGTGCCCTATAATCATGTGAGTGTGTTTGGTATATTATATTGAATGATTTGAGTGGTTGTGAGTGAAGGAGAGAGAAAATGTTATTGTGGATTGGTATATTTGAAGAATCACTGTACAATCCTTATAAATTTTTTAATATTTTTGAAAGTGGTTGTGAGTGAAGGAGAGAGAAAAGGTAATGAAAAAGGTATAAAAATATATTATTTAATTTTAAGGAGAGAGAAAAAGTAGTGATTTTTAGTGTAATTATATGGATAAAGATAAGGAATGGACTGTGAATGCTCTAATAAAATAATTTTTTAAAAGTTATAAACAATACTGCAATGTAAACATATCACATGGACCAATCATGTAATTAACTCTAAAGAAATTAAAAAATAAAAAATAGATGCGAAAAACAGAGTCAATAGTCATACAATAAACACAAGGATAATGTTTAAATGTGGTTTCATTTCATTGGTTTTAATGTTTTATAGTCGTAATTTTTCAAAAAGCACTTGATTAACATAAGTTTTGATTTGTTTAATCTTTTTAGTAAACAAAATATTAATAGTTTTCGTAAATTTAGGGTCCTAATAGGGACACCGCAGGGGTTTTTGGGGGTAGGCCGGGCCAAACAGTCACGGTTAGGGCTTGCGGTCACGTTTTGACACCTAAACGTGACCGCAAGGTCTTGCGGTCACGGTTTCTGTGTCTGTCTTCCGACACCTCCTGACAACAAAACGAAAAATGGGCTGATAAAGTTGAAAACCGGTCACCAAACCGTCACGGTTTGGCCTAACCGTGACCTCTAGGGTACGAGGTTTAGTTTAAGGTACGAGGTAGACTGTGATGTTGACAAAAGGGCCGGGATTCGCGCCTCGAACCGTCACGTGAAGGCTAAACCATGACGGTTTGTGCACCAGATTTTCATCTTAAATACCTTTGACCTTTTGTCTAATTTTTTAAAATTTTGCTAAGTAAATATTTTTATAAAAAATTCCTCCATGAACCGGTGGTAGTGGGTTTCGAGCCCACACCACTCCCCTGTTGCGTTACTGTCTTAACCGATCGGTACGGGAGTGGTTCGCTGAAAGGTATAGAAAACAAATTCTTTTAAACTAAACTGGACTAAAAGGTCACGGTTTGGGCAAACCGTGACCCCTTTGTTCACATGTGGCGTTGTGGAATGAAGCTGTCACGGTTTGTTGACACAAAGTGTCATGTGGTGACCTAACCGTCACACCTTGTTGACAAAAGAGATCACGGTTTGGTCTAACCGTGACCTTTTGGGGTTCCCTAAACCCACACATTAACCGTTTATGATCATTTACGTATATCGAATCGGATATTTTTTCTTGAACATGCACACACATCAACATATATATACAATAAGAACAAATACACTTCGTAAACGTACATACAAACATGCGTATGTGAACAAATCGTGACGTTTTAATGATAACCTAAACAATGTTATCAGGAACAAATCAACATATATACACCTTATATTTTGTAAACCAATGTTCAAACATACATAATAAATTCTAATAATAATAACAATAATGATAAGTAATAATAATAACAATAATAATAATAATATACTCTAATATAAATAAAAAGTTTAATAGTAATAATTTTAAAGTTAATAATAATAATAATAGTATTATTTTGTGTATCCAGAAACTACAAAATAAACTCTAATAATAATAACAATAATGATAAATAATAATAATAACAATAATAATAATAATATACTCAAATATAAATAAAAAGTTTAATAGTAATAATTTTAAAGTTAATAATAATAATAATAATAATAATAATAATATTTTGTGTATCCAGAAACTATAAAATAAACTCTAACTAGAAGTGATGCCCCGACGCGCGTTGCGCGTCTTGAAAACAGATAAAACCGACGCCCAGACAACCCATCATCACAACCACAATTTAGTTGTTTCATCACATCACAAACCCACAGGTTAATATAGGAAACAATGTAATCGCTAAAGCGTCACTCAAAAGTAAATACTTTTTGAATCGAGGCTCAGATAAACACATATTGTATGATCATCAGGTTTTTACCATCATAGCCTTTTTTAAAACGAAGACATTACTGAAGGTGCATGAGAGTTAAAAGAACATAATTTACCTAAATGCATCTAAACCAAACCAAATAAAAGTGATTACAAATTTGGTTAAAAAATTTCACAGGTTTGGCTTAAATCCATTAACACACATCTACTGTAACACATGAATATATGTTACTAAAGCAAGTAAGAAAACAGATCATAAAAACTAAAAACATGATGCTCAGATCTGGGTATTCGGTTATATGGCTGCAACTCAGGTTGCAAGTACAGAACAGCGCACTTGCCATCTCAGAGGATGCCATGCCAAGAAACCACCTCTATCACAGTCATCATAGCAAACATTACCACAAACAAACAAAGGATTAGGGTTCGGGATGGCGTTGACCATCATGATCAACAAAAAATTAAAACCCAGAGGCAGACAACAAAACATAAACTCCAGGGGTAAGGGTTAAGATCAGGTATACCCAAAACAAAGGCGACAAACCATAACCACCCCACCACACATGCCACCGGTCAACCGAAAGGTCGTCAGCGCCGACGGTGGCGACCGATAAACCAGGGTTAAGCTTTGTTTCCAGAAAGCAACCGGCACGAAGGTCGCCAACTCCATGGACTACTAACCAGCACCCCGCCACCATGCACGAAGCCAGGCAACCCGAAGGCCGCCGGCAACGTCGGCGACGAGGAGAAATCGGCACCGCCCTTTCTCCACTATTATACCCTTTTGAACAACCGATTTCGAGGTCGGGGCAAAGGCGGTGTGAACGTAGCCGGAAAAACAGAGGCGACCGTGTGTATGGCAGTATCTGAAAACCTCGCGCATGCCCTTGCTGATTATTTAGCTAGTTATTATCACAGGCAGTCGCGAGGGGCGTTGGTGGGCGGGAACATCGTTTCCCGGATCGCTCGGGGCCTGGGGTACGGGCATGCCATGTCCCAGCTCCCGCTACCTCCGACTCCTGTGCGCGTGGCCGGCCGGACCACCGCCTCTGGGATGAGGATCGTTCGGAGGTTCCCCGACGGCACGTGGTACCTGCTCAGTAGATACCATGAGCTTGTGGCATGGGTGCCCGAGCCGTTGGTGGACCCACCCGAGTTGGCGGGGGCTGAGGTCCACCTTCAAGCTGCCCACGAGCCGCTTGGTGGCGGGGAGGATCAGCCCATTCCTCCGCCGCACGACCAGGACCCGCCACAGCATCCACAGCGCGTGTACCATGCCGTGCGACTGCCTGCTCACGTTATCGATATGCTTCAGGACACGCGAGCCAGGGTCACGAGGCTGGAGGATATGCTGGACTGGGTCATCCAGCACATGGTCGCCGACTATGCCTCCTCCGGTACGCCGTTGTTGTCATAGCCACCGAGGCGGTTAGGCCATGACGGTGCTGACCCATCTGGCGCGTGCGGGTTTGGTTAGGGCAGCGATCCGGAGATGACGGATTAGATAGGTATTTTGTTTGTATTTTATTTCTTTTGTATGTAAAAACTCATTGTATATATATATATATATGCAGTTTCAGTTATGATGGCTTGTATATTGGTTGTGTTTGTTTGGTTGTGTTTCTTTGTTTGTTTGTTTTATATTTGTAATGTTGATAATGTTAATTGTATATGTTTGATAACAACTGATTTTTACGATTAGGTTAACCATGTGATAAAATAAAAACCAACTTGTTTAATAAATAATTAAACACAAAAGTTACTTGTAATATGATAATTAATAATAAACACAAAACACAAACTCGTATGTTACGATTAGGTTAACCGTGTGATAAAATAAAAATAAAAACAAACTAGTATGATTTCTCAAATTTAGAAAATATATACAATATGTCTGTATAATGACAACCGATTCTTACAAACTCGTAAACAAATTAAACACAAAACCGTCACATTAATAATAAATAAATACTTGTAATATGATAAATTATTAATAAACACAAAACACAGACTTGTGAGTTACGATTAGGTTAAACGTGTGATAAAATTAAAATAAAAACAAACTGTTATAATTTAAAAAAATAAAAAAAATATATGCAATATGTCACGGTTTTGCCAAACCGTGACATATAGTCCCCAAAACCCTAATCAATTCCACATTAATTGCATACCCAATAATTGCAACGGATCCCCAGTTTAGTTTGGGCTCTAACTGTCACGTTTAGGACTCACCGTGATAGTTAGGTCTCACACTCGACTGAACGGTCACGGGGAGCCCTAACCGTGACCGTTTGAGTCGGTTTCCTCCAGAAAAATAACGGTGTTTACAGAATTTCTCTAAATTTATCATCAACGGGTTCTCTCATGGTAGAAAATAAAAAGGGAAATTGAAATATTAAAAAAATGACCCTATGTCCCTTTGGCCCACAATAAGGCGGCTACAAAGAAAAGCCAAATTTCAGGAATTATCAAATTAAAAATATCAGGAGGGGGGGGGGGGGGGGCAAATATAAAATTTTAAAATTTTTTTATAAAGACCTGAACTTTCGTGGGTCCCACTTTTGCACCACCAAGATATGAAATAAAGTTATGGGCTGCTCACCCCAGCCGCCTCCCACGATAAGAAAAGATTTTCACATTGACCCCTAAAGTTATTAATATTTTAATTTTTTTACCCCTCATAGATTTTCAAAATGGTTACAATACACACGATATCAACTGTTAATAATAATAAGAATAAAAATGCATATGATACAAGACTAGTTTTTAATCCCTGGGGAATTGGGCCCCTATTTTGTTATCGTAATTCTGTAAAGTGTTTGTCAAGACCATAGTCTTTATATTCCTTCATCTCACTCAACAACTTAAACATATATTTTTTTGAATCCAGACAATTACATAAATCAAATAAACTTTAAAATGTATGTAGGTTCTCCAACCATGTAATTTGGTTATTGAATCGAGGAGTGTCTTCAAGCAATTATAAGATGATAACCATTGTAAGTGCCTAAGCGGTAATTAGGCTTAAGAGTTTGGGATCATTTAAAGTCTTAAATTTGAAACATGTAAGTTTTAACTCCTTCAGACCATAATGGGTTCATGGTTTGCTTGGTTCTATGGGTATTGGGGGTGGTTTCTGTAGAGCCTACGATGACAGAGAGAAAAAAAAAGATAATCATGTCCATTTCTATCGAAATAAAAGATGATCGATAACCATAAACTAAAACGTTCGGCAAGTTTAATTGTCCACTAAGCTCGACTATAAAAATAGCACTTAAACTTATATCAATTCTAGACGTTTTCCTTTGTATGCGTCTTTTCATACAATATTTTCTCTCTATCTAACCGAACACACTTAAAAAGGAAATGTATGTTTTTACCTTGTATCCAGATAAATAAATCTTCTAAAATATCAACATGGTGGGCTTGAGCTTTTACCTAAAGATTTCATGATGCTCATCTCTAATGGCTTTTTGATATAGTTAACAATCGCCAGTAAAAAGTAAATGTAGATATGGGAGCGGAGTGGAACATACTATAACATAAATAAAATTATATCATAACCAAAACAAATATTTTTGTGCAATTAAACAAAAAATCATTGTTGAACTTATCTTTATTCTTTCACTTATCATGCTTATCTAGAAATATGACAACCAATCAAAATTATTCCACATCTTACAATAACTTATCTAGTTTTACAAAAAAATATCATTTTTATGATCCGTTACAAACCATCTATAACACAAATAGAGAAGGAAAAACTATCAATACAAATCATCATTTGGACATTTACCCTATTTGTACGGTAGACAAAGCAAATAAGCTAATAAAGGCATCCAAATCCTTTAGCATTTATCATGTGCGATGTACATGTGGTGGTTCAAAATTGGGTTCTATATTGTCCATGTGGGGCACTCATCACACCAAATACTTTTCAAGGTACCCAAAATGTTAAAAAAAAAAAAAATCTAGTACCCAATAATGCATCATCACTAAACTTGTGGACCAAACCCGAAATATACATATTTGAAACCATTGAATTGTGGTAATAATTATTGGAGCCACATTGTCGTGAGCGTGAAAAGAATGTGTGCCATCACAATCACATTTCATGATTTATGCATAATCCTACTTGTTTAGATATGTAAATGAAACGAAAATTCGATGTAACTATTAATGCATTGTTTGATAAAACTTCATTTATATTGTTTCTTTATAAATAAATAAATTTAAACAAGAATTTGTGTTAATTTGTTTACAAGCAAAGACGAACAAACATTTTGTTCGTATGTTTATGCTTATAAATATCTGATACAATATTTGTTTATGTACAAATACACACACATGCACGGAATAATCTAAATCATTTAGGTTTCTATATAAGTGATTCATATTTTTAATTTTTATGATTCTACACCTTTGTAAATTATATACGTACAATCATCAAACTAACTTTTTCATCTGATTTTCTTTCTTTTTTTAATTATTACCTAATTTATATACAAGCTAATTTGTTTTGAACAGTGTGATCATAACGTTTATAGTAATTTCTTGAATTTTAAAACTTTTTTAGATTAGAAAGATGACTAATTGCTTTTGTTCTATGTGTTCTGACAACATATAGTGTTCACGTAATATATTGTTTTATGTGTTCTCACAATCAAACAAGTTTGTTCATATAGTGTTAATTTATTGTAAAACTATACATATTAAGTATCCTTGAGAACTCATAATAAGTGGTTGTAAGTTGACACGATTAAGATAACACATGTCTTTAAAATTAGGGTCGTACATTTATCGTTAAAAAACTAGTTTGTTGTCAATTAATTTTTTAAGAGGTAGAAGTGGAACCAAAAGTGACCAAACAATCTAACTTTCCATAAATCCAAATAGAATTTAAATCAATCCAAATTATTGGTGCACATGTAACCAAGACATGATTGGGACTCTCAGCCCTCAGGTCAATTTACATTCATTGAACATTTGAAGCTAGCAAACCATGGCCACATCTTTGTGTGACTACACATATTTTTTTTAAAAATATCTACACACTCATATGTATATGTTCACTAATAACATGTGCTAAATATAATGTAAGAGTGGTCAACAGATTTACATATGAATCACCTCGTAGCATATATTCCTTTTGTTTTTGGGACACCGATAATATGGGCATTTGAGTTCGGGGTTGTGGGAGTGATAAAATGAAACATCACTTATGGTTGCTAGAAGTTAAGTGTGTTTTATACACAAATGATGATGTCTCTAGATTGATAATTTGATAGTATCTAAGGTGTCTATGAGCTCATATATGATATATGTTTTCACAATTTGTTAGACTCCATTAACTTTGTGTGTATAACTTAAGCAATAATTTGGCTATAAGGATTCTTGGTGGGTTGTGATCATATGTGACCTAAAGTGTGATTATGTGTAAAAAGGTGGCATGGTCATCACTTCTTGATAAAAATTAGTCAAGCTCCTTTTTAAAATCCAAATCTAGAGTTAAATTGCAAAAATGATATTTTGTTGGAAAAAGATAGAAATTTCTAAAAATGACACAAATGATGATTTGATTAACTTGTTAACCAAACTAGCAGGGTTTTGAGGCTAACAAATTACGTACTCATTACATTCTTATTGCATATGCATGATGTATACTTTCACAAATCAAGAAGTGAAGAAAGAACAATGAGCGATTGGGTTGGACGTTCAGTAGCCCGCATTTTGTGTTATTGTAACGACATATATTTAACGATATTTGAATTCAACTTCCGCAACTCACATATGCAAACTGTATCAAGTCTTCCACTACATGTTTAATTCTATCAATGTTAGAATTATCTTATTTATATTAATTAAAAATATCACATAATATGATAACTTTTCCTTTCAAAATATCAGGTTAGATTAACTTCAATAAACTTTTTGATTTAACAAAAGATTAGTTTCTTTCCTTGAACTCTAATCAACAAAACTTCAGTTATACGTTAAAGCCCATTGGGCTTTCACGAATACCTAATAATCTCCATTATATATAATCGCATATACCCTAACGCAGTTGAACACAAAGCCACTATATCATCTTCTTCATCAATAAAGAAGATCTAACTCTGAGCTACACACTTGATCGATTCATTTTCTTACCTCTAATCTGCTGATTTGTACACCTTATTGCTGTAATTAACAATCGCCTCAGTCAATTTCAGGTAATCATCAAAAGTTCAAAACTACAAATTAGGGTTTATCTACTGTTAAACTATATTTCAGTAGGTTTTATCTTCGAATTAACGTTTATCGTCTGGCCTATGATGATTAAAAGTTTTGCCTACATTGTCTGATTGTTTACAATGAAAAGAAACCTTGTGATTTCTGAGGCCTAAATGATCGATTATGGAGGCGTTTGATTTGTTTATTGTGTTATTTTTATTGAATGATTGTGTACTAGAAAGAGAAAATTAGAGATTTGGGGTTGTTTTTGGGATTTTGTTGAGGCCATTGATGAATGAAGTTTTGCCTACATTGTCTGATTGATATTCATGAAGAGAAAACTAAATATCTGAGGCCTAATTTTGTTTTTTCTTAGTGTCGGGTAAAAAATGAGTACCGTCACAAGTGACAATTATCTTTTTGGTGCACAACTAGATGTTATGATTTTGTATTAGACTTAGACTCGTCCAACCATAAATCTTAAAACATAACTTTGTGGTTGGAGCTAAGTGAAGGCTGGGGGATACTGCTTTTTATTTCATCATTAGTGTCGGAGCATGTTTGAGATCGTTTATTTAACACTAACTTTTAACTTTGATTTATTAACTCTTAAAAAGTGACTTATTAACTAAAAATAATCTCTTGGTTTAGTGGTTAAGGGCGTTGGCGGAGCTTGAAAACTCCCGTAAGGAGGGCGGAGGCGAAACTAATTTTTAATTAGGACCAAATTAGGATCGTTATTGTTCAGGAGTAGTTTTAAATAATATTTATTTTTACGAAGAGTTATTTTCATAGTAAATCTTAGAATAGCAAAATATTTGTGATTTAATATTTATAGAGATAATTATGTTAACTTATTTTCTATATTAATAATTCTATTATTTATTTGTTCAATTTGTTGTTGAATCATTTTTCTAGATACTTCTTTTGAGATTTTATTTATTTGTAGAAATGGTAATTTTTGTAGTGTAGTTTTTAGATAAGTACGAGTTTCTTTTTCTAGATATAAATCGTATTGTAAATTTTTATATTCTATTGTTGAGCTCATTTATATTTTATCTTAATTCTACAAGTTGTTGTACATCTTTAGTTGATATTCTTAGACTTGGTGGTCTATATTGTTTAACAATTTGATTTGTGAAGATTTGTGATGGATCTAAATATTTTGGTTTTAGATTGGTTACATTATTTCTTCTTGAAGTTGTTCTGAAATTTTCAATAAGAGGATGTACCGGTTGATTAGTAACTAATTGTGTGCTAGTATGTTCAAACAATGTTGACTATTAGTTAGGGCATAGTTTACTGCGTAGGTTATTGAAAAGGGATGATCTCCTGTATTCATTAAGTCTTGTCTATGGAATTTATATATTATGGCTATCGATTCATCTAAACTATTTGTAATTAATGGTATTCCATATTGCAGATTTACATTAAATTTCATGAGTGAGCATTTTAAATTTTCTGATATTCGTCCAATTATCTTTTCATTAATATTTCTTGAAATTATTCTATTGTCTACTACGGTTAAATCAATAGGAGTATCTATATTTTCATAAGTACTTTTTAAACTTAATCCTACTTCATCATTTGATTCATTAATTTCTATTGGTATTTCATTTATATATCTTCCAAGATAAACTATATTTTCTCTAAATAGAGTTAACGTCTTTCTTAGTACAGACGTATTTATTCATTCATTTCTTTTAAATCTACTTCTGCTTTCTTTTCTAATTCTTTTAATTGCTTTCTTTCTATTTGTACCTCTTGACTATAGTATTCCTTAGTTAATGTTTCTTGAAATTGTATTTCCTCCATTTATGATATTTTATTTGTTACGAATTTCTCAAATAAAATTATATTATTATGTTCCATAGTTTATATTCTCTAATTTGTTTCTAGTAGACAACTATATTTCAATGGAAAACTTTATAACTACAAATCTATTGACCCTTTAATGAATATTATTATTTCAATATTCTCAAATATTATTATCATTCTTTTGTTTGTGTTGAACATATGATCATATTCAAAGCAATAATAAATATTCTAAAATAAATATCTTGTATTGAATTAAAATTCATGCCTGAATTAAAATTCATACCTGAGTCGTTTTGTAGGTTGAATGATCTTTTGCTTCTAGCTTTGAGTGATTGTTTAACTTTAGTAACGTGACTTTGATAGAGTGATGGTGCTCCAGAGTATAACCTCAACACTCAACATTTAGTGGTGATTTAACACTCACAACAATATCAAACTGATATTTTATTTCTCAAAGAAGACTCTCCTTTCTTTACATTAGAAAGGGTTTATATAGACCCTTTTACATAGCTCGGATTTCAAATCCGGATTTTAAACAAATAAAAGTACAGTAATTATACATATAATTAGGGGTATCTACAGCTACATGGGCTACATGGCTATAAGCCCTTTTTGACTCTAATGTCTACATCTTTGTTTTTACTCGATTATTGGCTTAATATCGCTTTCAATGGGTACAGGGTCATGTAATACTTTCTTTGACAACTCAGCAAAAGAAAGTAATGACAGTCAAGAAGAAAGCGATATTGAGCCAATAATCGACTAAAAACAAAGATGTAGACATTAGAGTCAAAAAAGGGCTTATAGCCATGTAGCCCATGTAGCTGTAGATACCCCCAATTATATGTATAATTACTGTACTTTTATTTGTTTAAAATCCGGATTTGAAATCCGAGCTATGTAAAAAGGGTCTATATAAACCCTCTCTAATGTAAAGAAAGGAGAGTCTTCTTTGAGAAATAAAATATCAGTTTGATATTGTTATGAGTGTTAAATCACCACTAAGTGTTGAGTGTTGAGGTTATACTCTGAAGCACCATTACTCTATCAAAGTCACGTTACTAAAGTTAAACAATCACTCAAAGCTAGAAGCAAAAAGATCATTCAACCTACAAAACGAATCAGGCATGAATTTTAATTCAGGCATGAATTTTAATTCAATACAAGATATTTATTTTAGAATATTTATTATTGCTTTGAATATGATCATATGTTCAACACAAAATAAAAGAATGATAATAATATTTGAGAATATTGAAATAATAATATTCATTAAAGGGTCAATAGATTTGTAGTTATAAAGTTTTCCATTGAAATATAGTTGTCTACTAGAAACAAATTAGAGAATATAAACTATGGAACATAATAATATAAATTTTATTTGAGAAAATCGTAACAAATAAAATATCATAAATGGAGGAAATACAATTTCAAGAAACATTAACTAAGGAATACTATAGTCAAGAGGTACAAATAGAAAGAAAGCAATTAAAAGAATTAGAAAAGAAAGCAGAAGTAGATTTAAAAGAAAATGAAGGAATAAATACGTCTGTACTAAGAAAGGCGTTAACTCTATTTAGAGAAAATATAGTTTATCTTGGGAGATATATAAATGAAATACCAATAGAAATTAATGAATCAAATGGTGAAGTAGGATTAAGTTTAAAAAGTACTTATGGAAATATAGATACTCCTATTGATTTAACCGTAGTAGACAATAGAATTACATCAAGAAATATTAATGAAAAGATAATTGGACGAATATCAGGAAATTTAAAATACTCAGTCATGAAATTTAATGTAAATCTGAAATATGGAATACCATTAATTACAAATAGTTTAGATGAATCGATAGCCATAATATATAAATTCCATAGACAAGACTTAATGAATACAGAAGATCATCCCTTTTCAATAACCTACGCAGTAAACTATGCCCTAACTAATAGTCATCATAGTATAACTTTTATAAATAAAAATAAAATAGAAATAGATCAATTGTTTGAACATACTAGCACACAATTAGTTACTAATCAACCGGTACATCCTCTTATTGGAAATTTCAGAACAACTTCAAGAAGAAATAATGTAACCAATCTAAAACCAAAATATTTAGATCCATCACAAATCTTCACAAATCAAATTGTTAAACAATATAGACCACCAAGTCTAAGAATATCAACTGAAGATATACAAAAATTACCATTTCTACAAATAAATAAAATCTCAAAAGAAGTATCTAGAAAAATGATTCAACAACAAATTGAACAAATAAATAATAGAATTATTAATATAGAAAATAAGTTAACACAATTGTCTCTATAAATATTAAATCACAAATATTTTGCTATTCTAAGATTTACTATGAAAATAACTCTTCTTAAAAATAAATAATATTTAAAACTACTCCTGAACAATAACGATCCTAATTTGGTCCTAATTTGGTATCAGAGCTAGAACAAAATACAGAGATGGGAGATTTAACACTAACACAAGCAATAAATAATGTAAATGAAAAAATACAACAGCTAGAACAAAAATTTGAAAACTATGTCCTTTGGACAATAGGAGATACTAATGTTTTAAAGGAACCAAAACTAAAACAGTCATCACCACATGAAAATTATTCAACAGGTAATATAAAAGAAGAATGCTATCAAGGACGTGGATACCCATATCTATATCATACTAATAATCCACAATTAAATATATAACTGATCTACTAAATTATCTAATAAAAAACTGTTGTAAGGAAGGTAAAGAACAACATAAAAAGGAAAACCTAAAATCAGAAGTAATACTAAAACCAGAAGAAAAGATTAGAGAATTGGAACTACAGCTGAAAGATTACGAGGAAAACCCACATAGATGTATAACCCTAGATGATTTAAAAAGATACGAAGAGAAAATAGAAAAGAAGAAGATAAAAGCTCCATTTTCGTTAAAATTATAATGGAAACTGTGACAACCCGGAAAAATATGACAAAAAGAAGAAAAAAAAAAACAAAAACAAAATACATATATATATATATATAAATGTATATATTTGATATAAATAATAATAATAATGATAATAATAATATTGTTATTAATAATAATAATTTATAAAAGTTTATAAGTTAAGGGGGAAATTTTGAAATCTTTGAAACTTGATTTAAATACTTGCAGCATAAAATAATAACAATCAAAAAGTTCAGGGGGCTAATGTGTAAATATGAAATTTCAACTGCCCTCTCTCTCCTCTCTCGCGTATTTCCGGCACGGAGCCGGCCGGCCTCCGGCGGCCCTCCGGCAAGACCAAAAGACAAGTTTTAGGCCACGGTTTCGACCCCACAATGCACCAAATTGAACGTGGGACAAAATGCAACAACCCCGTGAACTTAAATTATGGAAAAGTTTCGATAATGGCCACTAAACCCGACCATTTTGCTTTCGGTCGAACACCACTACACAAAAACGCACTAGAATCAAATAATAATCGAAATTGATTGCGCACTAACAAACTTTTCAACATTTAAAAACTTCCTTTGAGTTCATTTGATTTGTAAACACACAAACATATCGTTTTGATCGCTTAACTCGACCGCGACCTACAACTCACTGTTCTTCATCAATTCGAACTCGAAACAGGTAATTGAAACTACCTACATACTCGATTTTTCATAAGGAATAAAAGCCCTATGGTTTCAATCGATTATAACATAGATTAGGGCTTTAATTTGATCGAAACAGAATTAGGGTTCTTGGTGGATTGGGGGAAAGATTTCGGGTTGTGTTTAAAAGATTTGGAACCCGGGAATAATCGCGGCTTAAGCCTTTGGTTCACTGGTTCCATGTTTCCATCTCAACATTGAGGTCCTGGGTTCGACCCCGGGCCACCTCATTTAATTTTTTTAAGGCTTTCTAAGCCTCTGAAAAATAAATAAAAATTCTTAAAAATTATAAAAATAATTTTTTAAACTCTTCTTATTTAAAAGGTTAAATAAATATTTCTGTAAATTTATTTTATTTAAAAACCTTAATAGTTCTTTTATAAAATAATATTTATAAATATGATAAATAACTATGTTTATAAAAATGAACTCTAAATTATGGGTAATTATGAAATAATTGAGGAAATCATAGAAATTATACATCTTTTAATGTCACAATTAATTACCAACGCAATTATAGATTATATTTTTATACCTAATTAAATTATTATTGGATTATGTGTAATCATAATCAATGTTAAATAATATTCATTTCAAAAGATTACAAAGAATATAGATATATTTAATCGTGTGCGTCAAACCCAAACCGACTCGAATCCAACCAAATATATCTATTCACGTTGCGCATATCTTAAAGACGTAATTACAATTAATAATAGGTATTGCTCGTGTTTGATCGTGCATTACCCTTATTCTTTGAAGCTCTTGTTCATTTCATTACATCAATTCAAGGTGAGTTTACAGCCCCACTTTTACTTATATACTCTTTTGGGGAGAGAAACATGCTGATTTCAAAAACGTTACATTACATGGATTTTTGTAATATTGCATATATTTGATACTATGGTGTATACTTGCCCAATGGACCGTTAATATGGACTTAACGAGGTAATTGTTAGTAGTACTGCTGGGATTGACATACCCCACCCGGGCTAGTCGCGCTAGCACAACGTTCGTCAAACGGGTGAACGGTTAGCCTAATTACAAGTGTTGTGGTGTGATCCACATCCGGGCCTGGTTTATTATTTGATGACATGTCAGTTCGGCCGCGCCTTCATACACATAGTGATCATTATGGACTAGCTACCCATTATATGCTTTAATAATAAATCCGGGAATTTCATTATACTTGACGGATTAATAAATCCGGGAATTTCATTATACTTATCGGATTAATAAATCCGGGGATTTCATTATACTAATCGGATTAATAAATCCGGGGATTTCATTATACTTATCGGATTAGTAAATCCGGGGATTTCATTACACTTATCGGATTAATAAATCCGGGGATTTCATTATACTTATCGGATTATTAAATCTGGGGATTTCATTATACTTATCGGATTACCAAATTCGGGAAATTACATACTTGACGGATTACATAATCTGGGAATAACATACTTGACGGATTACATAATCCGGGAACTTCATTTCTGATAATTACTGTTTTCTGATAAACCTGTGAACTCACCAGTCTTGTACTGAGATTTTTGCATGTTTTCTCTCAGGACATTGATGTGGCACGTTAGGAGCACAACATCTACAGCATGTCATTCTGTATTCACCACAAACTGTTTTCAAGAGTTAATTTGCATTTACTTTACATAAACTGGACTGGACACGTGTTTGTGTGTTTCAAAACTATTGTTAAATATTTACTGTATTCGCTTCCGCATTACTTAAACATAATTGGTTTGTTTCATTATTATTAAGAAATCTATATGTTTGTAATTATCGAGTCGTTTGGTGTAACTAATGCTTATCTGAGATCTTGGTTATGTCACACGCCTGACGGTAAAACCCCGTTAGCGGATTTTGAGGGTGTGACAGAAACAATAGATAAAAGAATAGAAGAAGTAAGAAAAATCATGGAAGGAATAAAATTAGACGATACAAATGATTTAATCTTTGCAGAAGAAAATGAAAATAACGATATAAACGAAATAGGAGAAACAAGTGAGGTTAAAACAGAACAAGATACATACGACCAATATGCTTATAAAAATAATTATTATAAATCAAAAGACAATAAATGGAAGAAGAGGACTAGATTTCAAGAAATGCAATCAACTGATGGTTTAGATCGAACAATTCAAAAAGATAGCGAAACACTAAATCTAGATTGTAGACGTGATATAAAAGAGGTATTACAAAGATGGCAGTTAGGCAAGGATTAATTTTATGTATAGAATCTGGTATAAGAGAAATGAATTCAACTGATTATTTAAATTACTTACAATATAAAACAGAAGGAATAGTTTTTGAATACTTAGATGAACTAAATTTTGAAGATGTAGACCCAAATAACAGAAATGAAAATATAGTAATTTTAAAAGCAATCACAAGACAGATATATAAAGAATTTGGAGGAGAAGACCTCGAGGGACAAAATCCTCTAATGGATGCATATAGAAATGATAAGATAAAATATATTTTAACAAATATGAGAATATGCAATATATGTTATTTCCAAGATTTTAGATGTCACTTTAAAAAATATTACTATTTGTTACCACATGAATTAAGAGAACCATTTAAGGAAACGTTTATAACAAAATTACCACATCCATTAGGACAAACAATTAAAGAAAAATTTAATCTAAGAAAGCAAGCTCAAACGGTACCTGATACCCTAGGAGGAATAATAAATGTAATTGAAGGCTATCAAGTAGAGTTATGCACTCAAAAGTCCTCAGAAAAATTGGCACGACAAACAACAAAGTGTTGTGATCAATTCATTGATGTACCTCAATCGTTTGGATGTGGAAAACATCCTTCACAACGAGTAAGAATAAGACGAAGACAACAAATTATTATGAAAAGAAAAACCATACTATAATTCACGAAAATATTCGTTTACGAAAAAAACGATTTAATTCAAAAAACAAAGAAAGATTTTAAGAAACGAGAAGAAAAAGAACAGAAAAAATATTGCTCAGAAAAGAAATCAACGTGCAAATGTTAGTTATGCCATGCAGAAGGACACTATGCAAATAAATGCCCAAAAAAGAAACCAACGAACAGAAAAAGTAAAATTTTAGAACAAATTAATGCTATAGGACTAGAACCAATAGAAAGTGATAGTAGCGATTATGAAAATAAGTATTATTACATGCAATATTCATCGGATAATTGAAGAAGAATTTGTAATAGAAGAAACTGATTATGAGTCAGAAAAGTAATCCAATTGTACATTTATAAAAATAAAAATAAAAAATAAAGACGTATTAGCATTCTTAGATACTGGTGCCTCAGTATGTTTAGCTCAAGAGAAATATTTAGATAAGAATAGAGAAAATTACGGACACCAACTTATATAAGAGTAGCAGATAAGCGAAAACTAGCAATAGTAAAAGCAGCACAAATATTATTATAGAGATAGAAGCAAAAACATTTAATGTGCCAGTCATATATCAATTTGATTCAGGAGTACCGTCCTTATTGAAAATAATTTCCTTAGGCTATATAGTCCATTTATACAATATCTAACACATATAGAGTTAAAATGTCCATATACAAGTAGTCAAAAATCAGAAAGGATTAGAACCCAAATATACCATAATTATCATATAAAAATAATATAAAAATGTTATGCAATTACTTTAGCCATAGAGAAAACAATATTAGAACAGCAAATCCAAGAAAAATTATTCGAAAGTTTTACAGATGAAATTCTAGGTGATAAAATAAAAACAAAGAACTAATAGAAATAAAATTAAGAGATCCTACTAAAGAAATATGTGTACCTAATAATATACCTATTCACAAAATGATATAGACGAATTTGCTAACGAAATAAAAGAATTAACCAAAAAAGGAGTTGTACAACCAACTAATAGACCACACTCGTCACCTACATTTTACGTGGATAACCATAATGAACAAAAAAGAGGAAAAAGAAGAATGGTAATAAATTATAAAGCCATAAACGAAGCTACGATAGGAACACCTAAAACAATTCCAAGAAAAGACTACATCTTAAGTAAAATAAAAAATATGAGAATATTTAGCACACTTGACGTGAAAAGTGCCTATTGGCAACATCGATTACACGAAAACACTACACCGCTAACCGCATTTAGTTTCCCACCACAAAAGCATTATGAGTGGAATACGTTACCAATGGGGTTGAAACAAGCACCAGGAATTTTTCAAGATTTCATGAATAGAAATTTAGAAGGATTAGAAGATATATGTTTAGCATATGTTGATGAATACTAATATTACTAATTCCTCTTATGAAGATCATTTAAGACAGGTAATCAAGGTTATTGATCGATGTCAAGAAAAAGGAATTATATTATCTCAGCCAAAAGCAAAAATAGGAAAAGAAGTAATTGAGTTCCATGGATTAACAATTTCACATGGAGAAATTGTTCTAAAAAACACATTTTACAAAAAATAAAGGATTTTCCAAATAAAATAGAAAATAGAAAACAATTACAACGATTTCTAGGAAGTCTTAATTATATTGTGGAACAAGGATTTTTCAAAGATTTAGCCAATGGAGAAAACCATTGCAAGAAAAACTAAAAACCATCTAATCCATGGATATTTACTCTAGAGGATGAAAAAAAAGTCATTCAGATAAAAGAAATTTGTGATAAAACTATTTTTTCACTATATGTTACCATGAAAATGATTTACTCATTGTATCTACAAATGCAAGTAATGAAAATTGGGGAGCTGTATTGTAACATCCAAAAGTTTGATATTTATTTATTATTAGGATTAGTGTTCAGTCGCATAACATGCGTACGAATGAGGCCCAATCGCACGAATGACGGGCGTATGGGTTCAGTTGTACGATGAGCCGTGCGAATGGGTCCAGTCGTGCGACTGAGTATGGCGGCTAAAATAGGCATGTAGGATAAGTAGGGAGGTTAAGGGTGTTCAAAAGCAGATTTTATCTGCAGTATTCTCATCCCCTTGTTCCTTTCGAACCCAAACACCCCTGTTCTTGCCAGATTGACTGAACTAGCTCCGTTTTGGTAAGTTTTGCTTGGAAAGGATCGATTCTTGAATATGTTAAGCTGTGTATGTGGTTGAAATTGATCCAAAAACATGTTTTAATCTAGGCTTCTGTTCAATCTTTCTGTTATGCTGAAAAGTGAGGGTTCGGATCCTAGTTTTTGTGAAGATTGATGAAATAAGGACCCGAAACGGTTGTAAATGAGGTGTATATGTTCTGTTATGAATATGGTATAATCCAAATGGTTAAAACTTGAGTTTTTGGATCAAATATGTCAAGAAACAGCATGAGTGCTGATCCGTGTTCAGACGAATGAGCCAGTCGCATGACCCATTCGTGCGACTGAGTCAATCGCATTGTTCAAACGTGCGATGAAGTTCAGTCGCATGAACCAATCGCACGATGGAGGTCATTCGCACAAACCTTGTTATAGGTCATTCGCACCTCTGTGTATGGTTCATTCGTACGATTAAGCTCGTCGCATGTTCAGTCATACGAATGAGTCCAGTCGCATAACCTTAGTCATGTGAAGTGATCAGCTAGGGGTGATTTGACTAAGTTAGGGTTGTTGTTCTAGATTTGCATTGAGAAGGAGAAGGTTTAGCTGCCCAATAATCACTTGCTGAGAGCATTAAGGTGAGTTCTAATTGCCCTTTAGTGTGTTAATGTCGTTTGACAATGTTGTTTTGACAAAATCGGGCACTGGCATGCATATAAATAAAATAAAGATGTGAATATGAGTTGAAAAGTGGTAAATTGTGGTGAATGGCGAGGTGGAGTTTTGACCCACACCAACTATAGACGGAGTTTTGACCTGTCAACGCCAATTAAAGACGGAGTTTTGACCCGTCAAGCGCAAGGTGAAGTTTTGACCCACCAACTATAAGACGGAGTTTGACCCGTCAACACGCGAGGTGGAGTTTTGACCCACCAAATAAAATGATAAAAGATGTCCATAATTATCTTGTGGCTATTAGATATGCATATAATATTGGGGCAAACAAATGGACTGATGGATGTATGTGAATTGTGAAATGATGTAACAGTTGATGAGTTGTTATTATTGAAATGTGGTGTATATTAGAGCTCACCAGTTTATCTGATTGTGTTATTTTCTTATACATGCAGGGTAGTAATAGAGGTGTTCGTGAAGGTGCCCCACAGAGTTAGCTTCCGGTTATGGTGTATGATACTGGCTATAAGGTTGGGTTTGGGAAAGATGTACATGAAGTTTGATAAGTTTGAAATGTCGGTTAAAGTGTTGTAATAATTGATAATGATGTAAACAGTTTTAATGTATAATGTAGAAAATTCCGCTGTATTGAAATCTCGACTTGTCGTAATGACCCAAACTCGTAGCACCCTCCTTATTTATATTATACTGAGATTGAGGGTGTTACAAGTTGGATCAGAGCCTTAGTTAAAGAGATTTGAACAATTATTGTTTCAAACTTTAACTGAATATATGGAAGTGCGAGTTTCTACAACCGGAGGTGGGGTGAAGTATGTGTGGATGAGTATTTAATTGTCGGTGAGGATAATCAGTCAATTGTTGAATGAAAGTGATTGTTTAATAAAAGACTAGTATTATGTGTATGCATGATTTTGTGGTTTAGATAGAGTTAGAAATAAACTGTGAAAGGATAATGAGAAGAGGCAGGGATGATGTGAATAAGTAATAATTTACTACACCTGGCCAATGTTATGAGCAATTTACATTATATGCAGCTCCTGGTAGCACCATATTTGATTATGGTTTATTTCTGATCGTAGATGGAGGAAACAGTAATACAAATTCTAGACCTGAAGCTAGGATCTCAGGTGATGAACTTAAGGCGGCTATAGGTGATGAGGTCGCCCGAGTGTTGCGTACTACCGTACCTGAAATGTTGAGCGACCTTAGGAAAGGTGGTGAATCATCTTCCCAACCACTCTTCTACCTGTCTTGTTGAGCATGTAGTGGAGAAACCATTGTCATATAAGCATTTCAAAGAATGTGACCCGCCTAAGTTGAAGGCCAAAAAGATGTCGTAGTAACTTATAAGTGGCTACGAGAGATGGAAGCAGCGTTAAACTTAGTAGATGCAAAGAGATCAGAAGGTGGGCTTTGTTAGTGCATTAGTTTCAAGCAGAAGCTTTGTAATGGTGGGATACAGTGGAAAAGCCCTGGGCGAGACTGCTGTGAGTCAGATGACGGGAAAACTTTTAAAGCCTTGGTGATCGAAAAGTTCTGTCCAAAAGGCGAGATGGACAGAATGAGATTAAGTTTTACAATTTCAGGCATGCAGTTTAAGCCATAAGGAGTATACGTCCAGATTGAAAAATGGCTCGTTTGGTGCCTCATTTGGTAACTCCTGAGGCGAAGAGGATATTAGGGTATCCAGGGGCCACCCACTAAAGTGAGAATGCTGGTAAAATCCAATTCTCCTTCTACTTATCAAAACCCCGGTAAATTGGCTGCGGACATGTATGAGGAAGGCTGAGTCTGAGAAAACCTGTGGAGAGGAGGAAGTGATTAGCCGTCGGGAAACTCATGGAGTTCTAAGCTATATATGGACAGAGTGTCCCACAGAAGAGAAGTTTAATTCTAGGGGCTTTGTAAGTCCCCATCCTCGGTGTAATAAATGTGGGAAATTTCATAGGGGAGAATGTAGATTGAATCACCAGCATGTCATAAAATGCGGGAAGTTGGGCATTTGTTCTAGATGTCCAGAAATTCGGTTGTCATGAAGCGGTGAGATGGACACATGAATCCGAGTATCCAAATTTTACACCTGGACCAATTCCTATTCGTGCAGTGGGAGGACCGAGTAAAGTCAGCGCGAGTGGTAGTAGCGGTACTGCGGGGAGAGCATTTACAATGACTACGGAGGAGGCCAAGGCATTACCGGATGTTGTGTCGGGTACGTTTTTGTTAATGATGTACCTGCTAGAATTTTATTTGATTCGGGGGCTAATAGAAGTTTCATATCAATAAAATTTCTGCCTTAATAACAGTTAGCATTAAAGTTAGATGTTGCTTTTCAGTAGAGACTGCCTCTATGAATTTATAGTTGTTAGTGAGTGATAGATGATTGTTTTTGGCGAACTAGAAGATGTAAAATTCTGCTAGGTTACATATGATGAAGTTAGGGAGGTTTTGATGTAGTATTGGGAATGGACTGGTTATCTACGTTTGAGGCTCAGATAATATGTAAAAGAAAGATGATTGTGTTACGAACGCCAGAAGGTAATTCGGTGATGATTTTTGGGGATAATCATGATAGGTAGTAAAAGTTATATTATGATTAAAGTCGAGAAATTATTAAGTAGGAGTTGTGAATCATTTTTGGAATATGTCGTTGATACTGCTAAAGAGACGAGGAAATAGAAGATGTTACAGTAGTTTGTGATTCCCGATGTATTTCCTGAGGATCTACCAGGTATACTCCTCCTGATAGAGAGATTGAGTTAGAATTGACTTAATACCTGAGGCAAAACCTGTTGCTAAGACCCCTTATAGACTTGCAACGGCTGAGTTGAAGGAACTCCTAAAGCAATTACAGGAATATTAGACCAGGGTTTTATTCGACCAAGCTCTTCGCGTGGGTGGGGTGCTCTGTTCTGTTTGTAAAGAAGAAGGATGGTAGTTGAGGATGTGCATAGATTATAGAGAGCTAAACAAACTAACTGTCAAGAAAAAAATATCCGTTACCCGTATAGACGATTTATTGATCACTCAAGGTGCTAATGGTTCTCAAAGATAGATCTTAGATGGATACCATCAATTAAAAGTGAAAGAAGAAGACATACCAAAGAAAGCCTTTCGTACGCGATATGGGCATTATGAGTTTTTGGTGATGTTTTGGGTTAAATGGCTCCTGCTGCATTCATGGATTTGATGAACAGAGTATGTAACCGATGCTGGATAATCAGTAATTGTGTTTATAGATGATTTCTATATACTCTAAGAATAAAGGAGATCATGCTTGTCACATTCGAGAAGTATTGGAAACTTTAAGAAAGAATAAGTTGTATGCAAAATCTCGAAATGTGAATTTTGGTTAAGAGAAGTGCAATTTTTGGGTCATGTGGTGAATGCGGATGGGAATATTAGTATATCCTGCAAGATGAAGCTGTGATGAATTAGGAAATTCCTAAAAGTCCTTCAGAAATTCATAGTTTCTTAGGACTGGCAGGATACTATAGAAGATTCATTCAAGATTTGCTAAAAATTGCTTCTCCATTAACGAAATTAACTCGAAAGGACGTTTAAGTATGAATGGAATAAAGAACATGAAGTGCTTTTAGGAACTGAAGAACTGATTAACACAAGCTCCAGTATTAGCAATACCAGAAGGTGTAGATGATTTAGTGAAATATTCTGATGCATCATATCAGGGATTGGGTGTGTTTTAATGCAACGTGAGAGAGTTATTGCGTATGCTTTAGACAATTGAAGACCCATGAAGTTAATACCCAACCCACGACTTAGAATTAGCGGCTGTAGTTTTTGCTCTTAAAATATGCGACATTATTTATATGGAGTGAGTGTACCATCTTTGCGATCATAAGAGCCTGAAGTATTTCTTTGAGTAAAAAGATCTGAATATGAGGCAAAGGGATAGTTGGAATTAATCAAAGATTATAATGTGAAATTCTGTATCACCCCGGGGAAGCAAATGTGGTTGCTGATGCATTGAGCAGAAAGGCGAAGTATGAACCAATTAAGGTAAGGGTATAAACTTGTATTACTCTGACTTTATGCAACAATTAAGAGAAGCCCAATTAGAAGCACTAAAGGAAGGAAGATAAAAGCAGGAAAGAATGGTAGTCAGGAAAAGTATTAGAAGAAAATAGTTATGGTGTTAAATCAGGTTTGGTCGAATGTGGGTTCCGTTGGCCTTACGTGATATGGTACTTGATGAAGCTCACAAATCTTGGTATTTCGTTCACCCAGGCATGACCAAGATGTATCAAGATTTGAAGCATGATTATTGGTGGCAGGAATGAAATTTAACGTGATGCAGTATGTAAATAAATGTCTGACGTGTGCCAAGTGAAAGCTGAACATCAGAAAGCCATATGGATTAGTGCAACCCTTAGCTATTCCGGACTGGAAGTGGGACGATCTGACCATGGATTTATAACTAAACTACCTCGTACACCAAAAGGTTATGATACTATTTGGGTAGTGGTAGACCAACTAACAATAGTGCTTATTTTGAACATACGGGGAAACCTATTCGGTGGAAAAGGCTAGCTGATATCTTTACAAAAGAAATAGTTAGATACATGGAGTTCCAAAAAGTATCACGTCTGATAGGGATGCTAGGTTTACCTCTAGATATTGGAGGAAGTTCATGAGGCAATGGGGACTAACTTTACTTTAGTGTAAGGCCCCGTTCCCAGGCACCTCACAGTCGGTCATTCACAGGCATAAAACATACATATAATAAATTAAGCACGGAATTAAGTGCAAAAACCCTTCATTCATTTTAAACACTGTGTTAAGCAATACATTCTAGTTCGTAAGTCACAAAATAATTAGTCGAATGAATTACAAAACAACAGTATCGTCAAAAACATAAATGGATGTCAGTCTTGCCCGCCGTGTAGCC